>PVHX01000341.1:319218-329598 GCA_004024805.1 Geosciurus inauris | reverse complement strand
ATGGATGGTTGGATGGATGATGGATGATGGATAGATGGATGATGGATGGATGGATGGATGATGGATGAGGGATGGATGATGGATAATGGATGGATGATGGATGGATGGATGGATGGATGATGGATGGATGATGGATGCAGCTACATGCATGAAGGGGCTGTGAATAGATGCAGAGGTGGACAGCTGGATGAAAGGATGGCTGGCATACACACAGGTAAGGGATTGCTATAGCTTGAACATGGTTTGTCCCCCTGAATGCATACAGGCATTTGATCTGTGAAGGCATGAGGCATAGCAGCAGCAGGGGGTGCAGGTGTGACATCTGAGGACTGGAGAGACTTGCTAGCTGGACAGCGTGAGAGGCAGCAAGGAAGACTGGACTGGAAAACTGGGCTTAGGTTTGGCTGTGAACTTGGCCATGAGAGCTAGCTGGCCTCCTGGGCAGCAGCCAGAACAGGTAAACTGGGTATCATTGAGGTCATACTGCACCCTTGAGCTGGTGCCCTTGTCTTCTACTGTGTGCCAGCCTGAGGGCTCTGCCCAGTGCCAGGCACAGTGCTGAGGCATCTGCCTGACTCCTCACAGAATCTTCTGCAAAGGGCCGGGAGAGGAGGAGAGCAGTGGAGGGGTCCAAACTGCTTTGTGGCAGGAGGGGGGTGGGGCCGGGAGGGCAGGAGGCCAGGCTTCAGAGCAGAGGGGAGGAGAGTTGAGGGGCTGCCTGGGGGTGGCATGCATGGTGCCCAGGCGGGGCCGGTGTGAGCACAAAGTGTGTGGGCGCCCACACAGGGGGAGTGTGCAGCAGTGTTCTCAAGAGAGTGTGACAGTGTATGAGTGTGAGGAGGCTCTGTGCGGCGAGCGCATGCGGAGCGCATGCCCACGTGGGAGGGCCTTGCGTGGTCCCTGAGCTGACAGGGCAAGGCCAGCCCTGCTTCCCCAACTCTGAACATGTGCACGTGCTGTTCCCTCTGCTGGAACACTCCCCCTGCTCCCGCCTGCTGCTGCTCACCTTCCGGGTCTCCCCTGCTGGGCAACGTCTGCAGAAAGGGCTTACCTGGCCCACACCCTCATTAGGCCCTCGTCTGGTTCTCTGTCCTTGATACTGGAGGGTGAGCCTCCTCTAGCAAGTGCTTCCTGTGACAGGAGCAGAGCCGAGTGCTCATTTACCTCCTCAGGTCCCCTTGGGGGCAAGTTTGAGGCATCATCCCCAGAGGGAGACCTGGGGACAGAGAGGCGAAGGCACTTCTTGGGGCACTTGGTGCCTGGTAGAGACATGGTGTGACTGTGGAGCACCCTGGGGCCCTGGGCCAAGGCCTCAGCTGATTTTGGCACCAAGGAGAGATGCACAAATACCAACGCCTGTGCCCCTGGTGCTGGCCCCACGGTCTGCGCTGCAGCCTGGGCTGGGCTCCCAGGGCTCCCTAGGTGTGGGAGCCTGTCCCTCTTTCTGCTAAGGGCCACGCGTCCACTGTGCTCCTCTCCCCCAGACTCTCTGGGCCTTCAGGGACCATCACGCTCTATCTACGTCTGCTAGGTGCTGGTCCCGCTTCCCACACCACCTGCTCCAGAGAGGAAGCTCTCCAGGATCTGCCTGCTGCCAGGGTGCCGGGGCGGGGAGGAGCGCCTTCCTGAGACACATCCAAAAATACAGGCCAGCCAGCCCTGTTTCCCCACCTCTTTGAACGAATGTCAAAGCCTCTTTTTGTGCAGCCCCAAGGCCAAGATCACTTCCTCCCAAAGCAACTGGGGTCAGAGGAGGCCAGAGGGCAAGGGTTCAGGAAGTGAGTCAGGTAACCCCAACCCAGCTGTGGCCCTGACTTCCTGGGCGAGGGGCTCTAGTCCCCACACTGCCCTGCCCACGTGAGGAGCTGGGACATTCGCAGAGCCCTGCTGTGCGCATCCGGAAGGCCCTCTGACCTTCAGCATTTCCCACCCTGGGAACCTCCCCCCAGTACACAGCCGTTCTCTTGTGGTGCATGGGGCTGCTGAGGGCCTCACTCTACTGTGCCCAGGGAGGGACAGGAGGGAGCTGATGAGGCGTAAGTGCCCCAGGTCACCCTGGCTCATTGTTCCTGCTTGTTGTTACACCAACTCCTTAGACACATCTCAGCCCTGTGGCCAGTCAGTTCCCTGGCCTCTGATGGGCTCCTCTGTGGAGGTCTCAGCTCCCTTGGCTGCCTCTCTGAGGGTGCAGAGGGGTGCTTAGGGACTGAGCAGGGACAGGCAAATGAAGACCAGTCCACCATGAGCTATGCACACATCATCAGCACCTCCAGGGCCAGGGGCCCAGGCAGGCCGCCGCAAAGCCCGGGCCACAGGGTGAGCTCCTGCTGGCAAAAGGTGAATCTTTACTGGGGTCCTGAGCTGGGTGTTTATGGCCAGCTCCTCAGTTAGCCCTCACCGTGCCCTGGCAGTTAGGCCAAGAGTTACCAATGAAGAGACTAAGGGTCAGAGTGGTACGGACACTGGCCACAGAATCTGTGTTGCCTTGGAGGCCACCCACTGGGGGGAGGGCACAGGGAATGCGCTGAGAGCGCCTGGGGGCTAAAGGCAGCCGAGCCCTGGCCACAGTCACTGACAGTTCCGCTGGGCTTTCCACTCAAGGGTGAAGGAAACTGGTCAGACTGGTCAGGTTCCCAAAACTTTCCACTGAAAACAAATCCCTGAGGAAAGCATTGCCTCTGAAGTGGAGAGGGTCTGGGCCCTAGCGATTTGCACGATTTGCACGGCTCCCTGGCAATCCAAAATTTTACCAGAAGTGTAAATTACATTGTTACTTTTAAAATGAAATGAAATGAGCATCGGCCACCCGAGGCCCCACCTTCCCTGGCTCTTTGGCCCTCCAGGGTTGTGGGGCAGCCCCGGGGCTTCCCTTCCGCCTGCCCCCACCAACTCGGAGCATGTCACCCCTTCTCTATGCTGGGCCAGGCTCTGCTCTGGGATGTGCAGTCAGGCCTCAGCTCCCACGGTGGAGGCCGGCCCAGGGGCCACACGCCACAGGACAACGGAGACACCCAGAGGGCTGCGGGGTGGGAGTGTGGCTGGCACAGTCGGGAGGGCCAGCAGAGCAGGCGACCTTGGAGTGGGGCCTGGGAGAGCCAGCAGGAGTTTGCCAGAGGAAAAGGGCCAGGGGACCACGTCCTTGGCAGCAGAGGAAGGAGAGCCACCATGTGGTATGTGACCCAGGCGCCCTCCCTGGCTGCCTGTCTTGTGGACTCAGGACTTCTGCAGGAGACCCAGGACAGTAGCCTCACGTGCTGCAAGCCGGCTCCCACGGCGCGTCAGGTCTGATCTAGGTGCTGGTCCCGCTTCAAGTGTCTGAGCGTGACTGAGAGCGTGTGCCCGCCCACACTCACGGTCTGAGAGATCCGCTCCCCTGGCTGAGCTGACTGGCCACCCTCCCCTTCATCATGCAAGGCACGGCTGAGCTCACCAACCTGGTGGGGCACAGAGTGGGACACCCCCCACCCCAGCACGGCTGGCGGGAGTACACATAAGGCTCCGTTTGGGAACAGAAAAGCGTAAAGGAGCCTGACTCACTGTTCCCAGGCTCACAAAGAAATGGTTTGTCTTGGTCGAGTCCCTGCAGGGCAATTGGTGCACCCCAGGAGGGGGCATGCCGACCTGTTTTCACAGAAGACCTAGGTTTTGAGAGAACAGTGCTCTACCAGAGGCTGCAGGGACAAGGGACAAAGCTGGCCTTGAGCCCAGGTCTGTCTGACTACAAAATCCACTCCCTGCTGCCCCACCACGGCCTCTGCTGGTGCAGCCTGGGGCACCTCTCCTCCAAGTCCTTCACTTGCCCATTAGGCATACCTTTTGGCACCCTGTCCTATGGTTAGGGGCACAGAGGCAGCACAGACAGTGTGCCCTATGCCCTGAGCCTCCTACTTGCCTCTGTGGCTCTGTGTGGTGAGGAAGCTCTCAGAGACGGGGCAGGAGCAGCGAGAGAGTGCGGCAGCCCTGGGTCCCCAGGCAGGCTAGCCCACCAGCCTTGGGGACAGGCCAGGGGCTGGGGACTCAGGCAGCTGTGCACTACTTGGAGCCTCAGTTTCCTCCTCTGTAAGAGGGAGGGTCACACCCCTCCTAAGATCACAAGGCCCTGGCCTGCAGCCGCGGAGCTGCCAGGATCGGGCACCTTCTGTCTCATCCTTCTCCGAGCCAGCTCACCAGGGACTTTTCTTACCCTCAGGCCTACGTCTGCTGCCAACTACAAAGCTAGGTAATTACACTGTGATTACACTCAGCACTCTTTGACTTCTTTTTTTTTTTTTTTAATTTTTTTTTCTTAGTTGTAGCTGAAAAGAATATCTTTATTTTATTTTTATGTGGTGCTGAGGATCGAACCCAGCGCTTCACGCATGCTAGGCAAGCACGCTACCACTGCGCCACAATCCCAGCCCCACTCTTTGACTTCTTAATGAGCGAAGGGTGCTTCAACAGAGAGGGCTCTAGTTCCTGAAACTCAGGGACAGTACAAACTCTTCCCATGCAGTTATGTCTTTTCACTAGGTGGCAGTGGGCATATCTGTTTTCTGGGAGATGTTGGTTGGCTTTCAGTCACGCCACCTGATACAGACTTGGAAGTGCTCATTGGTAATACTTTTTTGTTGTATGTTAGGTTTTTTTCCTAAAGGTTGGGAATATTACAATTGATAGCATAACCAAGACTTCCTCAAACAAATACTTTAGACACAAGTCAGACAAACGAGAAAGCCAATGAACGTGATGCCCTGTGCACGGGGCAGGAGGATCCCAAGGTGAAGCTCCCAAGCTTTGGCAGCAGGCAGGTCTGGGTCCAAACCTTGGATCCATCATATGTCTCACCATTTAAGTCAAACTTCCTCAGCTCTTTGGGCCTCAGAAACCTCTTCTGAGCCAGGCGCGGTGGTGCACACCTGTAATCCCAGCACTTTGCGAGGCTGAGACAGGAGAATGGCGAGTTCAAAGCCAGCCTCAGCAATGGCAAGGCGCTAAGCAACTCAGCGAGACCCTGTCTCTACATAAAACACAAAATAGGGCTGGGGATGTGGCTCAGTGGTCGAGTGCCCCTGAGTTCAATCCCTGGTACCAAAAAAATAAAAAAAGAATCCTCCTCTGGAGGGAACTGGATAGAGCCCACGTCGTAGGATTGCTGTAAGAGCTGAGGGAAACTGTCAGTAGAGAAGTCAGTGAAGAGCCACCCTTGTTCTTCCTGTTGCCATTCCCACCAAGAACCCTGCTCATGCTTGGACACCTGCCTCTTGGTCGGTTTGGGGTGCTATTCCAGAAGGCCACTGACTGGGAGTCTCAAGTCACACTCATTTATCTCTCACAGCTCTGGAGGCTGTAAGTCCAAGATGAAGGAAGTGGCACAACCAGGGTCTGCTGAGAGCCACCTCCCAGGGTGTGGACTCCTGCCTTCTTCTTGTCCTTTCCCATGGTGGGAGCTTGGATTGTCCCTCTTTTGTCTCTTACAGGAGCTGGAGTCCCATGCATAAGGGTTTTACCTCCTGCCTAGTGGCCTCCCAAAGGCCTGGCCTCCTAACAGCATCACTGGGGGTGAGGATTTCAACATAAGAATTCTGGGAGTGGAAGGAGATCTGGCTGTGACATCTGTCAGCTCATTGGTCTCCAAGGTTGATTCAACTGACCTGGCTGTCTGGGCAGGTGTCCTCTTCTTCCCTCACTACCCCCTGTGCATCCTTCCCTAAGCTGCATGCTTAGTTGAAGAGAATGACCCTTCCACATAGAGGAGGACCATTCTCCAGTCAAGGCTATAGAGTAGCCGTACTCCCTGCTAGAACCACCAAACGGCTCTCAAGAATTCTGGGAGATACAGGTGTTCAGCACCTATCTCCTCCTCGTGTACTGGGCACTGGGGATTGAACTCAGGGACACTCAACCACTGAGCCACGTCCCCAGCCCTATTTTGTGTTTTATGTACAGACTGGGTCTCACTGAGTTGCTGAGCGCCTCGCCGTTGCTGAGGCTGGCTTTGAACTCACGATCCTTTCGTTGTTGCTTTTTAGTCCAGTATGGCAATTTTTGTCTTTTCATTGGAGTATTTGGTCCACTTATATTTAATGCAATCACTGATTTATTTGGGTTTAAATGTACCATATTAGGGGCTGGGATTGTGGCTCAGTGGTAGAGCACTTGCCTCACATGTGGAGGCACTGGTTTCGATCCTCCGCACCACATATAAATAAATGAATAAAGGTCAGTCAAGAACTAAAAAAATTTTTAAAAATTTACCATATTAATATTCATTCTCTATTTTTCCTGTTTTTTGTTCCTTTTCCCCCTCTCTTGCCTTTTGATTTGATTACTCAAATCTTTTATTATTCTATTTTTCCTTTTATTACATGGTTAATTATGCATTCTATCATTTATTTCTAGTGAAAGTTCTCTGAAAGTTACAGCATACATCCTTGAATTCTTAGAGTTCGCTCTAGTTTTTTTCATATATCACTTCCTACACTACAAGAACCTTATGCTTTAACTCCACAAGCACCTTTCCTGGCTTTTGTGCTATTAATTATTTTTATGCTATATATGTTTTAAGTTCCAGGAACTCTTGCTGTTATTGGCATAAGCGGTTATTTGTTAGCTGGTTGTGTCTATATATTTACTTTCCTATCACTCTTTATTCTCTCCAACACTATTATCTTCATCTGGTTTAATGCTCCTTCTGCCTGATGCACACCCTTCAGTGTTTCTGTTAGTGCAGGTCTTCTGGTGACAAAGTCCAAGAGCTCTGGTTTATCTAAATATACTTTCATTTCATACTCATTTTGAAGTCTGCTCTGACCTTGTTTAGAACCCTAGTTTGGCGACAGGCTTTTCAGCACCTTGAAGATACCCTGCCCTTGCCTTCCATCATCTCTTTGAGAAGCCAGCTTCTCAGTTCTGTTTTGCTCCATTTAAAGTCTCACTAGCTGGTTTAAGGATTTCCTCTTTGACTTTATTTTTCCCTAGTTTAGCAGTGATGTACCTAGGATGGATCTTTTCATTCACTTTGATTGGAATTTTTAGTTTCTTGCACTTGTAGCTTATCGATTGGGAAGTGCTCAGCCATGACGTCCTCAAGTACTGCTCCTGGCTTGTTCTTCAGTGTGGACATCACCACTGCCTGGGGTCTTCTCTGAACTCGAGGCTGGGTCAGGAGCCACCCTGAGCTCCCACAGTGCTTTGCAGCAGCCTTTGCTTTATCATGAGCTCCATCTTGGCGCTTGCTCTTCTCGTTGCAGCCTCCCACTAGACTGGAGGGCAGTCAGGGCCATGACACATCCACATTCATTGAACAATGACTCAGGGCTCTGCAGGGACTCCCACACCCCCAGGATAATGGGGGCTAGCCAATGGCCCCTGGCATTGATGCCTGATGGCCCCTGGAGACCACTAGCTCCTGTGAGAAGCAAACCATCAGGGCAGAGAGAGTTCTGAGTAAGAGAGGCCACTGTGCCAGCCTTTTGGGGTTTTTATCAATGACTCTTGGAAGCCACTTCCCAGGGCATCCTGGCCAGGTGCCAGCTGGCTGCCCCAGCTCCAGAGAAGCTGCCAAGGATGCCCAGGCCTTTATGCAAGAGGGCAAGCATGGGAGTGTGCCTGTGCGTCCAGCATGTACATGGCTGGCAGAGGAACAGACAGGAGAGTGCCTGTAAAGGAAGCTGCATAGGCCTCCGGGGAAACTGGAACCTTCCACACCTGTGTGTAAGCAGCTAGCATTCATCGGGCATCTCCATGCGGCTGCTCTGCTCAGGTGTTCACAGTTACAGCTCCTGACACTGGCAAAACAATCATTTTCAATGTGCACATGCAGAGAATGAAGCAGATAATGTTCCTCATGTGACTGGCCACATATGAAGGGATAGAGCTGGGATCTGAACCCTGAGCCCACTCTAATCCCCACCTTCTCACAGAGCACACACGTGCACACACGTGGCATGGGAGCACCTGTGCACACGTGAGCCATCTGTGCACATGCAGGCGGGCGTGCATGCACACACAGAATGGCTGCATCCAGCAGCCACAGCAACCGGTCTCCATGTTTCCACTCCATGCTGCCTGCTTGAGGCTCCTCCTCTCACCCATCACCCACTGCAGGGTTCCTGCCCAGCCAACACAAGCCACCCTGCTTGGTGCCCTCTCCACAGCCACCCCCCACCTTGCCAAGACAGCAGGAGCTTGGCAGAAGAACTCCTGTGCTGTGAGGGTGGCCATGGCCTGGTGATTCAGCTGACCCAGCAGAGGGGCACCTTTGGCTTGTCACCTCTGCCCTCCCCCCTCCTTCCCGACTGCAATCCCAAAGCCCGTGATAGAGCCTCCAAACTGCAGCATGACAGTCCCTGCTCCAGAGATGCTTTAGCAGGGACCAGAGGGAGCCTCCTGCTGTGCAGCCTCCTTGAGGGGTCGCCCCGGCCTGGGCTGCCTCCGCAGATCTCTTGTTTTGTGGGAACAGTAAATCCCTCATGGCTGGCCACGTGCAGCCAACTGAAATCTGACTGGCACAGTGACCAGGTCATGGGGCCTTCTCCAGCCAGCCTTCCTGGATTTCTCCTAATATTCATCTGTGCTCTGGGCTCTTGTCACGCGTGGCTGGTTACTTCATCTTCTCCGTTAACACATTGTGTCTCTAGGGCTGTCCTGCCTGCCCAGGTGCTCCCGGCATTTCTGGGCCCAGAGGCCACATGTGAACACAGGGTAGAGAGGTCAGCTGTGGAGCCAGCTGATAATTAGTCATCTCCCCCCCCCCTTTTTGTACCAAGGATTAAACCCAGGGGTACTTAAACTTTTTATTTTTTATTTTGAGACAGGGCCTCACTAAGTTGCTGAGGCTGGCTTTGAACTTGCAATCCTCCTGCCTCAGTCTCCTGAGCCACTGGGATTACAGGCATGCACCACCATGCCTGGCTCTCTCGTCTATCTTTAAAACTATAATACTTCTCGTGTTCAGGTGTTGTGATGTTCTAATGAGATGATCGGGAGATGGAAAAGCACTGGTTTGCAGATGGAAACAGCATCAATGTCAGTGTCTGGTGAGGGGTGTTGAATCGGACCCTTGCCATTCATCCAGGACCACAGCAGCAGCACACTCGTACACACCTGGTATGAGCATGTCTCTCGAGGCAAAGCAGCTTGAACTCCACTTGGAATGCTCCCAGACCAACCTGATCTACAAGCTGGTTCATACTTGACATGGTGCTGACTGAGGGGCTGGGCGCGTTAGTGTTCTTTGGGCCAAACGCAGGGTCATCACATTATATACTAGTGTTTAGAATCTCTGTCCCCCACTCCCAGACACAGGGGAGGCCCTTGTATGGGGCTTAACAAGCAAGAGAGACTGGAGATAAGAGAACCTTCCAACCTCGGCTGTCTAGCTGGGGATTTGGAGAAAGATGCACCGACCCTTCCTGGCAAGAGGCCCCACTCCAGGTCTGTACCCAGCCTGAAGGGAGCCGGAAATCCTAGCCTGGCTCAGGGATGGCTACAGGCTGGCAAACAGCTGGCCAGGCACAGGGTCAAAGGGCCCCAGCCCTCTCTGTGTTTGGAAATAGTCAGTGTCCAGGTGGCCTGTTCATTCACCAGACATTGCTTAAACACCCACTATGTGTGGGCCCCAAGTGCAGCCTCAGAACAGACTGGACCCATGCATGTCCAGAGAGCTACCTGAATGGGGGGTGCTCTGCAGGAGAAATGAAAAAGACAGCATGTGTTGGGCACCCTCCTCTTGCTGGGCACTGTGTTTAATGCTTTCAAACATTTCATTTAACCTTCCACTGGCCTGTGAGGAGTCTCTTTGTTTAGATAGGTTTGCCCAACTTTACCAGCTTAAGGTACAATAGAGCTGTTTTTACCATTCTAATTATGGCATGGAGGCCACCCCCCTTTCCTCCTTCCTCTGGCTTCCTGCTTACAGAGAGGAGAACCTGGGAACAGCCCCTCTGTGAGCCTGTATTCCACCTGCTATGGCTTCTGCCACACACAGTCACATGTGATCAGACGATGTCCCAACCCAGCGATGTGATCCTGCACATCTGGTCTGGCGGCAGGTTTGTGAAACATGAGGAAAGGAAAGACAGTTCATCCTGGGGCGGCAGTGCCTCTGCAGGGCACAGCTCCTGCCTGGAGCAAGCAGCTGTCCTTGAGCTAGGGCACCTCAGCATGGAGAGCCTGGTCAGGGTTGGCATGACCGGGCCACCTCTGGGATCTGCTCCATTCCTCCCACATCCCAGCCTGCCTGTCGACAGGAAATTGCCCATGTCCACATAGATCTTTCCCTTCCTTGACTACTGTAGAACATCAGGGGCTGGTTTCAGGCACTGGTCCGAATTTGGGTCTAAATTTCCCAGTAGCAAATGCAAAAAAAAAAAAAAAAAAACACTAAGGGGGGAGTATTAC
>PVHX01000341.1:0-319118 GCA_004024805.1 Geosciurus inauris | reverse complement strand
GAAATAAAAATAAGACCAAGAGGGATGAAACAACTTAGTTGAAGTTACCTGGCTTAGAAGTGGCAAGATGAAGAGGAGTCCCAGAGTCAAGCCCAGGCCTCCTGGAGTCCATGTGTGGGCTCTTTCCTACTTCACTGCTGTCCTCCTAAACAAAAGCAGAGGCTTCAGGGGGACTGATTTTCCCGGGAGATGACCCCAGTACTGTCAGGGGAAGGGGAAGGAAATGAGTGAAGGGACAGGTGACAGCTGTGGACACCTCTGGGAAGCTGCAGAGCCCACCAAGGGTGGCTTGCTGCAGGGAGGATCTGGGTGCTGAGCCCCAATTCCTGTGCCTCCTTGCTGAGGGCCTCCAGGGAACAGAGCACCATCCCAGCCTCAGCAGCTTGACACTGTGGGGCCTGGAGTCACCGTGAGGCTTACCGTTGCCACAGCCCTCGAGGTAGGCAGAAGCCAACAGGGCAGCACTGGATTCCGAGGTTTTCTGGCAATGTCCCTGAAGACTGTGCCCACCGGCTAGATCCAAGTCCCGTGCCCATGGGACTGGAAACCCCATGAAGAAAAGGGGGGTGAGATTGGTGAAGCAGCTGGAGAAGATGCTGGGAGGAGGAAGGGTAGGTGTGGGCAGCCCAGGCGAGCATCCAGGGCAGGGTGGGCACCACTTATCCAGCAGGCACAGAGGAAAGGCACAGAGGGTGTGTGCTCAGGAAGAGTCCCCTAGTACTGTCGCATAATTAATCACCCTGCAGCCTCACAGCCTAAGACAGCAGCAAACAACACCAAAGCCAAACAACCTCTTGCAAAATGGAGCCGAGGATTTGAATAGATGGCTGGCCGTATAGACCGCCAACAAGGACATGAAGGGGCTGAGCATCATGAGCCATCAAACCCACCAGGAGATGTGCTTACACCCCTTAGCGGGGCGACTGTTGAAAGCACAAGAAACAAGTAGCGCTGGCCAGGATGCAAAGGAAGCGGAGGCATCGCGCAGCGCTGCAGGGAGCGTGGGAGAAAGCACTGCGGCTCCTGTGCCATCTGACGGTCCTGCTCCTGGTCTTACCCCATGTTAGTGAAAGCAGGGACTCTAACAGAGGCCAGTACACCAGCGCCCACAGCAGCATTTCCCAGCAGCCCAATTGTCCGAGCACAGGTAAAGGGATGGGCATCGCGGGGAAGGGGAACAGCCACACAATGGAGTGTCACCAAGCCTCTCAGGGAGGGAAATGCCCGGCAACCTGTACCCTCCGCGTGCACTAATCATCATACTCTCTTCTTAAAGGGAAGGAAGTCCCGACTCATGCCGCAAGGACCTGAGGATGTGACACGGATGAAACAAGCCCATCACAGGACAAAACCGAGGCCACTCCTGCAAGGTCCCCAGAAGAGGCAAGTTGCTGGAGACAGAAGGTGGAAAGGGGCCTGCCAGGGGCAATGGGCAGGGAGTGAGGCCAGTGAGTAATGGAGACAGAGTCCCAGTTTGGGAAGATGAAATCGTTCTAGGGAGGGATGGTGTGGTGGCACCTGCTACAGGAGTGCCCCCGATGCGCCTGGGCTGCACACTAAAATGGTAAAGTGCATGTTCCGCGGATTCCACCGCCATTACAACAATGGAGCGGCACTTGCTAAGCATGCACAAGGCCGGGGGTTCAGCCCTCACCCCCCACACACACACACTATTGCAATCATTGTATTATTTCCCACAGTCTCTGTGCACCAGGAGTCTGTGGGAAGGGCTTGGCTGTGTGGTTCTGGGTGGTTCTGAATCCAGGTTGCTCTTCACACCCTGGAGGGCGGGACCTCGTCCAATGTATCTGGCTGGCCACTTTCCCAGAGGTGGGGACTTCTGGGGAGCCCAGACTCTGGGCAGCTGGCAGCAGAGGGGCCCAGAAGCCCGAGGCCACTGCCAAGAAGGAAATGCCAAACAATGGCCCCCAAGAGGCCTGCCCTCCCACACCAGGTCTGCGCTTCCAGGGACAAAGAGATTTCCTCTGTAGGAAATGACACCTAGGGAGGGCTTCCTGTGAGAGAGCCGGGAGGAAGAGGCCCACCGTCCCTTGTCCCTAGGGACCAAAGGCAGAGGAGGGTAGCCAAACCCCAGGCCACTAACACCTGGCTGGGTCTACCTGAGTCAGAGCCTTCAGCTTGGAGGTTGGAGGCCATCTCATTGAGACCCGTTCCCCACTGGCGGGCTGGACAACCATGCTGGCTCTGGGCTGGAAAGTGAAAACAAGAAGCTGTCGGAGAAGAGCAAGCAGTCTGCCTCGGATGGGTTCTTGCTCCTTCCCCGCAGTGAAGGAGTCCCCCAGGAAGGGCCAAGCAGGGCCATGCCCTCCGGAGGAGAGCCTACCCAGAGCTGGTTGAGCGGAGCCAGGAAGTGCCAGAGGCAGGCCAGGCCACATGGCAAGGTGGCCTCAGGGGGTCCTTTCCCCAGGGAGGGGAGGGACACTGCTATTGTCCATCAACAGCAGAGGAGGCCTGAGGAGGGGGCGAGATGCCTCCTGTGGCAGAAATGGTTAGAAAGGAGCCCAGGAGGGCTGAGATCTCCAGTGGGGGCCTAGGGCAGGCGGTAACAAAACTGGCAGCCTGGTGATAAGGTGGCACCAATCATGGGGGTTTCTGGGCATGGGGAGGGTCTTTTCCAGAAAGCTGGGCCATCGTGTGCAGTCAGAGGGAGGAGGAGCCTTGGGGAGCACGAGTGGGGGCATGAGGACAGAGAAGAGGCAGGCCCAGGGTCCACCTCCGACCCGTCACAGGAAGAGGGAGGCATGTGGCCACCGTCCTGCTGTGGCAGAGGCTCTGGAGACGGAGCCTTCCCGCCACCCTTCCCAGCAGTCACTCTTCACTTGGAGCAAGGAAGAGGGAGGCCAATAGGAGGAATCAGGAGAGTGCAGGGAGCAAGGAGGAGAGGGGAAGAATATGGAGACCAGAAAGGAGGGAGGGCTGGGAGTGTACCCAGGATGTTGGGGAGGATGGGTTGAGGGTGGGAAGGGGAGGAGCAGGCAGTCTCTGCACAGCTGCAGGGCGAGGCACTGAGCTGGAGTGTAGGATGGCATCTTCCTTGGAGCTGCTGGTCTCCCTCTATGAACGGAAGAGAGGCAGAGTCCTCCAGGACAGATAGTGCAGTGGCCGGGGCGCGGGGGGCGGGGTGGCCAAGCGAGCTGTCCTTGGGGCAGGGCTGCTGCCGCCAGTTACAGAGCAGAGCAGCAGCCCTCCTGCCTCTCAGTCTCACTGCTTCTCGGCCCTCGATGGGTCAAATCTTTGTCCCCATGTGTAGCGGGTTGAGTGGTGTCCAAGTCCTGACCCCTGTTCTTCGTACATGGGACCATATTTGGAAAAAGGTCTTTGCAGGTGCTTGTAAAGGATCTCATGATGACACCAGGCTGGTGTAGGGTGCGACTTAAATCCAATGACAGGTGTTGTCATAAGAAGAGGGGAAGGTACAGAGGGAGGCCTGGGAAGACCAGGAGCCAGAGGAGGCCAGAAGGAGCAGGGAAGGGTCTCCCCAGCTGGGCAGAGAGAGCTGGCTCTGCCGGCACCTTGATTTCGGACCTCTGGCCTCAGGAACTGTGGGAGTCCAGTTCCCTGGTTCTAGCCCCCCCCTTTGGAAGTGAATACACACACACTAGCACATCCAGCCCCTGCAGGGTCAGCACCTGCGAGCAAGTGGCAGAACACAGGCCTCCTGGGCTCCTTGGCTGTGTCTGGAGAAGTCGCAGGCAGCTTAGGCAGTGAGGGGACAGGGCACAAAGAGAGCAGAGGAAGCTGCTGCCTCAGACCTGCAGACCTTGAGGGGAAGTAATCTCAGCGAAAGTTCCGCTGTGGTTAGCGGTCGGGAGAGGAAGTGGGTGACGGAGACGCTGCCGGCCCTATGGCCCCGAGGTGTGCTCTGAGCAGCACAGCCACCAGCAGGGTGAATCTGCCACCAGACGGACGCCTCGGGGCCACTTGCACAGACCCCTTTCAAAGGGTCCACAGCTCACAGAGCCAGGGGTGGTGTTTCCCTGGGTTTTCTGTCACCCCCCACCCAGCCATCCAGTTCTTCAACAATCCCCCATCCAGGCCCTGTGCAGACTACCTGCTTTTTCCATGGAGCCTGTGCCGTGGGACAGACCCCGCTCTCAAGAGACTCGTGCTAAGGGACAGAGGAGGAGGGCACAGAAAACAGGAAGCAATCCAACTCGCTCTGACACGAGGAGCACACAGCCAGAGCAATAACTGAGAGGGGAGGGCTGACCCCGCCAGAGTCTCCATCCTGCCAAGGGGCTGGCCTTGGGTCTGCCTCCGTCCACAGGTAGGAGTTGGCCATCGGCACAGGAACAGCATGGGCAAACTGGGATAGTGCCAGGCCCTTGGGCACTCACAGGTGACTTGGCCTTCCTCCCCTGAAGGGGCAGATGGATTAAAAGAAAGAGCAGGGCCAGGTGGTGCATTCCCAGCAGTTCGGGAGGGTGAGGCAAGATGATTACAAGTTCAAGACCAGCCTCAGCAACTTAGTGAGACTCTGTCTCAAAATAAAAAATTTAAAAAGCCTGGGGATGTGGCTCAGTGAATGAACAACCCTGGGTTCAATCTCTGGTACCAAAAGGAAAGAGAGAGAGAGAGAGAGAGAGAGAGAGAGAGAGAGAGAGAGAGAAAAGAAGGAAGGAAGGAAGGAAGGAAGGAAGGAAAGAAGGAAGGAAGGAAGGAAGGAAGGAAGGAAGGAAGGAAGGAAGGAAGGAAGGAAGGAAGGAAGGAAGGAAGGAAGAAAGAAAGAAAGAAGGAAAGAAAGAAAGAAAAGCAAGCAAAAAGGGTTGGGAGGGAGGACAGGTATGGGGGCCCAGAGCCTCATAGGGCTGCTATAACAAAGGGCAGAACCTGGCAGCTGAAATGACAGGCGCTGAAGTCTGCCATGGAGGCCTGCCTGGGCAGGGCGTGCTGTCTTGGCTCTGGGGGAGGATCTCCCTGGCCTCTTTCAGCCTCTGGCACGAATCCTGGGTACTCCCTGGCTCGCAGCCGTAGCACTGCAATCCCTGCCTCCATTTGCATGGTGCACATGTGTCTGCCTCCCCCCGCCTTGTGTGTGTGTCAGGGGGTTGTGGTGCTGGGGATGAACACAGGGCCTTGTGCATTCTAGGCAAATACTCTACCACTGAGCTACATGCCCAGTCCCTCTTCTCTTCTTATAAGGACACCAATCGTATTGGATTTGGGGGGCCCTCACTGAATCAAACTTGATCACATGTGAAGAGACCCTATTTCCAAATAAGGATTCACAGACACTGGGAGTTGGGACAAATCTTGTAGAGAACATGATTCAACTGACATCAGGGAGGAAGACAGATGGGACTTGCTACTGATTAGATCATGTGGGGGCAGGGTATGTAGGAAGCAGAGGATAGAGGAGTCTGGGGGTAGAAGAGAAAGCTTTGGCCCAGATGTGCTGGGGCTGGATGGTCCCTGCCAGGAACTGAGGCTTCCGAGATGACCTGGGCACGGTTCATGGCCTCTGGGGTCTCCCAGACAAGCCGGGAGGCAGAAAGGAAGCTCAGGCTTTCCAGGTATAGCAATGAACCTGTTTGGGGGACATGGGGCAGGGACAACTGGAGCTGTTCCAGGGGGCAGGACAAGCCCCAAGGAAGTGCCAATAGACCTGCGCCAAGAATGTCCATTGGGCTCTAAGTGACAGTCCTCGATCCCCTCTGTTGCCTCAAACCCACACACCATGGCCACAGCTACTAGCCTCGTTTCTCCACAGTTCCTGTCCTGGTCCCTGAACTCTCCTTTAGGTCCTTCCAACTGCCACAGTGTCCCCCCCCCTCAAGCCCTGCACTCATTCCCAATGTCCCCCAAAGCTCGCTGGATTTAGGCAGCAGGCTTAAAAAAAGCAACCTCCCTTGGCTCCTGGGTCTCACCTCAGCCCTGGGCACTTGGTGTTTGGACCTGCTTCTCCCAGGGAGCTCTAGTCAGTTGCCCTACCCATTTCTAGCATCTAGAATTGGTCCTCACTGGGTCCTCTTCCAGTTCCACACTCCTCATGACCTTGCCCTTCCCAGACCCTTGTCAGCCCCCAAATAGGGTGGCCCAGGTGAGGTATTGGACACGCCTTTCGATGTTCTCATTTGTTCTGCACAGGGTAAATGGGCCCAGCAGGCTGCAGCTGCTTTCTGTCCACATTCTCTTACTCTCAGGCAGCTGGTAGCAGGACTGAGCTTGGAGAAAGGAGAATGGAGAGGCTCCAAGAAGGCCTTGCAGCTGAGCACTGAGCCCAGGGCTCCAGGGCAGGCACACGGGATATGACAGGTGGGGCCAGGGAGCTGCTGACACTGGAGAAAGACAAGGCTGCCATGAGCATCCCAGCCGGCCACGCCCCAGCAGCCCTGCACCAGCCCCTCATGATGTGCCTTGGAGCCTTGTGGTCTGCAGGCTGGACTCCGTTCTCCAAGACCACTGGGCCATGTTGGTGGCAGGGTGAGACTTCAGGCTACCTTGACCTTTTAGCGAAGGTCTAGAGCTGGCTTTTTCTTCTGTTCCTCCATCGTCCTCTGTCATAACCTGGGGCACATGCCATCTCCCAGCATGTTTTCTCATCTTTAGAAAAGAAGGCAATGGTGGAGTTTCCTTAAGTGTGTTGCCAAGAGTCAATGACATGATGCGAGTGAAGGGCTCAGCCCAGCCTGGCAGATGCTAGATGCTCCTTAGGGAAACTGCTAATGCCGCCGGAGAAGCCAGCCCGTGAAACAAGGCCCAGAGGTTCAATTTATTGGGGGCCGTATTAAAATAGGCACAAATGCTGGCCTGTGTGGAGAGGGGCTGTGTCCAAGGTTGGCAGACTTAGCAATGGAGTCGCCGATGGGACACCCCAGCTGTTCTTTACAGGAAGAGTTCTTCCCTTCACCACCATCTTAGTTTCCAAGACTAAAACCTGCCGTGCCCTCTCGCTCAAACGTAGTGCCCCTTTCAGCTTCCTGTCCCCGTCATTTCTGTTATGGTGGGGCAGAAAAGTGCACACCTCAGAGGGATTTCATGTGCACCCATGTGGATTCTCATGCCACTTAAATGTCACTGCTGACACATCTGAAAGCTCGGTTCGGATGAGCTCTCAGGCGCGGCGCCGTTGGGAGGGTCTGGCCTCGCAGATGGTCGGCTCTCTGGGCTGGCAGATCCCGGGCTGTCTTCCCTCTCTGCTGTCACGGAGTTGCCGTTGCCATGGCATCTGTGTGCGAGGAGATGATCATGCATCTTGTCGGCTTGTGGAACGAGGTGGTGGGCAGAGCTTGCAGAGTGTGGGAGAGAGCCTTCTGGGCTCCCGCACTTTGCGAGGTGGTGGCTGGGGACAGGGAGGGATGCCTAGGCCACCTCTAAACCAGAAAAGAGATGGATTGAGGCCTAGTGCAAATTTGGGCAAGGGTGGCTGCAAAGCATGCTGGGGCCTCCGCGGAACAGGCCAGAGGGGGCAGAGGAAGTGAGAGAGAGGGCCTCGAACTGGCCCTCTCCTGGTTCTGGGCCTGCTTCCCCTCCACCAGCCGAAAACAAATCACAGCACGCCCCTGCTCACATCTTTCTTCAGATAGAACCTCCCTTCAGGGCCCACAGAGCACCCCATGAGGCAGACGCCCTCCCCTCATTCCTTGGTTCCTCCAGCCTCACCCACTGCAGTCCAGCCTGATAGACCTTCCTTCTGCTGTCCCTCCCCTGTGGCAAGCATGCAGATGGCCCACCTGGAGCCTTTGCACCGAAGGGTCCTTCTGCCTGAGAGCCTCTTTCTCAGGTTTCCTGGGGGCTCCTCCTTGACCTTCAGCTCTCAGATCCAATGCTGCCCCTCAGAGAGCCCCTGCCCCATGTGAAATGCACAGCACACACCCTAACCCATGACGTTTTCTCCATGTCAGTGGCAGCCGTGGTCTGCTGGTGGCTGTCATCTGCCTCACCTGATGGAACACGCTCCCTGGGGCAGGTCTGCCTGCTTCATCACTTCTGCTTAGGAACCTAAATCAGTGTCTGGCACAAGAGAGGACATCCATCTGGCCTTTGCTAATGGGTCCTGAACAAAGCATGCCCTCAGCTCTGGACCAAACAAGGAGGAAGGACCTGGGGCATCCCCGCAGAAGCCTCTGCCATGGTCCCTCTGTCACAGGTGCCCTCAGCCACACTGCCTTTCCAAGGAGACTTCATTTCTGGGCATCACTTTCTGGATGCCCAGTGTGACTGAAGTCATTGAGCTGTGTCAATCAAAAGGAGACTCTTCTAGGATCCTGACCCTGTTCTTGACAGCAAACTCAAAGCTGTAAGCTTCTCAGTGCATGCCACCTTCTCATTATATACCTTGCAAATCTATAACCTTGACCCCTGAACCATACCTGCTCCTGTCTCCCTACCACGCTTCTCTAATCGCTCAGACTGGAGCCCAAGTTTCAGTCATGTTCCATGCCAGGACTAACCCGAATGGACCTGGGGAGCGGGTACTCTATGATCAGTATGAAGCCATGTCAGTGGAAGCCGATCTGTTTGCAGTAGGGTTGCTCAAACTGGCGGTGTGATCCAGGAAGCTGATTTTGACATGCAGCCTGGTGGCTGAGGTGGGTGGGCAAAACTCCCAGCATCCTACATAGTACCAACTTGCATGCAGCTAAAGGAAGGCTTGGAAGGGGGGGTGGGGTCCCAAGCAGATGACTGGCTTCCTAGAAACTGGCAAAGGAAAATAGTCAGTACAAAACCATGCTCAGGGAAGCAGGGTGGGCTCTGTGCTCAGATCCAGGGGTGGATGTGGAGCGGAAAAGGGAAGAAGAGAGGAGATGGAGGAGGCGGGAAGGAGGATCCCAGGACAAGAAGGGTCTGAAGTAGGGCACCTACACTGGTGGAAGAGCCTGAGTAGAAGCTAGGCACTGGGACCATGTACCCTCGTGCTCACTGAGCTGTTTCTTTCCAGGTACTAATTTCCCCATCAAGCCTGTCTCTGCCAATCTCACATCAATTCTAAGAGGCAGATGTAATCAGTTCTTTCCATCTATAAGACAGGAAAAGTAAGGCACAGAGAGGTAATGTGTCCAGGGGTTTCCCAGGCAGTCAACACCAGCAGCAGGCTCAGAGCCCACGTCCATCTGACGTCCAAATCTGTGCAATTAACAGGCCCTATTCCCACCCTACCCCAACTAACAAGGATATAAGGAAGAACAAGTAAGTTCCTGGCCTTCAAGAAACCTTGGAGCCAGCACACACAGAAACAGACAAGGTGACACAGCAGGGCCAGGCAGTGGCTACCCTGTGCCCTGTGGCTCCCAAGGTGAAGGGCCTGAAATCCGATCTGCCTTAGCTGTGCAGGGTGGCCTCAGGGATGCCTCCCCTCCCACACTCAGACCGCAGACTGCAGGCCAGCTTCCAGACATCTGCTGGGCCCTGCAGTCTGGCTGCTTCTGCCCACCTGGCGCTCGGTCCTAAGCTCTGCAGCCCAGACAGGAACGCCATGCTTCGTGGGACTTTCCCAGGCATCCCCGTGTCCCTCCAGGGTCCTGCCATCACATTTCCACAGCCATCAAGGCAGCAGGTCACTTCCCAAGAAGAGCCAAAAGTTACTACTCTCAGAAGACAACCTCCCTGACTCCCCTGTGCCCCCACCTGGACTATACCAGCACTCTTCATCTTGAGCCATGGGTGAGGCCCAGGCCCAGGGGCAGCAGAAGGCCCTGCCCTGGCTTGGGAGCAGCTGAGGAGTCAGATTGAGGAGTTTTTGCCTCAAAATCAGAAATCTTGGCTGAGGGCCTTCACTGCTCAGCTTGCATACTTATCTGTCTGTGAATTAAACCTAGCAAGCCCCCTGGGAAGACAACTGTGACCCCTGATGTGAGGAAGGGAGGGTGCTCTTTCCATAAAGCCCTGAGACTATTGCTGACAACTAACCTGGCCACTGGGGCCGCCCCTACATTAGTGAGGAGAGCATTAATTTTTACTTTTCAGTTATTAAAGACAAGCATTTACATCTTGGGTTCAGATCAAAAGTGTAAAAGTCACTTCCTGAACTTGGGGGATTCATTTCCTTAGATCTCAGAAATAATAATTTTAGCCCTACTATGTGCAGGGTTCTGTGCCAAATGCTGAGGAGAGTTTAAACTAAGGGGATACAATTAACACAATCAAAAACAGTCATGCATTGTGTAACAATGGGGACCTTTCTAAGAAATATGTTGGTAATTTCACCGATTTGTGAACATGGTGGGGTGCACTGGCACAGACTGAGATAGTGATGAGATTAGCAGGCGATGCCATCTGATGGGGCTGCTGCTGTCCATGCGTTCATTGTTGACAGAAACATCACTGTGGGGAACAGGGCTGTTGTAACAACAATCATGAAATGGCATTCTATCAGGCACCATGTTTGTTTCACAGAACCGTCTTAAGGACCTTATGGTACTGTGCTTTTGGCTGCAGGTAACAGGAAACCCACCCTCTCGCTTAACCAAGATCATTCTCTCACCTAACCAATTCTCCCCAGATCAGTAATCCAGAGCTGGCTTGGTGACTCAGTGACAATGTCAGGGACCCAGGACCTACACTCTTCCTGCCTTTCTACCCTGCCTTGTATGGTGTGTTGGCTTTTGTCTTCATTCCAGTCACCTCAAGGTCATAAGGGATAACTTCATCTCCAAGCCCAGGTCTTCCTTATTAACAAGAACAATGTCCATGTCCACCACCAGCAACAGAAAAGATTTTGAAGCATGCATCTCTAGCTGGGCACATTGCCATCTCCTATGAAATCAGGGTCTGTTGGTAATGAAGAAGGGGAGAACGCACTCTGGAGGAGAAACCAGGAGTGTCAGCTAACCTGTGCAATGAGGATAATCTTCCTCTTGCAAATGAAGCTCAGTGAGAGAAAGTCACTTGTCCAGGTCACATAGCCAGCAAGGAAATGAGCCAAAACTTGAAAGTGGCTTTGAATCTTCCCAGAACCCATGCTTTATGCACTGCAAATCTGAATACCAGAAACATAAAACACATATCACCAAAGGCTTCAGAAAAAATGCAACACTTCCACAGCTTTGGCCTACATGAGCCAGGCCTAGAGCTGTGGCATAGCCAGAGAGCACAGTCCAGCATCCACTAGCAATTTCAAACCATTGAAGTCCTCTCTCCATAGTGTTAGCTTTCTGTTGCTATGACAAAACACCCAAGAAACTCAGTTTAGAGGAGTAAAGGTTTATTTTGGCTCCGTTTCAGAAATCTTTTAGTCCTTTGCTCTGGGCCTGAGGCAAGGCTGAACATCGTGTCAGAGAGAGTGTGGTGAAGCTGCTCACCTCCTGGTAGCCAGGAAGCAGAGAGAGAGGCGAGCAGGGGCAGGCCAGGGACAGGATATGTCCTTTAAAGGCACCTCCTGTTTCCACCACCTCCCGACAGCACCATCAGCTTGGGACTGAGCCTTCAGCATGTGGTCTTTGGGAGACACTGTAGATCCAAACGAGAACACCTGTATTTATCACTTATCAGAAAGGGGACAGACTTCACAGCCATGTTTCTGAGAAGCCCTGTTTTTTCTCTCATTGCCTGGACTCATCCTTGATGGCTTCTTTTCTTCCTTCCCTTTTTCCACCTGACTGTCAAATCTTAAAGATCCATCTGAGCTGAGTACAGTAGCTCATGCCTGTACTCGCAGTGACTCAGGAGGATTGCAAGTTCCACCGTAGCCTCAGCCACACAGGGAGACCCTATCTCAAAATAAAAGATAAAAAAAGGGCTGGGGATGTAGCTCAGTGGTAAAGCGTCCCTGGGTTCAGGGTTCAGTAACAGGGGGAAAAAAAGATCCATCTGGTCAGAGTGGGTTTGCCTTGAAGGGAGGAAGAGAGAATGTGAGCCAAGTTAGAATTCTTCATTCTTCGTCAGGATGCAGGAGGCAGTCAGCTGGGCTCACTCATTTGTCAATCATTTTGGTCTTATAATTGCATATACAGTTTTGTGTCCCTATGTTACAGTGTAGTTCAAAGTTCCTAAGCACTTTCTACAACTGTCTGGAAGCCACTTTAGGTGCTGTCCAGAAATTAAATACTGCCACTTGAACACTGTGACACCTGTTGAGCTGGTGGCCTGCCACACTACCCTCATGGGATTTTACAAGGCTGGCCCACTCTCAGCATTCCAGGTTTTGCTTAAATGTTATCTTTCAGAGAGATTTTCCTGATCCTGGCTCCCTCCACCGAGTCCCTCGCCATTACAAGACCCTACTTTGTTTTCTCCCAGCGTTTTATAATGCCTGAAGTGAACACAGCCTCTGTTATTGTGCACGTACTATCCCCGCAGCTAGCTCTGTGCCCGGCTCAGTGCTGGCACTGACATTGGATGCATATATTAGGGGATTGGTTTGTTCTGAAATTCTGAGAGAGTGTCATAGCAGGTCAGTTGAAGACACTATGGGAAAGTCGCCTCCCCTGATTTCCTAGTCTGTAAAATGGACATAGAGATAATCACTCAACAAACGCTACTCTAAAGCATCCAGGGAGTCCCTGCCCAGAACTCAACCAAGCCCTTCTCACTTTATTTGGGAGAAGCTGGGTCAGTAGGCCCACTACACTGCTCAGCCTGGGGGCTGCTGCTCACAGTTCCTGGGTCTGAAGGGGAGTGGAGCTGGAGAGGTGGGCGTCATGGGAGGTACTGGTGGGGGACATGTCTGAGGGAGAGGATCTGGAGGTGGGTTGGGGCTGGGCCCGCCCTTATCTGCTTCTTGCTTTGCCTCCAGGCCTGGTGGCTCTCTGGGGCTCTGTGCTTATTGGGTCCCCTTGGTGGCCAAGACCAGGACCAGGACCAGGACCAGAACACAGGAGAGATGAGATTCACAGCAAGGCCAGGAGCCAGGGCAGGGCTTCAGGGCCATGTAGCCCCTGCTGGGCAGTGGGCCAGGTGGTGACTCAGCAGCCCTCCCTCCTTACCGCAGGCAGGCCTAGGGCGTGGGCTGACTCAGCCAGCTTCCCGAGGTCCTGCTTGCTCAGGGCTTCCTTGTGCTTACTCAGCACTTGACCTCCCTGTGGCCACCCGGGCCCCTCCTGCTCTGGGACTGGCTGTCTCTGAATCCTTTAACTCTGGCTAAAAGAATCTGGGGGTTCTTCCCAGATTCTCAGGGTCCCCTGAGGGGGACCAGCTGGTCAGTGTCCTGGCTTGGGCAGCTTCTCAGGTACAGTGAGGGCCCTCAGCCATGGCTTGCCTACAGGCTCATTCCCAGGGTGAGCCGCTCACCCTGACGCACTCTCGCCAGCTGGACTTCAGTGAGGTCAGGAGGGAAAGAACATCCAGGTAGCATGGGCATGTCCCTGGACCCCTCACTGGCCTGATGGTCCAGTGGGCTCCACGGCCTGCCCCTGTGCCTTTGCTCCTGCTCTGCCTTCTGTCTAGAGTGCTCCCACACTGTCTTGTCAATTCAGATGCTGCCTCCTCAATGGGGTCGTCCTAGATTCATAGTCAAATGTCACCTCTTCCTTCTTGGAGCCTCAAACTCCCTCTGCCCTCCTTCCCTGGGTATATCTCATGACACTTTGACTTATAGTCATTTGTGTGGATAGACAGAGTAACAGTCCCTCCAAGATATCCACACCCTAACTCCTGGACCCTGTGAGTATGTGACCTATGTGGCCAGGGATTTTGCAGAAGCAATTAGGGATCTTGAGACGGGAAGATTTCCCAGATAATCTAGTGGGGCCAGTATAATCCAAAGGGTTCTTGTAAGAGGGAGGACAAAGGGCCCGGGTCAGCAAGGTAAGAAAAGGACAAACAGGTTAACATGACTCCCAGAGAAGGTGGAGGAAGGGGCCACCAGCCAAGGAGTGTGGGTAGCCTCTAACATCTGGGAAAAGCAAGGAACCTGTAGGAGCAGCACAGTCCACCAATGCCTTGATTAGCCCGTGAGACCCACATTGGACTTCCAACCTTCAGAACTTTAAACTTTTTTAAGCCTGTAAGTTTGTGATAATCTATTAGAGCAGCAATTGGAAGCTAACACGGTTGGCATTTGTGGGACTGTTCCTGCACTAGAATACCAGCTTCTCCAGGGCAGGGGCTGTGGCTACATCTGTGCACACCTTTGTGCACATTTCTAAAATATCTATAGATGCTTGCATCGACCACCAGTTATTAACTACAGCAATCATTCATTCACCATCCCCTGCTCTGGGCTGCCCCCACTGGACAGCCTCGGGAGGACCTAGTCCTAGAGGGAGTGAGAACCTTTTCCCTGGAGCATCTGCATCATCCATCCATCAATGGATGTTTTTTCAAATACTTTTTTTTAAATGTTTATTTTTTTAGTTGTAGGTGACAGAATATTTTTATTTTATTTTTATGTGGTGCTGAGGATCGAACCCAGTGCCTTATGCGTGCTAGGCGAGCACGCTACCACTGCGCCATAATCCCAGCCCCTCAAATACTTTTATAATGAATGAATAAGACATGATTCTTAGCTGGGCACAGCGGCACACTCCTGTAATCCAGGCACTTTGGGAGGCTGAGAACGAGAATCGCGAGTTCAAAGCCAGCCTCAGCAATGGCGAGGCGCTAAGCAACTCAGTGAGACCCTGTCTCTACATAAAACACAAAATAGGGCTGGGGGTGTGGCTCAGTGGTTGAGTGCCCTGAGTTCTTACATCAGTCAATCTGTTTCCACCTCCCCTATTGGCTACCTGTTAAGGTTTGAGGACTGGCCAAAGATAAAACCTGGACTTGTGTGAGTGTCATGGAGGCTATTCAGCCTAACCTGCCATGCAAAGATCCTTGAGACTGTCCCTGCCACAGCATCTGCCCTCAGTCTGCCCGAAGCAGGGGTCCTTGAACATCAAGGCATTTCTGAGCTTAAGAATCTTAGCAAATGTAGGGGCTGGGATTGTGGCGCAGTGGTAGCGTGCTCGCCTAGCACGCGTGAGGCACTGGGTTCGATCCTCAGCACCACATAAAAACAAAGATATTCTGTCCACCTAAAACTAAAAAATAAATAAATAAATATTTAAAAAAAAAAAAAAAGAATCTTAGCAAATGTCATTTCTTCAGTCTAGAGAGACTTTTCAAATCCTAGCCAGCCCTGCTTTTTCTGGGATTCCACCTCATCTAGGAAGTATCCTTTTGCACATAGGATAGATCAGTGAGTGGAGGCTCTAAGTAGAGGCTGAGAATGTTTGTGGTTTGAGCCACTTGGCCTCCATGTCAAGCTGATGCCCTGAGGACAGACAAGGGGACCCCAGGAGAGCTGCCCCCTCCTGCTGAGGACAAGCAGGGCAGAGTATGAGGTTGGGCTTCTCAGAATCACCCCAGCCACATGGGACCAGCTACATAGCATGTGAGGGTCATTGCAAAGTGAAAAATGTAGTACCCTGGCTGGGGGTGCAGGATGGGATGTCTACACCCCCTTCCCAAGGGCCATTGCCCCAGTTGGTGGTGGGAGGCCACCTAGCCCCCAAAGAAGGTGCCCAGACACATTTGCCACCTGGATCAGAGAGGAGACCAAGCCCCACCCCAAACACTGTGGGGTATGAGCTTGTTCCCCACCAGGGTGAGGTAGGAAGAGTGAGTCTGGACACAGCCCAAGGCACTTGGAGGCAGAAAGGCAAATTGGGGTGGGGCCACATGAGTTGAGGCTCCACCCCTGGCATGGCTGCCGTATCCCATCTGGCATCATTTACAAAACACAGAACCAAAGACAAAATTAAAGAATTTCAAGATGGCGACTGCAGAGCATCAGCCCATCTCAGGACCCCTCCTGAGCACAGGGTCATCTGAGGCTGCACCGTCACATGCCCAGGAAGCCAGTCCCTGATCTGCCAGACACCATCTGCCTGGCCTGGCCACCTGCTTCCTGCAGACATGCCCTGCCCCTCCATCAGGGTGGTGGTAGTGGTGGCCCAGCCAAGACTAGCCTCCAGAGATGCTCACAATAGTCTCACTCTGGTGGTTCCGTGAGCCATCCTGGTCCCATGAGAACAACCAGAGTGTCCAAGGCCCTGACAGAAATATTGTCCTGTGCTAACAGGTTCTGTCCCACCCACACCCCAGGTCCCCGGTTGGCACCCTCCACTCCTGGAGGAAGAGCTGTGGCCACAATGACGGTCAGTCTCCACCAAGAGCTGTTGCTGCTGGCCAGCAGGCGCTCTATCCAGACAGACACAGGGGCTCAGAGGTCAGAGCCACAGTGGCAGAGGGCCGGGAGCCGGGCCACGCCCAAGCCGTGGACCTGGAGAACTGGGCTGGCCTCCACGGCCTTCCTACTTTCTCCAGTCTCAGGGCTGAGGTCTGGCCTCCCTCCTGTCTGGGCTGCTGTTTTCCCCCGTCATGTCTGCCTGCTCACTAAATTCATGTTGGTAATTCAAGAGAAAAGCAGGGGCTCTTCTGAACAGCGGAACGGTTAGAGGACGTGCCTGCCCTCAGGCCGCTTGGCCAGCCCCCTGGTCTGTAGCTGCGTCTCCTAGACTCCTGCTTGGTGTCTTTCCTTGTGTTTATCACATTTGTTCACAGCGGCTCACATGTCTTGTGTCCAGCTGGTAATTTCCTCCTTTAGCATACAGCCCAGGAGGGAGCCGCCCCACACCCTCCCTGTGGCCCCTCTCAGGCCACACCCATCTCCTGCTCGTGTCACCCCAACTGGACTGATGGGAGGGTCGGCTGAGCCCAGGGCTGCGGAAAGCACCACTCTTATCTACTTCCTCCCAGCCACTGCATTGTCTCAAAATAGGAGCAAGAGAGTAAGGCATGTGCAGGTCGTGGAGCTCCGGGACTGAACACTTCGCAGAAGGCATGGACCCGGGCCACGTGTGCTGTGCGATGGCGAGGATCAGGGCCCCCAGCACTGGGCACCAGGGATCAGACCCTGGCTCCGCTCCACTACCTGTTAGCTGTAGGCTCTGGTGCCAGCTACTCTTTCTGGCCTCAGCATCCTCACCAGTGAAATGGGGGTAACAGAAGTTAACACCTCAGAAGCTGGAGTTATAGCTCAGTGGTAGAGCACTTGCCTATCATGTGTGAAGCACTGGGTTCGATTCTCAGCACTGCATATAAGTAAAATATAATAAAGTTCCATCGATGACTAAGAAAACATTAAAAAGAAGAAGAAGAAGAAGTTAACATGTTATGGGCCTGCTATGAAGCTGACCTGGGGTCACATTAGTAAAGCACTGGGAATAGGGCCTGGACACACAGGGGCTGGACAAACATTTGCTTGATAAATGACACCTTCCTCTCTCCCTCCTGAGCTCTGGGCCTAATGAGAAAGATGCTGCAGGTCCCATATGGAGGAGAGGCCAAGCTGTTGTGTCCCTTCTTTCAAGCCCCCCAGGGGGAGAGGAACACAAGAGAGTGCTCCCATCTATGGGGGACCAAGAACAAACGTTGTCATTTAGCTCATACCTGCCGGGGCTCTTGCCTATGACATATGGCTCACTCCTTGTGATGGCCTTCCAAGGAAGTATGACTAGCCCAATCTTTTAGAGAAGCAACTGGGACTCACAGAAGGGACTTGTCCAAGGCCACTCAGCAGGCAGTGGCCGAGTACACACCGAGCCCTGCAGTGGTCCTTCACCACCCTAGCTCTGCTCCCTTTGGTGAAGTGCTGGTCAGCTATTATTCTGGGAAGAGAAAGTAGAGTTTGGTGACAGACACCAAGTAGCACAAAACACATGCCTGGGGCTCAACACTGGGAGGATTTAGACCGTGCGGTTGAGGGTTGGCATCTGTCCACCATCCTTTCTCTCAATCATGAGGACATGTCCTCATGGGCCCTGCTCCTAAGAGGAGCAGCAGCGGACAGGACAGATGGAGTCCTCACCTGAGTCCAGCAGGCCCGGGGTCCCAGGAACCTCCTGCCTCAGATGCAGGCACAGCGTAGCTGTCACTGTGCTGAGGGAAACACGAGGAAGAGCCAGAGAAGCGCGAGGCCCCTTGCTCTGGCTGGCCAGGAGAACCCAAGCCCAGGGAGCAGGCCAGCCACAGACCAGCGCACAGAAGGGCAGGAACACACAAAGGGCAGGTGACAGAAACAGGCTCTAGCACAAAAGGGGTAGGATCTCAGGTATAGGTAGCTCTCACAGTTAGAGGAAGGCTGAGTGGAGCGCTGGCCCGTAGCCACACACCACTTCCTGCCCCTGCAGCACCTATGGAGGCCTGCACAGGCTTCAGGCTCGCAGGCACCTCATCGATTCATGGGCAGCTGGAACCCAACTGACCTCTGCTTCTTTGTCCTTCCACAGTACCCAGCCCAGGGCCCTGCACAGTGCCCTGCACATAGTATGTGCTCAGTGACTGCTCAGAGTTTCATTTGTAGGTTGGAAGGAAACAGCCGCATGCAGAAGGTGCTGACAGCGTGCTGGGACCCTCTGGCGTGACACAGGAGGTGGTGTCCACAGCCGCATACACTGTGTGCTTCCCAACCCTTCAAGGCAAACACTTACTTGAAGGAGAGTCCTCAAATGGGTGCATGAGCAAGTGGAGAGAGATGTGGGTTGACATCCCTTCCAGCACTCCAGCCCTGTGTCCTCTTGGGAAACATGGCACACCCACACAGGCCACCCACTTGCACCAAAAGGGTGATAAATACTCACTGGGCCTTAGCCGGGCCTTGCCGTGACACCTCCTTCACAGACAACTCATGCCTGCCACATGTGATCCTTGCTTAGCATCCCCTTGTGGAGGGTGCCGACGCCAGGCCTGCTTCTCAGAGACCCACTGGGGCCCTGGTCTAACCTACAGAAAGCCTCAGCTGCTTTGTGACATCCACCAGCTGCAACTTGTTTACCCTTGAAATCTGCCTGCTGTATAACTCAGTCTGCTGGAGATGGCGGATTTTCCTAAAGCATTGTTTACAACCGGCAAAATGATTTATTTATTGAGCCCCACTGCTGGATTTGCAATTTGTGTGAGTACACGGCTTCATCCTTGCCTCCGGAGAGTTGCCAGTGGGTCGGCTGATCGCCTGTCACAGTCTGAATGTCACCCTTTCGTGAATTCACAGTGGACGGGCCAGGAAGTGAGCTGAGGAGAGTGGGATGACATGCGGCAGGCCAGCAGTCTGGCTCCCCCTCCGTGTCCTGTGAGGTGAAGCCACTCACCTCAGCTCTTTGGGGGAGCTGCTGCCTGAGTCCAGCTCTTTTCCTATTCCTGAGGCACAGGTGGCAATTTCACCCCTCTGAGTCACCTGGGTATTTTCCAAGTGGAGATGATAATTACCAACCACAGCAAACCCAGAGTTCCTCAGTCCCGGGTGGAGACAGCTCAAGGTGGCCAATTTAGAAAGGTCTCTCTCTGCATATGTGTCTGCAAACGCCATTTATAGAACCTTCAGAGAGGCCCGGACATGCTACTGGACACACTAAATGAATCACAAACTACAGACAGGCTTTCTAGTCAGAATAAAGACCACTAACCTTTGTGTCCTTCCCAAATGGACACAGGGTTCATTTAAGCGACAACCATTTAAGTGTAGCCTACCTGACAGGCGTCTATGGGGGGAGAGGCCCCAGGAACACCACACCAGTTCTTCCTTATGAGTAAGTTATTGACCTTTTATGACAAGCCTGCGAAGGTATCACAGGGATCTCCATCAATCACCCCTATCTTAGGGATCCCACATCCTAAGGAGTTGATAGTTCAGGAAAATCAAGAAATGAAAATAGCCAAAGGTAACACACATATCCGTGAGCATAGGCAGAGATGGGTGGTTAGGAACCCTCGACACTGGATGCCGTACAAAGTGAACCCCATTCTTTGCCAGGTTCTGCCCAGAACTTGTGACTCCCACGTGCCTTGGTGCTTGCTAATTTGCTGAATGCCACAAGTGAGTCATTGACCTTACTATGCCTCAGTTTCCAACTTAGTGTGACCACGCTTGTCCTCGACACTGTTGGCGCAGGTGTCCTACCAACAGCTAGATCCATCTGTGGAGTCTTCCTGGCTTCAGGGGACTAGGGGGTGCGCACACCGTGCTGGGTGCAAATGAGACAGATGGCAGCAGCCCCTCCCTCTGGAGCACCCGGGAGGGAGCAAGGGGTGGTGGCAGCGCAAGTTACAGAGCCAGGCGAGGGGCACGGGAGCGCAGTTCCACGCCACTGGGTGCAGCCACCTGTGCCTCTGGGAGCTTCAGGAGGGGTGCCCTGGAAGAGGGGACACCTGGGCTGTGTTGAAAAGACGGGTAAAGAGGACGACCAGGCTAAAACAGGTCACAGGCATTTGCGCAGCAGGGGCAGGGAAGCTGAGAGGGGATCAGAGGTGATTTGACTGGGTGGAGCTGAGCATATGGGGCAGAGGAGGCTACAGCGGTGGACAGGGTCAAGTTCACAAAGGCCTCAGGCACCTCGTGAGTGGACTTGTGTGGCCTGCTGAGTGAAGCTGAGCCCAGGGACAGGACAGAAGGGCCCAAGCTAAGGAGCAGTTCCTAATTATTCTGGGTCTGTCAGCAGAAAAGTACATGCACACTGGATGGAGCCTGAGGTAATTCCAAGTTGGATTCTGCCCAGACCTCCCATGTCTGCAAACCTCTAATGGTGCTAATTTGCTGAATGCTACGAGTGAGTCACTTACCTTACCTCAGTGCCCTGCTTTGGGCGACCATCCTGGTCACCAACACAGTCGACAGGGTTCTGGGAACAAGCTGCCACCTGCATAGTGGTGGGGCACAGGAGGTGGATGCAGACCCTACCCTGTAATTTATTTGCAGCTCAAGAGCCTATGAGCCTCCAAGCCTCTGCTGCAACACATGTGCGCCTGTGGGTTGTCACACGCATTAATTATCTGGTGAAGGTTATAAACTACCACTTACCTTGGCTCAATAACTTCACAGAAAAGGGCTTTATCACCATTATGGCTAAATGCAACCACAAAAAACTGGAGAAGATGAAAAGGAAAGTAGCTCAAGCCAAAGAATAAATGACATTTCAGAAAAAGCAGAAGTAGATAGGGAGACCAGTTGTAATTTAAAATGACAACATGTCAAATAACATATTGCTAGCTTCCAGCTTACTTCAGGGTGGAAAGAGTCAGGGGCATACAAGCCGTGCAAGAGGCCCTGTGGCAGGAAGCAAAGGGTTCACCCTGGCAGTCTCCGTCTCTCAGCTTCTCAGTTGTCTCATCTATAAAGTGGGATAATAATAGCATCTAACTTGAAAGTGAGAGTGAGGGGTTATGAACTCACATGCCTGCTCCCTCAGGGAATGCTTTAATCAGCTTTTTCACTGCTGGCCAGAACAACTGTAAGGAGAAAAAGTTAATTTGTGGGCTCACAGTTTCAGAGGTCTGAGCCCCCTAACTCCTGCCCAGTGTCCAGGATTTGCTAAAACATTTTATTTCCCTGCCTCCCTCAAAGCTGGTGTTGCCACACTGAGTCTAAGGAGGCCTTGGGAAAGGTTTTCAGGAGAATATGTGCCATGCAGTCCCTCTTCCTTCCTGCTGCATGGAATGCAGGGCTCTGGCAGCCGTCTTAGACCCTGATGTGATCTGGAGAATGGAAATCAGATATGGCGGAGCAGGCACAGGAAGAGCCTGGGGCTCTGCTGACTTGTGGAATTTTCTTTCATACCAGTTCTCTTCTCTTCTTTCTCTGGACTGTGTTTGCCTGACAGAATAAAACCCTGTCTTTCCTTTTGCAGGAGGGCCTCTGTCACCTGCAGATGGAGCTAACCTGTGGGAGCTCCTTTCCAGCGAAGCTCCTTGGCTGAAGCCCCAGGTGGGCTTCTGCTGTAGGAGGACTGATGGAGCCTGCTCCCACCTGTTCTGCCCTCTGTAGTCTCGAGCCACACCCAGGTGCAATGTCTTGTGTGTCTGGTTCCTGATCCAAGGAGCCTGTGTGCCTCCCCAAGGGACAAGGCACCATCGTGCTGTGCCCTTGACCAGAATGTCCTTCCCTGACCTTGTCTGCTCTTGAGACTCAACACAATCCTCACCTCTGTGACAACATATCTTAGATGGCCCTATGTCATAATTGCCTTTTACTATCTGCTTCCCAACACGGTGAGCAGCTGGTTGTGTAGCTCCCATGCAGGGCGTCCGAGGGGCTCAGCACATGTGGTTTGAATAAGTGCAGGCAGGTTACAGACACAGGGGGCGAAGGTGACTTCAGGCTCTATAACCAGATCCATCAATCTCTTCCCACAGGCCCACTGCCTATCTGGCTCTTTTCATGCACAGAGCAGAGTTCAATGCATCACCAGGGCTAATTTCCTGCCATGAGGCAGCAATGCTCCCACTGCCTGGCAAACATGGGCCTGAGTTTGATGGATGATGTCAGACTTGAAGGTGTTTGGATATTAACATTGTTCTTGAAACAAATACATAAATAAATAAAGTAGAAAATGATTGTTACTCAAAGCAAAAAATAAAAACATAAAAGAAATCCGTGAGTCTGTACAGATGCCAGTGGTTGAATAAATTAACAAATGAGGGAGAAGAAAGAACTCTCCCATGCAGAAGAGCTCTGAATTACTTCTGTAGAAACTCTGACCTCAAGGCGGGATGCATCGCTCTCTGAGTTCCTCCCAAAGTCTGGTTTGGAAGGGTCTGGGGAGAGCACACTGCAGTGGGGAGACCCAACAGATGCCACCTTGGCCAGGTGATCAAGATCAACATCAACATTCACAAGGTATGCTGACCAAAGGATGTGACATCATGGCAGTATCCTTCTGGGTCTTTTCTCAGTGACCTATGATCCTTGTCTTATCATGGACATCAGACAAATTCTAATAATGACTCATCTTACAAAGTACCTAACCAAGACCTAGAATATATAAAGACAACTAATAGAGGCTGGGGATATAGCTTAGTTGGTAGAGTGCTTGCCTTGCATATGCAAGGCCCTGGGTTCAATCCCCAACACCACACACACACACACACACACACACACACATAAGGCCATTAATAAATGGGCAATGTGTTAAACAGACACTTCTTTTTTTTAAATATTATTTTTTAGTTGTAGGTGGACAGAATATCTTTATTTTATTTTTATGTGGTGCTGAGAATCGAACCCAGTGCCTCACACGTGCTAGGCGAGCACGCTACCACTGCGCCACAACCCCAGCCCTAAACAGACACTTCTTAAAACAAGATATATAAATGACCAACAAATACATGAAAAAGTGTTCAACATCTTTAGCAATTAGAAAAATGCCAATCACAACTACACTGATGGGCTGGGGTTGTGGCTCGGTGGTAGAGCTCTTGCCTAGCAAGTGTGAGCACTGGATTCAATTCTCAGCACCACATACATAATAAACAAATAAAATGAAAGTATTGTGTCCATCTATGACTTAAAGTATATTTTAAAAAACTACTCTGAGATTTCGTCTCACATCGGTCAGAATGGCAGTCATTAAGAATACAAATAATAGGGGCTGGGATTGTAGCTCAGTGATAAAGTGCTTGCCTCCCATGCGCGAGGCCCTGGGTTCTATCCTCAGCACCACATACAAAGCAATAAAAGAAAGACATTGTGTCCATCTACAACTAAAAAAAGTTTAAAAAAAAAAGAATACAAATAATAATACATGCTGGAGAGGATGTGGAGAAAAGAAACACTTTTACACTGTTGGTGGGATTGTAAATTTTTATAACCTCCATGGAAATCAGTATGGAGGCTCCTCAAAAGACCAGGCATGGAACCACCCTATGAATTACCTATACCAATCTTGGTATTTACCCTAAAGAATTAAATTACAACAGGGATACAAGCATACTCATGTTTATAGCAGCACAATTCACAATAGCCAAACTCTGTAACCAGCCTAGTTGTCCATCAATGGATGAACAGATAAAGAAAATGTGGTATATATACACAACGGAGTTTTATTCAGCCATGAAGGAAAATAAAATTATGTAATTTGCAGGAAAATGGGTGGAACCTGAGAACATTATGTTAAGCAAAATAAATCAAACTCAGAAGTCAAGGGTCATCTGTTTTCTCTTTATGTGGAAGCCAGAGAGGAAAAAGGAAAAGAGAGTTGTGGGAGAATCTCATGAAAACCAAAGAAAATCAACAGAGTAGAGGAAAGGGACCAGGAGGACGGAGGAGGAGAGGGAAAGGGGAAGTGTTGGGGAATGGGTATGGGCCAAATTATATTGTTGTATTGTGTGCAGGGATGAATATGTAACAATAAATCCCACCACTGTGTACAACTATAATGCACTAATAAAAGGTGGGAAAAACAAAGAAACACCCAAATGGTACTCTCCAAAACTCCATTTATCAAAAAACAAGGGAGTCCAGGCGTGGTGGCACACACCTGTAATCCCAGCACTTAGGGAGGCTGAGACAGGGGAATCTCGAGTTCAAAGCCAGTCTCAGCAGTGGCGAGGCACTAAGCAACTCAGTGAGACCCTGTCTCTTCATAAAACACAAAATAGGGCTGGGGATGTGGCTCAGTGGTCGAGTGCCCCTGAGTTCAATCTTTGGTACCAAAAAAAAAAGGAAAGTGTGAGGAACAGCCAAAGCCAATGGTGTGAGGAGATGTGACTGTCACGTGGCATCCTGGATGGGATCCTGGAACAGGAAAAGGATGTTAGGTAAAAACAAAGGTCATATGGAATATACCATGGACTCCTATAATAATAGTGCGCCGATGCTTGTAAATTAATTGTAACAAACATATCACACTAATGTAAGAAGTAGTAATGAGGAAACTGGTGAGGTGCGTGTGGGAACTCTGCCCTGGTAGTTTAATTTTTCTGTAAATCTAAGACTGTTCCAAAAAATAAAGTCTGTTAAAAAGAAAAAGGAGTCTCCCCAAGACAGCTGGAGGAGAGACACCAGTACCAGTACCTGTTAGTAACTGAGGGCTTACGATGTGCCCATAACGTCCTCCATGTTTGCCATGACCCTTGCAGCCACCTGTGGTGGGTCTCTCCATCATCCAGCGCCTGCTGAAGGTACCGAGTGGCTAATTTAAGGGAAACCATAAAGCAAGGGATGCAGCACAACTCACAGAACTGATGGAAGGGTGCAGCCATGTGAGCTCTGAAGGTCAAGCTCCTCCAGCCTTTTCTCTGTGAGCCTCGAGTCAAGTTCCTGGGAGAGAGTCAAGTGCTTGGGAAGGAGCCCTAAGTTGGGCCCAGGCTTACTAACCCATCGGGACCCTACAAAATGTGGGTGCGAAATGTTTTCAAGCAGGGTCCTATCACCAGAAGTGGGGAGGTCTCTGTGCTTTGAGGTGTCATCTTCCTTCTCTTTCTGTGGGCAACCCCCTTCCAGTTTATGTCCCTGTGATTTGAAGGAGGCCAGCTCTACCCGTAGTCCCAGGGCAGGCACAGGACCCCAGCCAGGCCAACCAAGGGCAATGGCACTCTGACCAACAGTGCTGGAAAACAGGCAGGATTTTCTGCCCAGGTGGATGAGGGCGCAGGACAGAAGCTGGTGCTGATGGGACATTCTTGCCAACTCGGGGAGAATGGTATAAGAAGCAGAGCTGGGAGAAAAGGGCTCCCCCAGGTGTGCCTTGTGTAGCCAATCCTGTGGTTCCATGACGGCATCCTTGCTTTCTTTTAACTATTTTTTTGGTAAAAAATGAACAATTTAATGATTCTTAGTATGTGCAGTTGTGCAGCAGCATAGCTGCTGCGTTCGGCACTATGGTTGAAGAACACATTGCGATACTCAACAACGCCCTCTGCTCTAAGACTGTGTGTGCACATACACATGCAGAAGTTGTAAACACTGCCTTTATGTATTCTGTTTTGGTGAAAGTGTACTCAGATGTACAGACTTTGAACATAGCTGTACCTTATTTTTTAATTCTTCCAATTAGTGCTGCTCAGTGCTGGAGCTACCCCTGGCCCATACGCTCTTACTAATTCCTTGGAATGAGTACCGGCTTTGTACTCAGAATTTCAGAAACTGCCGAGTGCTGTGGCACATTCCTGTAATCCCAGCAGTTTAGGAGGTTGAGACAGGAGGATCACGAGTTCAAAGCCAGCCTCAGCAAAAGCAATGTGCTAAGCAACTCAGTGAGACCCTGTTTCTAAATAAAATACAAAGTAGAGCTGGGGATGTGGCTCAGTGTTTGAGTGCCCCTGAGTTCAATCCCTGAAGGATTTCAGAAACTTTCAAAACAATTTGACAGTTATTTTAAAATTAATGATAAAAATTGGAGGGGCTAGGGAGGTAGCTCAGTGGTAGAGCACTTACCTACTCTGTGTGAGGCCCTAGGCTTGATCCCCAGCATGAAAAAATAAATAAATAAAATTGGGGCTTATATTCTGTATGTCTTTTCAAATTTTTCTTTTATTTGTAGCAACTGACTTTTATTGCATTTTACAAAAGTACAAGTCCACGATGATTAGAAGGAAAAAAAGCTGTTCCTTCATCACAGGCAAGGTGAGGAGCAGTGCTCTCTGCCACTGTGAATCAGTGCAAGTTGAGATCAGGACCAAGATAGAAAATACAGAAAGACAGCTCAGAAAAGAAGGACAAGGCTGAGAAGAAGGCAGACATGGGAAGTTTTCAAAGCCGCAGTCTGTTTCAGTTTTAAAAACTGGAAATCGTGAAAGCACACAGCTTTTGTTGAATTTGACTCTCACAACCAGAGGACGCTCTTCTAATGAGGATTCAATGCGGATCAGAACAAAGGAACCCACTGAGAACTGAGTTCCAGCTATGCGGCAGGAAGACCGGGCCAGTGGAGGCCCAGCAGCTGCATCGCCTTCACTGCATGAAGATGCGCTGCACGAGCTCATCACCAAGAGGACATGCACAGCTCCTCACCCCTCCCGGGCGCCCTCTCCTCAGGCACAAAGACACCCAGCAGGCCACGGGGGCAAAAGGGCACAGCCAGGCAACTTGGATGTCAATTCTGGTTCTGCCATTGTCTCCCTGGGAGCCACTCCTTCTGGCCTCAGTTTATCCAACTATAAAGCAGGGGTGTCCCAGTTCCGCTGCTCACAAGATACCCTCACCCCACCAGGTGTTCCAGGGCCCTCTGATAAATGAGATAATGGTTTGGGGCAGAATTATCCAGAAAATATGACAGGTCTGAATGAACTGTGGGATTTGAGCCCTAGTTGCAAGTTCCAGATCAAAGGGGCTTCTCTGGTCAAGTGGGCATGAAGGGTTTGTCCCTGGCCTGGACCTGCTGAGCCTGTAGAGGGGATGGTTTCCTGTGACTTACTATATGAATATGTTTTGGGGGATGGGGTAGGTGGGCATAGAGTGGGCATGGGGCCCAGGGCAGGGAGCAGTGTCCCTGGGAACACCTTGGGGTGGGGTCCTGCTGTAGGACTCTGGGTCTGCAGGCAGCACCTGCTCACTCGCATTCAGGGGGGATTTGGAGGAAATGGGTGGAGGTGGTTCAGTGGGTGCCCCCTGTACCAGAGGGCCCTGGAACACCCAGTGGGGTGGAGGTTATGGAAGGGCACCCACTGCAGGCCCTCTTGGCACTACTGGTGGGCATGCCCTGTCCTCCAAGGGTAAGAGCTGCACATCTCCACACCTGTCCATTACACTTCCACGGAGGGTACAATTTCTAACTTGTAGCAAAACCTGCATAAGCAGTGTAGACATCCTGCAAGTACAGAATATTCCTGAGCAGTGATCATGGTTTGCATATTTGTGATGGTGGTAGACTGGCTTGGTCTATATCCAGGGCTGAGTTTGAAGGAGAGGTCTGTCCTTGGGCCCTGTTTCCCCTTTGGGTGTCTTTCCTGGGGTGTACCCTCCCCACTCTTCCCATTTTACAGACAAGGAAGATGAGATGCAGAGAGATTGAGCAGCCTGTGAAGGACCACTGTGTTGTCTCCTGGGGAAGCTGCTCCCTGCTCTCTCATCCTTGAATTTTTAACCTTGAAGGCCAGGATCCTCAGACCAAAAAAGTATTCCTGACTGACGCTGTCTTCTGGGTCTCCCTTTCTCTCATTTCAGCTTCTTCAGAAGGGTCTACAGGCTGCTCAGAGCCGTGATGCATCCCGTAGCACAGGCCTTCGTGTCTCCTCAGCCCCCATTACTGTGTCCCCAGCCGTAAATTTGTATTCCTGCTTCCTCACTCTGAGGGGGGCTCATCAACCAGACCAGGGAGTCAGTAGACTTTTCTAGGGGAACAGCCACCAGGGCTTGGTGCAGCTGCTCTGCCAACATACAGGTAGTCTCTCCTGAAAGCTTCCTGCCCAAGAGCTGCACTCGGCCCATCTGGTACAGGGCTGGAAGGGAGGAGTCCAATGGTGCCCCATGCTAGTTCCTGTCTGGGTCTGAATGCAGCAGAGCCCACGGGGAAGGATCCAGCCCTGCTGCAGGATTCATTCCTTTTTTCACATTCATGAAATGGGATGATGACAATAGGGTTCCCATAGCAAGGCTGCTGTTGGGTTAGGGATGGAGGACAGGGGCAGCCCTCCAAATACCACACACTGGTAGAGTTTCAATATCCCCTCCATCCCCATTCCGATTATTAGTAAGCTACGGCTAGTCAATGGCATTTGTATGCCAGGCACTGTTTTGTTTTGTTTTTAATATATTTTTACTTGTCAATGGACCTTTTATTTTATTCATTTATATGTGGTACTGAGAATCGAACCCAGTGCCTCACACATGCTAGGCAAGTGCTCTATCACTGAGCTACAACTCTAGCCCCCTACTCCGTTGTTTTGTGAGTTTGGCTCTCTTCCTCTCCACAGCAACCTGTTTTTGATGTAGATCCTGTATAAGCCCCATTTTACAGATGAGAAACTGAGGCTCAGATGTTATACCACCTACCCAGGCCCAACAGCTGGCAAATGGGTCAACTTGGGTCTGGATTGGCACCAATATCCATCTGATTCCTGAGCCTGATGTCTTAGGCACCCAAAGAAGGCTGAGAGAGAAGATCAGGAAGCTGATTGCCACCTAGCCTGTCTCCTTTATCTACCACTTGTTTGCCTACCCCATTTCCATCACTTCCTTTCTCTATTTTCTTAGGAATTATCAAAGCTGCCCTTAAAGAATACTAATTTCATGTGCATCATGGCAGGGTCTAGGAACAAGGATGTGTCAGTTACTTTTTGTGTAACAAACTGCCCCAAACCTCAGAGGCCTAAAGCCACGTGTATTTTATTTGCTCCCAATTCTGAGGTTTGGCAGTGTGGGCTGGACTCTGCGGGCAGCTCTTTGCTCTTCTCTCCCAGCCTCACGTGGCTGCAATTGGCTGACTGCTCCGCTGGGGCGGGGAGGCCTGCTGGAGCCTCCTCACTCACAGGGCCTGGCAGTCGGAGACTGTTGGCTGTGGCTCCTCAGATCTCTTCCACACGGCTTGCTAACGGCTTAGCTTGGGCTGGCCTAAGAGGGTAGAAAGGAAGCTGCCTGGCCTGGGTGTTTGTACCATGCCACTTGTGCTACATTCTATTGGTAAAAGCAAGTTACAAGATCTGTCCAGATCAGGGGCTGAATGACTAGATTGTACCCTATCAGGGAAATGCAAAGAATCAGTGGCCCTTCTTGAGATCAACCCCCACTGAGAGCAACCCTTCCCCAACACCCGCACTGTCACACTTATTTAATAATAACTTCTCACTTCGCAGCACCCAAAGCTTCATTCACTCCCTCAACACATATTTATTATGTGCCAGGGACCCACTAGTGAACAAAACAATGCCCCTGCTCTAATGAATCTAACATTCTAGTGGAGGAGGCAGACAATCAAGAGTAAACAAGAACACAGTGTTGGGCTGGGTGAACAATAGGACCCTTGGAGAACAAGAGAAGAGTGAGGGGTGGGGGAATGTGTGAGAGGATGGCACCTACAGTTGGTGCACACCACCCCACCTACTGGGGACTGAACCCAGGGGTGTACCATCTCTGAGCTACAGTCCCAGCCCTTTTATTTTTTCATTTTGAGACAGGGTCTAAGTAGTTAAGGTTGACCTTGAATTTAGGATCCTCCTGCCTCAGCTTCCAGAGTGGCTGGGATTATAGGCATGGGTGCGCAGTGCCTGGCTGTGTGGTTGTTATTACATACAGAGTGGTCAGTTGACATCAAGGAGGTGAGATCTAATAAGTGAGCGAGGGAGCAAAAAGTGCTCCTTTTCCTAGTCCCGAGCCCATAGCAAGTGCAAAGGCCCTGAAGCTGCCTGGGAGAGACACAATCCTTTACAACTTAAATGTAGTAAAACACAACGAACGAAATCCCAACCTTCATACATTTCATTAAAGAACAATAAAAAGAAACAGTTAAATATGGCAAAATCTTGCTAAACAAAAGCATTTTATTCTACCTTTCCTACTGAGTGGAACTGCTGCTCCTGAGAATGTGGTGATGTTTCTGGGGGCTTACCTTTCTAAGGGACTATGTGCCTGTCCTGCCCACTGGCTTGCGGTGCGGATCAAAGTGATACCATAAAAATGAAAACTGCCCTACTTCTGGTTTCATTTCCTACCGCAAGGACGCCAGAGTGATTTTTTTTTGAAGAACATAAATCAGTTATCACTTCCTGCTTGAAACCCGCCAGAGGCTCCCTGCTGCCCAGAGTAAGCTTCGGGCCACTAAGCAGGACTTGGTCTCTTCACCACCTGCACGTTGAATCCTTCCAACCACACCTGTGGTTTCCCCCTACACCCCACATTCCGCTCCAGTCGCAACCAGTCAGCTCTCTCCAAAACCGCCCTCATCCCAGAAGGCCTGTGCCTGGCGATTCCCAGGTCGGGACCCTCTGTCCTTGCAATGCCCGGGGGAAGCCTCCAGGCTCAAGACCCAGCGGGGCGGACGAGAGACGGGGTGTAAGTGGCTCGGGTCAGTCAGTTCCCCGCTGGCGCTCCTTTGGATAAATCCTACCAGCTCGGCTCCCTAACCCTGGTCAGACCTTCCCGTCCAGGATCAAATCTTGGCACAGCCCAGCATTAGCTAAGATGCCATTAAAGGAATCCCCAAGCCTCAGTTTCTGTATCTGCAAAAGGGGTCCACGAGCCCCTGGCCATGGCGGTGCGTCGGGGCAGCCCCGCAGTGGGGCTCACGACCCGAGGGCCTCCAGAAGTTTTTTTGGGGCGCCGCCCCCGCCAGGGCTTTCCCCGGCGGCGCCACGCCCGCGCAGCCCAGGCCACCCGAGACCCGGGCGCGGCGCCGTCTGGGCATGCGCGGGCCGCGGGGCGCATGCGCAGGCCAGATGCGCGGCGGGGCTCAGTAGATACGGCGCACGCGCGGGCCCGCGCCGACTCAGCACGGCCCGAGGGCGCGAGCCCGCCGCCGGCCGGACCGCCGTGCGCCTGGCGTGCGCGTGGGAGGGAGCGCGGCCGCCGTCGCCGGCGCCGCCCCGCCGCCGCCTCCGCTCAGCCTCGCGCTTGCCGCGGCCGGTGAGTGCGGGGCGCGGGCGGGCCTCGGTGGTCGCCGGGGCGCAGGGCGGAGCGCGGCCGGACCCGCGGTGCGGGCGGCTCCCCTCATGCCTCCGGCCGCCGGCTGCCCTCGGAGGAGGAGGCCGGGGACGCGAGGAGGCCGGGCTCGGGGCGGCGGGGGTGGCCTGCGGGCGCGGAGGCCGGACCGACGGGGACGCGGGGAGGCCAGGCGCGCGGGCTCGGCGGGGCGCTGGGCGGGATGGGGCCGCGGGCGCCGGGAGGCCGGCGGGGCGGGCGCGGGAGGTCGAGCCGGCCTCCGCCGGAGGGACCGAAACCCTGAAAAACAAAAGGGAGGTGGGGAGGAGGACGCGGGCAGCCCGGGCGTCCTTCGCGAGCGCCGCGCCGAGCCCCGCGGCTTTGTGCCGCCCAAGTTTCCTGCCGCCGCCGCCCAACTCCGCCGCGGCCGGCCTCTCCCTTCCCGGGAGAGCGCGCTGTGTGCCTCGCTGCCGTGCAGTTGCAGGATTTTGTAGGAAAAAGCACGGAGGGTAAAGTTGTTGTTCTTCCCTTAGAGCCATTTAGTGTCTCGTTCTTGCACAGTTAGCCTACAGCTGGGTTCGGGCAGCGGGACTCAGAGAATAGTCGCATTGTGGTAGTTGCGGGAGCTGATGGAGCGCGTGTCCAGCACCGCGCGGGGTAGGAGCCGGGGGCTTTGCACGCGAGACTTCTCTCCTCCCCCGGATTTTTACTTAGACTGTATATATTTTCATGGTTATGAAAATAGGCCATTACTGTTGAAATGAAATACGAGAGCCTCGCTCGAATGTATTTGTGAGACGGTAGTGAAAATACTTCGACAGGCTCTCGAACACCGAGTGGCCGCGTCTGGGGGAACCTCCACAGAGTGAAACAAAGTTTGTGGATAAGTGATTACAGGATACAGAGTAGCGTTCAAGTTATTTTTGTTGCGATACAGTATAGATACTATGTTCATCAGGTTGTCTTGAGATAATTAAAGAATCCCAGCATTAACTAAACAGGAAACTTTTTCTGGGGATGAACCCAGGGCCTTGCATATACTAGGCCAGCACTACCACTACCACTGAGCTGCGACCTGAGCTGAGAGGAGACGTTTTAAGGACGTTTGTATTCCATATCTTCATGAATATAAATGTATGTTCGTGGCTGTCCTTGTGGGGAAAAACAAGCTGAACATCTTTTGAACACTCAGTTTCCTAAACGGCTTCAGACACAAAACATCAGGGTCAGTGTTTCAGTATTCTAGATGATTCCATGTCACTGTCAAGGAATCCAGGTTAATGATGGATACAGGCAAAGATGGTTGTGTTTGAAAGGAGCCAGCGGCCGCATAAGCAAAGAATCAGAAGCAGGTCCTCAGGATAATTCACACTGTTCTCACAGTTTGGGGCAAAGAATACTAGAGCCAAGCTCCTGCAGTTCATGGGGGCTTCAGCAGCATCTTTTGAGGTTGGCAGCCCCTGGCCTGAGCAGGGTTAGGAGACAACAGAGCCCTGGGGTTTCCAGAGCTCCATGCCTGTTGCTGGGAGTTATGTAACTCAGCCCCAGTCCTCATGACCATGCTCTTAAGCTGGTCAGGTAACTTTTCTTACTAGGCAGTTGAAGAAATTGTCTAAGAAAATTGTATTGTTAAAGCTAGCTTCTTGGGCTAGGGTGTATCTCATTAATGGAGTACTTACCTAGCACATGTGAGGCACTGGGTTTGATCTCTGCACCACATAAAAATGAATAAAAAAAGGTATTGTGTCCATAAAAAGAAAAATCCTAACTTTTAAAAACTATGCTGCAGAAGGAGCTGTGTGTTACACTATTTTAAAACATATTTTTAAAAATTGGATGTCGATTTGAGTTAGAAAGGTGGGATCTTTGTTCACATCTTTAAATATATATTTTTTTAAAAGATTTTTTTTTAGTTGTAGATGAACACAATAATATCTTTATTTTATTGCTTTGTATTAGTGCTGAGGATCGAACCCAGGGCCTCACGGCGTGCGAGGCAAGCGCTCTACCGCTGAGCCACAATCCCAGCCCCCTCTTTAAATATTTTTTAAAAAATATTTTTGGTTGTAGATGGACACAATACCTTTATTTTTTATGTAGTGCTGAGGATCAAACCCAGTGCCTCAAATGTGCGAAGCAAGCACTCTACCATTGAGCTACGACTCCATAAGTATTTTATGAAAACTTTTTCCCTATATTTTAGTGTCTTAATTTTGTTTGTTTTTTGCACCTAGAATTGAACTGAGGGGGTACTCTGACCACTGAGCCATGCCCCCAGCCCTGTTTTGTGTTTTATTTAGAGACGGAGTGTCCCTGAATTGCTTAAGCACCTCACCGTTGCTGAGGCTGGCTTTGAACTCGTGATTCTCCTGTCTCAGCCTCCCAAAGTGCTGGGATTACAGGCGTGTGCCACCACGGCCGGCTATAGTGTCTTAATTTTGAGAAAGTAGTTAAAATTGTGTTGAGTTACAAAAGATGCCATCAAAAGTGTTAATACAGTATGCTTATCTTTCAGTTATGGAGTTAAGCATTTTCAGTTTTGACAAATTTTCACTTAGATCATTTCTTGCTTGAAATTTCAACCAAATTAAAATTTGTGGCCAGGCATGGTGGTGCACGCCTGTATTCCCAGTGGTTCAGGAGGCTGAAGCAGGAGGATGACAAGTTCAAAGCCAGCCTCAGCAACTTAGCAAGACCCTGCCTCAGAATAAAAAGGGGGCTGGGAATGTGGCTCAGTGTGAAGTGCCCGTGGGGTCAGTTCTCATTGTATGCATGGGGGGGGGGGAGTGGCATTGTAATATTTGTGAATTGGATTTTTTTGCTATTAAAAAAATTTACTGGTACTTCTATAAATTATTCAAGATGTAAAAATTTAACAAAATGAGTGAGCTTATCTGAATCAGGCAGTTTCTGAATGCATCCAAACATCTGGATAGTGAAGTACTTATTGCTGAGACTGGAATAGGAAGTGGTGACTGTCAGGGCCACTTGGGCCTCTGGTGAACTACGGCCCACTGATGTCACCAAATACACCAGGAAGTTATTTTTTTTTTAATATTTATTTTTTAGTTGTAGGTGGACAGAATATCTTTATTTTACTTTTATGTGGTGCTGAGGATCGAACCCCGTGCCTCACGCATGCTAGGCGAGCACGCTACCACTGCACCATAACGCTAGCCCAGGAAGTTATTTTTTGTTGTCCCTCTGAATTGTATTTAGTATTGGATTATTTTTACCCCCCCCCCCTTTTTTTGCTTTTTCTCTCAGCCATCATTTTGGCAAAAGTTTATTTGATTTCAGTACTGTCAGAAGGCAGCTCAGAAGGCAGCCTAGTGCTAGAAAAGTGAAATTTATGTCTCCCAGTTTCTGGTCCTAATTCCTAGGAATTGTGCCAGATTATATGGAGAACTCTTTAAATGTGTTTCTGATTATGATCTGTACAGTCTATAGCAGTGGTTTTTTATTTTTCTGGGTTCTATGGAAATAAAACCCAGATAAGCATATATAGATCAGCTTTTCAGTTTCATTGGGGTTTTTAGCCAGTGTGCTTAGTTATATTCTGACCTGCATAAACACTAATGAAGTGGTTTGTGGACAAAAATGGAAATACAGGTTTCTGCCACACGAGTGGCCTTGTTCCCATCTTGAGCAGCTTGAAGCTTAAAAGAAAAACACCAGTAGCATCACTGGAAGTTCACCACTTTAAGAACGTGAGGGTATTTCCTTACCATCCTTTGTTAAAATCAGTTAAAACAGTATTTAAACCTTACTGTAAACTACATTTTTAGACACAGTAAAAGGACTGAAGCTATGATTAGAATATGATCTGATGGTAGGGGAAGAAGCATCATATTATGGGCCTCATGTGTGTGTACATCAAGTTTTGGTAGAGTGGTAGAGTTACTGCCTTTGTGTAGATTAGTAAAACCCGGGAGAGGCTCTGGACTGTGCCAGACCTGAGCCCAGATGTTGGGCTTGTCTGTCCCCCATGGGAACTGTAGGGTTACGGGTATCGTTGCCTTCCTCCTTGTACACAGGAAGCACTGCAGTCAAGTTAGAGTGGGTTGTCCAGGTCACCCTACCCTGGCTCCAGGTGCCCAGTGGAGGAGCTCTGGCTGCCCTGGGGCCGGCAGGGCTGGAAAGCAGCATCTGAACCCAGTCTTCCCAAGTAGCAGTAGATAGGATGCTACTGCAAATCAATGTGTCTGGAAGTTCAGATAATTATAGTTCCTGTTGGAATCTGACGCTTGTGGGACTTGAACCTGTAGTGTAGCATAGGCAGATGTTTTAGACCAACTAGAATTAGTTGAATACAAATAAATAACATGTGGAGTAGTGATTGATGCTGCTTGTTTGCCAAAGGACATGCTTTAGTAGCCTGTTTTCAGTGTGGATTTGGGTGGTTCTTCTCGAGTCTGTGTTTGAGGGGACAGGGCTTTCTGGGAAGTAAGGAGACATGGTTACAGATTTCTCCACACAGGTGTGAGCCCTTTTAGAAAACCTGAGTATTTATAGTCTAACACATTGTTCCTCTAAGAGTTTCTGAAATGAAGCTACTCATTCCCACTAATCTAGAATGTTCCATCTTGCTTTTAAGAATTGACACATTCTACTTAGTTATTTGGGGCTACTGGACCAAAACCAAGCCTCAAGAACCTCAGAAGTCCTATTTATGGTTGTCTGCACAGGATTCCTTTTTTGCTTCCATGTTCGGTGTTCAGGTTCCCGCTGTCATGTGGTTTTAGCTTTGCTCTTAATGCAGGTGCTTGTTGCATCTGTTTTTCTCTTGACCAAAGCACATGATGGAAGAGCTTAAAACTTTGACATACGTATCTTCCACGAAGGCAGAACTGACAGCTGTTGCATCTTCAGTGTCTGACAGTGCTTATTGAATGTGTGAATCCAGGTCTGCTACTTACTGGAGAACTGTTGATTTTGTCACTTTGCTATCCACTGTTTTGTTTGCTTTGGTTAAAAACCTCATTTAAAAGCTGAATAGGACTTGATACTGGGGAAGAACTTGGATTATCTGCGTTTTTACCTTCATCTGCTTAATAACCAGTGTCATCAAACTTGGGTCAGGGAAAAAATATTGCTGTGACCCTTTGCAATTTTGAAATTTTCTTTGCAATTTTGAAATTGATCTTGTAGGAATTTATCTTATATTCATTAGGACTCATCCCAGCTTCTGAAGACAAAATTGCTCAATATTAGCAGGATCTGCAGTTAATGGTTGAGAAGCTCCAGTCTGTCCTTGGTTAATCAGCTGCATTCTGGATGTTTTAGGAGGGTTTAACATTATGCCCTGAAGCCATGTGAGACAGTCTCTCTCTTCCTAATGCCGGTTATACACTATGTCAGCTCATTCTTGACCATCTTCAAAAAGTCTTTTCTGCCTTGCTGCTGTTCAGATAGGACATTTTGATAGTAAGAGGTGAAAATACCCTCATGCAGGACAGGAAAGTAAACATCTGGGTACAAGGGCTTCCTGAGATTTTTCATTTTGCTCTTCCTCAGTGAGTTCCTCCTCTGTCTTGCTGTGCTGTTCAAAGGGAACTTGCACATATTCCAGAAGGCACCATGGGGTCTCATTGGTTCTCAGTAGTGACAGGAGAGCATCACATTCACCTAGAGACTTGTTAGAAATGAGTGAAGCCCTGCGTCTGACCCCACGCAGTCTCTAGGGGTGAGGCTCAACATGCTGTTGGAACTTGCTGTCTGAGTGCTTTGGAGATGTGTGTGGCCCCTTTCTGACCACTCAGATTATGCTTATGATTTTTACCTTCACTACAGGAATCTTAGGTTTTGGGAAGACCTTACAACTACTTTTTAAAAAAAATTCTAATTAGTTATACATGACAGCAGAATGCATTTTGATTCATTGTACACAAATGGAGCACAACTTTTCATTTCTCTGGTTGTACACGATGTAGTGTTCCATTGTGTACGTGTACCATAGTTTCTTTATCCATTTATCTATTGAAGGGATCTGGGTTAGTTCCACAGTTTATCAGTTTAGCTATTGTGAATTGAACTGCTATGACTTATTTAAGAATTTTGAATGTTTTAATGCTGAGACTGCTTAACCCATGAAGTCCCAAGTTTTAAATTCTGTGAACATAATAATTATTTCAAAGTAGTATATTGCTCAATTTATATATTTTTGGTACTGGGGAGTGAACCCAGGGGCACTTTACCTCTGAGCTATATCTCCAGCCCTGTTTATTTTTTTTTGAAACAGGGTTTTGCTGAATTGTTGAGGCTGGTCTGGAACTTGGAATCCTCTTGCTCAGCCTCTCAAGTACCTGGGATTACAAACATGCATCACTACCCCTGACTCGCTTAATTTGAGATTTTACAGGTGTTCCACATTTGAGACAATGGAGCAAAATGGGTCAGTTCTTTTGAGGCTTGGTTTGGGACTTAAATGAACAGTTGTGTGTTGAAATAGCAGTTTGTATGGTTTGTCATTGTGTAGATTTTGGCAAACATCAGGAGAGTATATACATGCTGGAGCTTAAGGCACAAGTTATGCTCCCTGGCGGTTTTATTTTGGTGTTGAAGAATTGGCTAGCATAAACTAGAGTCAGAGTGATTGCCAAGTCTTGTGGTGACTAATGAAGCAGTATTGTGTAAATTGATTTTTTGCCTAACATTGAATTCATATCTAAATTTAATACATTTTCTTTTGCCTTTTGTCCTTTTTTTTTTTAAAGAAAAAGCTAAATAAAAGTTAAAGAACCTGCCTTATATCTATTACGCCTTGTACAAAATTGGGTTCATTTGTTGGCAAATGGAATGCTATAAGCTCAGCAAGAAGGGTTCTGTGTTGTCCTTGAGGTATCTTGGAGTGTCCTTCAACTTCCTCTCACTGCTGTTGTAGGTGGTCAGTAAATAATTTGTTGAATGAATGAAGAGACTGTTGCTCAGTTTCTTTGGGTTGTCATTGTGTAGATACTTGAAGAATATAGAAAAATGGGATCTCTGGAAAGAGTTTCAAAAAGATGCTGTGCTGTCCAGGTGCCACAATGTACACCTGTAATCCTAGTGACTTGGGAGGTTGAGGAGGTTGTAAGTTTGAGACCAGCCTGGGCAACTTGGCAAAACCCTACCTTTAAAAAAAAAAAAAGCGAGGCATAGAGTTCCGTGTTTGAGCACCTCTGGTGAAATCCCCAGCCCTGCCAAAGGAAAAAAGAAAAAGATGGTATATCAGAAATAATACGTGTTGGGGGGCTTTGTTGTATGGAGTATTTGAATGTGTGAAAGTTGTTAAAGGGAGAGAAGAAACAAAAACAGATGAAATTAAATGTCAGGTACTCTCAAAACAATGAGAATCCTGTTTCCATGCTCACCCTCTGCCTCCCCAGTCAACTCTGACTCAGCTGTGAGCAACAGGAATAGAAATGAAGGGCAGGAAGAGCCCTTGGAGCCATCTCTTCTCCAGGTGGTAGAGGGGGTGAAAGTCAGTGCTTCAGCAGTTATGGATGGGAGCAGACTCACTGATTCTGTGCAGGGGCTGCCGGCTCTTGCCCCAGTTGTTCTTCTGTGGTCACTTTATTTAGCAGGGTGCCTCTTCTCTGCTCCTGGGATCTGTCCCCGTGGGTGGTGGTTTCTGAAGTGTTTTGCCTGGTGGCTGTAAATAGCCTTGAAGTGAGGTTGCACATCTTATGCATTTGCTGGCATTTGGGTTCACTATTCTCATAAAGAACACCTCTTTTTAAAAAAAAAAAAAAATTAGGGGCTGGGATTGTGGCTCAGTGGTAGAGCGCTTGCCTTGCATGCGTGAGGCACTGGGTTCGATCCTCAGCACCACATAAAAATAAATGAATAAAGATATTGTGTCCATCTACAACTAAAAAAAAATTTAAAAAAAAATTAGATCTGCTTTTTAATCGATTTGTAGCTTCCTTATAGTCAACAATATAAGTCCCTTGTTGGGTATATATTTTGCCACTCTCTTCCTGCTTTGGGACATGGAGTTTCTCTGGCTTTCCCTGGTGTTTTTTGATAAACAGAAATTCATGAAGAGTTAGGTTTAACATGGTCTACTTTATCAGTCTTTTCCTTGGAATTGGTGCTTTTTGTGTCTTTTCCTGTCCTGAGATCATAACTAGTTCCTCTTTCCAAATGTTTTATACATCTTTTTTTCACCTTTAACTTTATAATTTGCTTGGAATTGGTTTTGGTATACAGTATAAAGAAGGGATCCAGTCCCATTTTTTTTAGCTTGTGAGCATCCAGTTGGCTCAACACCATTTATTAAAAAGAGCATCAGTTTCCCTAATCCCCTGTGATGCCACACTCCTGTAAATCAGGGAGAGGGTCCGTATATCTGAGTGTGTTTTCAGACTCTTCGATTCTGCCGGTACTGAGCTGCCTAAATGCTTTATCAGTCACTTATTCAAGGGTCCCTTGGCTATTCTTGACCCTTTGCAGATTCATATATGTTTTAGAATTGTCAACTTCCAAAAAAAAAAAAAAAAATTCCAGATGTTGTTTGAGATCATACTGAAAGTATGGATCTATTTGTGGAGGATTGCTTCCAGTTTTGGCTTAAACAAGTCTGGATATTTCTGTACAAGTCTTAATGTAGATACAGGCTTTTGTTTCTCTTGGGAGTGATTGGATCTAGGGCTAGAATGGCCTAGTGTATGTTTAACTTTTTAAGAATATTTGAGAATTTCTAGAGTGATTGTACGAGTTTATATTCCCACCAGCATTGTGTAAGAGCTCTGGTTGCTCCACATGACTAGGACAACACTTGGAGGTTTTAGCATTTTCTTTTTCTTTAAGAAAAAAGTTTTTATTGGTACATTATAATTATACCTAGTAATGGAATTCATTGAGACGTATTCATACATGCACATAACATAATTTGGCCAGTTTTATTCCCTAGCACCTCCCCTTTCCCTCCCAGGTCCCCTTCCGCTATTCCACTGGTCTCCCCTCTTTCACCTGTGGGAGAGAACATACCCCTGACTTTGAGTTTGGCTTATTTTGTTCAACATGCTTTCTATTTCCATCCATTTTCCTACATATGACAATTTCATTTTTTTCTGGCTGAATGAAACCATTTTGTGTGTAAACCACATTTCTATTATTCATTCATCTGTTGGTGGACCCTAGGCTCCTTTCATTACTTAGTTGCTGCGAGTTGCAGTGCTGTGAATGCTGGTGTGTATGCACTGCTGCAGTATACTGATTTGACTTTTTTAACACCAAGGAGCTGGGTCATGTGGTTCCATTCCTAGTCTTTTGAGGACCCTTCAAACTGAAATTTCCATAGTGGTTGTGCTAATTTACAATCCCATCACAGTATATTTGTATTCTTGCTGACTGCCATTCTAGCTGAAGTGAGATGAAATCTCAGTGTAGTTTTGATTCACATTTCCCTGACTGGGTTTTAGCCATTTTAATAGATGAATTTCATTGTGGTTTTAATTTGCATTTTCCACATGACTAATAATGTTGAGTATCTTTTTCATATGCTTATTTGCTGTCCTTCTATCTTCCTTGATGAAGTATTCAAATCTTTTGCCCACTTTTAAAGTTGGTCCTTTCCCCTTATTTTGGGTTGAGAGTTCTTCATGCATTTGGGACACAAGTCCTTCCTCAGGTGTGCACTATGCTTTTCTGCCAGGCTGTGGCCTTTTTTATTCTCTTAACAGTGTGTTGAAGAGCAGAAGTTATAAATCTTGATGATGTCCATTTATGGGTATTACTTTATGGATTTTTTGGGGGGCATCATATTTAAGAATCGCCTAATTCTAGCCCACAAAGGTTTCCTCCCCCCCTCCCCCCTTTTCTTTTTCCCTCCAAGTTTTAGATATTTTTACCTTTAGGTCTGATTCATTTTGAGTTAATTTTTGTTCATGCTATAAGCTATGGATCCAAATGATTGGTAAGGCTCTTCCAAGGCCTGGAATGAAGGTCACTTCCTCCTTAGGACCTTGGTTTTTGCTTCAGCCAGTCTAGGGTCACCTTAAACAAGTTCAAGCCTTGAGGTGGTTTGGACCACTTAGACCTGCAGCAACTCTCCAGAGGTTACTCTCCTGCTGGGATGTGTAATCTTTGGAGGCCCTACATCACAAGGCAGAGTTTCTAGTTGTAGATGGCCCACCATGTTCTGTTCTGTGTCTGTCAGTTGGACCAACAGGGATCAGTAGTATTGTGAAAAAACACTGTACTCAGTACATACAGACTTATTTCCTAGTCATTATTCCCTAAACAGTACAGTTCAATGGTTATTTATATGGCATTTCCATGCATTTGGTATTATAAGAAATCCAGGGATGATTTAAAGTGTGAGGGAAGATGTGGTTGGTCCTGTGGACAAACTACATTATCTTGTATAAGGTTCTTGAGCACCTGCAGATGTTGGTATCTGTGGGGATCCTGAAGCCAGTCCCCCACAAATACTGAGGGATGACTGTGTACTTTGGAGGGCCCAGCCATTGAGTCCTCTTCCCTGTACTCTTACAAAATTGAAAGTTGAAAATTTTCACATTGGAAGATTCCTTCAGAGCAAAGGTGATCTCTGTGCGTGTTCCAGGCTTTCCTTTAACTTTGGATTTGTGTTTCCTTGTCAGTTTCTTGTGGCTTTTAAGATTTTTAAAATGCCAGGGGGAGGGCTAGGCAAGATAACATATCCTCAAGCCAAGAAAAGTTTTGTTCTTTTTCGCTGCACTCCATGGTCTAGAGTCTAGACCTGGGCCTAATGTCTGGTATGGTAGCTGTTAGTATATGTGGCTATTTAAATTGAGATTAATTAAAATCAAATTAAAAGTTTTGTTCTGTAGTCACTCCAGCTGCATTTCACCTGCCCATTGGACACTTGTGGCCAGGTGGCCACATGGACAACGTGGAAGTGGAATGGAATCATCATCATAGGCTGTTCAGTGGCTAGATTAGGAAGCCTCTGCAAGGGTCACCCTGGTACCTTGGTCTGCATTTCAAGGTCATGGACTTGCTCTTCTTGGAATCTACAGCTCACACAGCTAGACAGACAGTTGTGCTCTAATGGGTTATTGTGACTCCATCCCTAAGGTACAGTGTGGGTTCTTAGCTTGGGTGTGAGTGTTTAGCCGTTGTGTGCAAGAAGCAGACCATTAAGTGTTGGTATTTTAATTTACAGATGCCTGTGAGATTAAGCAAGAGATCTAGCGAAAACCTTTGTTAGGTGTTGATCTTCTTCCCAGACCCAGGGCTGTCCTGCACTCCTGCCTAACCTTTGTTAGGTGTTGATCTTCTTCCCAGACCCAGGGCTGTCCTGCACTCCTGCCTAACCTTTGTTAGGTGTTGATCTTCTTCCCAGACCCAGGGCTGTCCTGCACTCCTGCCTAACCTTTGTTAGGTGTTGATCTTCTTCCCAGACCCAGGGCTCTCCTGCACTCCTGCCTAGTGCTGTTCCAGCGGGGCGCTGTGGGCTGCAGGACAGCCTTGCCACCTGCCTGGGGAAGACGGGATTAGCGTAGCCCAGGTGTTGGTGGAGTGTGCAGAGATTGGTTTGCTGCATCTTCAGCTTGGTTTCTAGTAGGGAGAGGTAGCAGAACTCACAGATGCAAGGAAAGCCTGAAAGTCAGGACCCCTATCTGTTCACTCAGTACTCCTTATGTGTAGTGGAGGGTGGCGGTTAGGGATGTGTTGGGACCCCTTTCTAGCTCACAGATTACCAGTCTTGAGAATGTCCACAGCTGTTGGAGCAGAGGGCCTTCCCTAAGAAGTGGTTTTCATTGTCCTTATTCTTTGGGTCAGCCTGGCAACTCCTGAGCACTTTTCAGGGAACTTGGGGATGTTGCTGGTGGCCATTGCCCCATCCTCCATCACTCTGGAGGAAGGTTAAGTGTGTCAGGAGATTGGGCTGTGGCTTACATTCTGCAGGAGGGGAGATCATGACAAAGGAGCAGATGGGGATAGTACAAGGGGAAAGATGGGGAAAGGCTCTTCATGGCTGCACAGGCAGGGTCTGCCTACAGGTTTGGGGTCACAGCAAGCAGAAGGTGGAAAGGCTCAGTTGAACTATACTGGATATTTGAAGTGCATTAACAAAGTAAGGTACATAGGCACTCTATCAAGCCTCCTCAAACTTTAATGTGTATATGCATAATCTGGGGATCTTGTTAAATTTTAGGTCTAATTCAGCCTGTCCGAGAGGCCTCAGCCTTGCATTTCTAGCAAGTTAGGGAATGCCAGTGCTGGTGGTCTATAGGCCTCACTTTGAGTAGCAGGGTTTGGGTCTTCAAAGTAAGGCTGGTATGGTGGCACTGAGCCTTACTTAGTTTGGAAGTTGAATAACTGTTGTGGAGGGCAGTGGTTAAGGTCCGGGCCTTAGGGTCAAAATACTAGCTTTGTGACCTTGGATTCATTTGTTAATTTCTCACCTGCATTTCCTTGGTCGTTAAATGGGTCAAATGACACAGAACCCTAAATATTGAAAGAATTGAGTGATACTGACACACTGTGATGGTACAGAGCCTAGCCTTATTAAATGTTGCACAGAAGACAACAGTTAGAATGTTTACACCAAAAGTTGGCCAGTTTTCAAAATACTCATCCCCCCCTGCCTCTTGGCCCACTTTGTCAGATGGCTGGGTACAGGGAGTAAGGGTGCCTTCATGCACTGTGCGGGGAAAGAGTGCAGCTTCCTTCTCCTCTGGGTGGGTCTGGGACTGAGACCCCATCTGTACTGGAAGAGGATGCCACTGTCCCTCATAAAGCCTGGCTGGCAGGGACAGGTTGCTGGTCATAGTGGGAAGTGGCCCCAGTGAGGACTTGGAAGACTCCAAGATGATGCAGCTAGTCTCTTTAGACGAGTGCCATTCACTGTCAGTTCATGGATAGAAGCCTGGATGTGGATGCTTAGCTATTCTTTCTTTAGTTGCCAGTGGTAAGGATAACAGAAAACCATATATATTTTTTGGGGGGGTACCAGGGATTGAACTCAGGGGCACTTGCCCACTGAACCATATGCTCAGCTGAATTTTATTTAGAGACAGGGGTGCTTAGCACCTTGCTTTTGCTGAAGCTGGCTTTGAACTTGGGATCCGCCTTCCTCAGCCTCCCAAGCCGCTGGAATTACAGGTGTGTGCCACCATGCCTGGGGGAAGACCATATTTTGTACTAAGGGTTTTGAAAGATGCATAACTGAGAACTTACTTTTCTGCTAAATAGGTATTAATAATGAAAAATTTTCTTTCAGTTTCATTTTAAAACTTAGGTGTTTCAGACACGTATGAAAACAAAGTTGTAATGGACTATTGCGTATTCATCACTTTCAGTCATTGTCACTGGGTGTTGCTAGCTCTTCCGAGGTGTGGGTTGATAATGAGGAAGTTGTGAGGGAACTTGCTTTGGGAGTGCCTGTGCTAAAGTTGGGCAGGTGTCAGGGTTTCTCCTGAAGGAGTCGTAACAATTCATGGCACATTTCTTTAAAAATGACGGGGAAGAATTGAATGTGGCTTTGCTGCTTCTCTTAGGTGGTACTAGGGATTAAACTCAGGGCCTGTTGTTGCAGTGCAGAAGGAATTTTGGACAGTATGTAAAGTAATCATTGGTTATAATAGAATAAAACTTCATTTGTAGACACTGAAATTTGAATTTCATACAATTTTCACATGCCATGTAACATTATTCTGATTACTCCTTTAACCATTTAAAATCTAAAAACTATTCTTAGTCCATGAGTTGTACAAAAACGAGTGGAGCCAGGTTGGCCTCTGGGTGGCCTGCTGTTCTGGACTAGTGGGCAATAACAGGGCAACTCCTGCACCTCCTGCCTACCCTAAACTGGAGCATCCCTGTTACCTTCAGATGCCTGTGTGATCCATGTCACCCCCTTTTCCCTCAGGTGGCAGTACCCCCATCTTCACTCCAGAGGACTGAGCTTGTGAGGCCCAGCTGACCCTTGCACCCATGTCTTCCTGCCGCCCCTCAGCTCCTCTCATCCCTTAAGCTTTCTTCTTCCTCTGATGTCATCCATGTTTTCTTAGTTTTAGCTTCTTTTTCTCATGCTTGTTCACCACTGTACTCTCACATTTAGAGCAGTGGTATCGAGTGACTTTTCTGCCTGTCATTTCTTTTAAGCTTATTTATTTTTGATCATTTTCTTTTTTTAAAAAATATATTTTTATTTTTATGTGGTGCTGAGGATCGAACCCATGCTAAGCGAGCACACTACCACTGTGCCATAACCCCAGCCCTCTGCCTGTCATTTCTGAGCTGTGTGTCAGCTTACTCTGGTTGCCCTCCTCTCCTCACACAAGCACCCCGAGGCTTCACCACTGTGTTCTCTTGTACTGTGGTTGATGGGCATCTGATCAGTACCAGCCTGCTGGTAGAGCTGCACATGTGGGCCTGCTCCAGGGTGGTGTGCTTGCTGGGTTATGGGGCCAGCCAGCCTTCAGCCTGATGAGCCCCGATCGCTTCCTGGGTAGCTGCAGCAGTTAGTGGCCCACCAGTGCAGCAGCTGCTGGCTCTTACCGTCTGCGCTGGCCATTTATCTTAGGCTTTCAGCCTTGCTCTTCTGGTGGGGTGTGTCATATCTCGCGTGGCTTTAATGTGAATTTCTCTTATTGCTATGAAATTGGGCCTCTTTTTTTTTGGTGCTAGAGATTGAACTCAGGGGCACTCGACCCCTAAGCCACATCCCCAGCCCTGTTTTCTGTTTTATGTAGAGACAGGGTCTCACTGAGTTGCTTAGCACCTTGCCATTGCTGAGGCTGGCTTTGAAGTCTCGATTCTCCTATTTCAGCCTCCCAAAGTGCTGGGATACTTAATTCATGAAGAGGTTATTTCATTCAATAAATACATTCAATAGTTAGGTGTATTTTCTAATTTGTCTTAGGGTTCCTTTAATGATTCTTGGTTTATTTAAACATGTTTGAAAAATTTCATAGGGATTTCTTTCAATGTATCTTGGGACTAATTTCTAAAATTGGATTGTAGTCAGAAAATGTTTTGGCCAGGTGTGGTGGGTGCAGTCCTGTAATCCCAGCTGAGGCAGGAGGGTCACAAGTTCAAGACCAGATTTGGCAATTTAGTGAGACCCTGTCTCAAAATAAAAAGGGCTGTGGAAGTAGCTCAGTGGGTTCAAGCCCCAGTACCTCAACAAAACAAAACAAAACAACCCACCAGAAAACAGTGTCTGTATGATAGCAGTCTTTTGACATTAATGTTCTCTAAAATAGGTCCATATTTATTTTGGTCCTAACTCAGAGATTTTGGGGCACTTAAAAGTATTCACAATCCAGCTTTACATAGTTTAATACCTCGTTTCTGGAAAGAATGCTAGACCAATTTTTTTTTTTAAGTTAATAGAATTTTTATGTTTGTCTTCTGCCCTGCAAACACTTGTGTTGCTGTCTCCTGGCTGGGGTGAGGCTTGTGTCCATCACCAGTGTTTGTACCCTGTTTTACCCACACCGGAGCTTGCAGACAGTGACTCCCTTGCCGGTGGCTCGTCAGCTGGCGGACACGCTGCAGTCATGCTGTGACAGCAGCTGCCCTCCTTTCAGTGGTATTTGCTAATTAAGCTGTTTAGTTTGTACTGCTGTCTCTAGGACTGCCTGTCAAAAACAAGGCAAAGAAAGCAGATGTTTGTTGTGTGGTTATTCCAAGGTGTTTGGGTATCTGTTTCATCCCCCAGAAGTTGGCATTAGCTCACATTATCAAAGTTAAGTGAGGAGTCAGAAATGAAGTTTCACCCTCCCCGCAGTCTCAGGAAGCCGCCTTGCTGATGGAAGGTGCTCAGGTGTGGTAGTTGGTGTAGGAGGCAGGTCTGTTTAAATGAAAAGCATTTTATCTAAGAAACAAGACTCAGTTTAAAGACTGGTTCTCTCTCTCCGTCCTGTGGCTTCCACAGGTGCTCGGCTTCTGCACCTCTCGGTGGCTGTATCTATGCATGTGGTGCCTCTGATCTTAGCCTTTGCAGTTCCGTGTGCCGTGTGTGAAGTGGAACTTTGGTGTGAGCTAGTTTCTTCAAGACCTGGGTCTGTTCTGTGAAACGCCTGGTCCTTTCCCCTGTGTGTTCTTGAGCTGGCTCATTCAGTTAATTCCTTTGTTTTGTATTTACTGGAAGCTCTTTGGTGTGTGTTACAGTTTTAAGGCCTGGAGGTGCAGATGCGAGGGTGAGTGGGGCCAGTACAGCACATTGGCCTGCCATGTGGTTCTGTCCCAGCACATGCTCTGTGAACCTGCTGTGTAGGTCCCCAGTGATGTGCAGTGCAGGGGGTACAATTGTCTCTGTTAATGGCCAGCGAACCCTGAACCTGGCTGTGGAGCAGATGTGGTGTCCCTCTGGTGGAAGCAGGTGAGGGAGGAAGGGCCCACCACTCCAGGACAAAAGTAGGAGGTGCCAGAGGCTCCTGATGCACAGCTGATGTTTTGGTTATACCTGGAATACAGGTTGGGCGGGGTAGAAGAGATGAAGGTGATACTAAGTGGGATCACCTATCCTGTGCTCTTGATTCTGATACACACTTTGTGTCCTGGAGTGACAAGAACAGGCCTGTTGGTAGGAGGGTGGTTGGACTAGAATCCACACATAGGGAAGAAGGTGATGCCCGTGAGAAGAAGCAAGGGTTCATCATGGGGGAAATGGCTCACCTGCTGTCACCAGCTACCGGAGTGAAAGGGCAGAGTCCAGAGGTCTGATCCAGCAGTCCCTGTGTTCTTTTAATTGTGTAATTGTTGTGTAAGTAAATGAAGTAGGCCTTAATTAAGGTGACAGAAGAAATGGAAAGAAGGGGTTGATTTGAAGGCTATTTTGGGTTAATATACAGGTTTTGATGATGTAAATGAAGTGGCAGGGCCCAGAGGACTCTAGGGTAATTTCTGGTTTCAGGATTCTTAGTTCTTTTTCTCTGTCCCTGCAGTAAATATACTAGTGATCAAACATTTGCTTTGAAGAAGGAACATTCTCTCCTGGCTCCTGAGTCCTGCAGTTTTCAGCAGAACTGAGTGTGAATGTGAGTTGGTTTTCTCTGTAGTGAGGATCCTAGACTCTTGCCAGATCTTCAGAAGGGAGGCCGAGGAAGATGGTGGGGCACTCTTTGTTAGGTCCTGTAGGTGTGGTGCTCCAGTGGGCTTTTGATGGTGAGGAAAAGCCAGCTGTCCACAACACAGGGATTCCACTTTAAATGTGAAGGTGGCCACTAAAATGCCGACAGGCACCTATTCCTAAAGTTGGACTGTATGGAGAGCAGTTTCGGCCTCCCTGCCTCCCCTCAGGAGACAAAACAGCATCCAGTCTCAGGACACAGAAGGCCAGCCAGGTGTTTGGGACTCTGATTGCTGTGTTGTGTCTTCAGCATGCTGTTGGTCACAGGCTGAAGTTTGTAGACTGGTGAGTATGTCTTAGAGTTCATTTGCTGTGAGAGATGGTGTCATTTTTCAGTAAGATGTGCCAACACCAAGAATGAGCGAGGGCTGGGATTGTAGCTCAGCGGTAGAGCGCTTGCCTCGCATGCGTGAGGCCCTGGGTTCGATCCTCAGCACCACATACAAGGCAATAAAATAAAGACATTGTGTCCATCTACAACTAAAAAAATTTAAAAAAAGAAAAAAAAAAAAAAAAAGAATGAGCGATGTTACCGATCAGGTCAGGAATGTGTGGTGGTGAGCTGTAGAGCAGCACCTACATGGTGTTGTGGTGAGCCTTTGGGTGACAGGAGAGGCAGGGCAGCTGGGATGTGGGCACCAGGCAGGGCAGCCTGATGTCTGCAGGTTCCACTGGGTTGGCTCATGTTTGGCTCTGTGTTATCACATGGAATTGAGGAGTTGAGGATTACAGATAGTGGCAGTTGCTGCAGCAATGGGGTGGATGTGGTGAGAGGGCTGCCCCACATGAGGCAGGGTTTAGGGAGGAGTGATTGGTCATCTCTGAGGTTTCCCCTTTCTGCTGAGAGAAATTGTGACTTTTAAGGGCAAAGTGTCGTGAGTGGCAGAGACGTAAGAAGTGGGGCGCTGAGTGAGGTTGGTCCAGTCAGAAGTGAAAACCTGGTAGTTTCAGACGTTAAACTCGGGTCGTGGGCTGGGACAGTTGGGGCTCCTGGGTAGGCACAGTTTGGAATCCCTTTGCTTAGGGTCATGGGAAAGTGTAACTGGCATTTTGCTTTCTGTTTGGAAGAGTCTCAGTTGTGTCCTGAGGAATTGACTTGAATCAGGTGAACAGTAACCTGGGTTTGTAGCAGAGTTGTCTTTGCAGAATCAATTTTGTGATAGCTCATGGTAGAGCCTGTGGTTGGTGAGGAGGTGATGTCTTTGACTTCCACTGGCCCTGCATTTAGAATTTTCTGATAGGATTTTGCCTCTTTTCTGCTTATTGCCATAAATAGTCTAGAATTTTGTGGGTGGATCTAAACTTAGGGTCCCCATGCTCTTACTGGAGAGGGGAGAAGGTAACCCAGAGAGAAGTGATCTTGTGGTGAGCTGGGGTGTGTCTTGACTCAGCTCATTATGAGCCTTTCAGTGAGAGGGTGTGTCGCTTGCAGTGTAGCTCTTTTGTATGTGGCAGAGAGGACATCAAAATGATGGACACTGCTGACAGTGTACAAAATGGATGTAACTGCTGAAATCACTTATTTCCACACGATCTGGAAGGTTTGAGAATCGACAAGCAAAGACATATATTCTGCATTTTAAAATTCTGAAATAATGCATGTTCTGTCCCACCTGTCTGTCAGATTCACAGGGTCTTTGAGGGCTCTGGTGCTGGGTGCCGGTTCGGACTAGGAGGCGGAAGGGCCTTACCTGTGGAGTGTTCAGGTCCTGCAGTGGTTCTGGAAGGTGTGTACACAAGGCTCTGTGAAGAGTATTGATAAAGTGAATCTTCAAGCCTGTCTCTCCTGAGTAGCGTCCAGTCACTGCATTCTAAAGTAGCATTCTTGTGTTTGGAGAGGCCCTGTTTGTGGTGTTAGTGGAACTTTGTTGTGAATCACAAGGTTTGGGAGGTGCTCAACACTAGCACAGGTTCAGAACCGAGAGAAGCCCTGGCACCAGAGGTTACTGTTTTTTATAACAAAAAGATGTAGACAAAAATCTGCAAAGGGAAAAGCACATGGGTCAGAGCCCAGGAGAGACCAGCTGGGAGCTTCCCTTTGAGCTTTTTCAGTGCAGCTGTGTGGTAGCACCTGATTCACAGCGCCCGTGTGTGGTAGCACTCATGGTGTGTTGCCGACTTGGGAAGCCCACCAGAGACTTGGAGTGCATGGTTTCATTGGGGCTGTCATGCAGGCACGGCTGACCTTGGTCTCCAGCTCCTCCAGGGGACAGGCCTGGTACCCGTGCTCTGAAGTCCCCCAGGTAAACACCCAATCCTGTCAGGTATTAGACCCCAGAGATTTGGTGGTTCCCTCCCAAGAGTTAGGCAAAGGGCCAAACCTTTCTTTGGGCAAAGTTAATCCTTTACTGCATGAGTCCTAAAACAGTAAATTATTTTTTTGTCATTACTAGGGAGTAAGTAATGGGTTGCAATCTCATGCAGTGTCATTTACCACAAAACTAAAAAATTAAGCAGCACTTGGTGGTACGCTCCTGTAGTCCAGCCACAGGGAGGCTGAGGCAGGAGCGGGGCTTGAGCCCATGGTTCCAGACCAGCTTGAGTAGCACAGCGGCACTCTGTCTCAAAAAGTTAGAATTCTAGCCGGGCATTGTGGCACACACCTGTAATCCCAGCACTTTGGGAGGCTGAGAGAGGAGAATCGAGAGTTCAAAGCCAGCCTCAGCAACAAACAGCGAGGCACTAAGCAACTCATTGAGACCCTGTCTCTACATAAAGCACAAAATAGGGCTGGGGATGTGGCTCAGTGGTTGAGTACTCCTGAGTTCAATCCCCAGGACCAAAAAAAAAAAAAAAAAAAAAAGAATTCTGATAGACAAGTGTGAATGTCTTCAGAAGTGTGTTGTATTTGACACCTCTTAACACCTCTATCAGGGATTTGAATAAGAACAGGAGTCATGCTGGGAGATAGCTCATTTTTAGAATTAGAATTTTAAATATTTTGATAGGTTGTAATGAAGTGCTAAAATCAATAAGGTAAAAGTTATCAGGAATAAATGCAAAATGGCAACTGAGAAAATTAAGGACAGGCTGAATGTGTCTTGACTGTCTGTGTGCAGAAGACTAGGGAGTTTTGTTGACTTAGCCTGGGATAGGTGACCTGCTATAAAGAGGCAGAAGGTAAGTATTTTACCTTTTGTAGATTAATAGGCAAAACAAGAATATTATGTAAGTACTTACATAACAAGAAAAAAACAATTTTCTGCAAGTTTCCACTGAGAGAATTCCAGACATTGTAATAGTAATTGAGCATAATTTTTTATAGTGCAGGTTTACTGTGAGAAGACTAGAATTCTTGGAGAAAGTGGATACTATTTTTTTAATTGGAGTTCAGAGTTAATGTTCATTGTCACCAAAGTCACAGGTGTTTGTCTCATGATGCTGGACTGCAAGGAGAGTGTATTTTGTTTTTGAAAACATCTTCATACTGAGAGCAGGCCTCAGTATATTCTTTTAATTGAGCTTGTTCAGTGCTTAGAAGGTCTCTGTAGCATTCTGTTGTGTCTTTCTTGGTACCTACCTTGAAGCATTTTGGGTCACTATCTGTTGCTGTTAGGTAGAAGCTCCTCAAGTGCAGTTAACTGGATCTTGAATACTTGCATCATTGGAAAATCTTGCTGGGACAGTTCCTTTTATTTCTTGTAGTGGCAGAGATGAGCCCAGGGCCAGGCACATGAGAGGCAAGTGCTCTAGCACTGAGCTGCGCCCCAGCCCTTGGAACTGTACTTGGAACTCAGAAAATATGTCTGCAGATTTGCACGGGGATGGAAATCTTGCTTCTCTTTTGCTTTCAGCAGCACGAGAAGTGTGTGAAGAAGCTTGCTGTGATCTCAGCTGTCGTGTAGATGACCGCCACAGGTCAGTTCCCGGTGCCATGGTGATTAGTCTGAATTTGTGGAGCAGCATTATCAAGTCTGGAGTGAAAGTGGGCTTCCAGAGCTGTTCAGTGTGTGCCACTAGTGGTACAGAGGGAGAGTCTTCAAAAACTTTCAGTGGGCCCTGGTAAACATCCTATTAAACCTACCCCAAACTCCAACTGCTGTGTAACTGGTGAAAGTCAGGACAGCCAGCTGCTGTTTCTGATAAAAATTCAAAGAATCTGATTCCTCCTCATTTCATGCTCAGCAGTGACTCCTCAAATACCTAGCGATGTTTGATGTTCGTGACACCTGTGGGTGGGCTCCTGAGCAGCTGGGGAATGCCATTGGGAAGTACCTGTGTTGTTTTTAACTGACAATTGATGCTGTTCTTGGTGTCCTCAACTCTAAGCAGCTGCTCTTACTGAAAAGCTGATGGTCTTAAACAGGTTCATTCTTTGTTGACATGTTTGGCTACAGTCCATTGTGGTTTAATTAAGGGATTGTCAGCATGTCAGATGAGCATGCAAGCAGTGGCATCTGGGTTAGCTTTGCCTCTGTCCCCTGGGTCATGCAGGCTCTAGGGCAGCAAGGGTAAATAGTGGGACTGGTCAGGTAGCCATTGTGTTCACTGGGTAGATGGTGATGGAAGTTTGAGTCAGGGTGGTTGTGATGGGCCTGCGGCCAGCTGGGCAGTTGGCGGGCAGATCTTGAAGGAAGAGCTATTATCTGCTGACAAGATTGGGTAGGGAGTGTGAGAGGAAGAGAGGAGTCAGTGTGGCATTTTTCTGGCTTGCACACCTCCTGGAAGGATAGTCATCTCACTGAGGTAGCATAAAGAAGGTTTGGGGGGTATCATGCTGAGCCTTGTGCCGTATCTTGGATATTTTTTCAGTAGTCTTTGATGCTGTGCTTCCCTAGGGGATCTAGAAGCTGGTCTCTGCATAGTATATCCATCAGGTTTGGTCAGGAAAACAAGCTAGGCTAGATGTGAAAGAATTGGGAGGGAAGTTCTGAAAGTTGGGTGAGGGAGGGCTGGGTAGTGAGTGCTTCCAAGGAGGTCCCCGTGGAGGCAGCTGGGGCAGTAGTCCCTTGGGCTCAGGCTGCTGTGCACTCTCAGAAGCTGCCCTAGGTTTCTGTTGCCAGGACCTGTTGTTTCTCCTGCACACTGACCTGTAACAGTCTGTGCCTGCAGCCATCTGCAGAGAGCAGAGCTGTCTTTCCTCTGGGTCTTACAGGAGTGCCTCTGTTAATCTTGACCCTGAGTTGTTGCAGGCTGGGGCTCCTGGAATGTGCCTCTGGCTTCTTCGTCTGGTGCCCAGGAGACAGGTGGCAGCCGTGAGGCACCTGAGAGCAGTCAGCCAGCATAGCAGCCAGGCGGCTGGGCCCAGGAGGTGGGAGTAGAAGAGAGGCCTGGGCTTGCGCTGGAGTAAGCGCAAGACAGTGTTTCAAGTGATGCCACCTCGGAGGTGGGTGCAGGTAAGGGCTAAAGGCCAGAGCTGAGGGCCCTGGATTAACACCTTTGAGAGCAGAGGAGGAGCGGCCCAGAGAACCAGAGGGCAAGAAAGCCGGAGGGCAGTGGAGTGAAAGTCTGTCAGTGGCACTGCCAGATCAAGTAGTCTTGGAGGACTGACCATGGACTTTAGGCGTGGGAGGTGCTTGGTCGTCCTGTGGAGAGGTGTTGGTGGGACAGTGAGAGTGCCAGCTGCTGGGTGGAGAGAAGAATTTGTGAGACTGGATGCAGTGTGTATGTGCAGGCTTAAGGGATCTGTGTGACGGTCCTGCAAACCTGCGGGCAGTTCTCACAGCTGTGTTGTCTTGGCATTGGCCCATCTTGGTACTCTTTCTGGAGGAGTGGACGTGGTCCTAGTTCTGCCCTGGTGCCCTGGAGGTCTGTCCATTATGCGAGAGACCGTGGATCTGGTCGTACTGCCCCTGGTAGTGATGTGAGCGCCAGCCTTCCCGTGATTCTCCTGCCCTGTTCATTTTGCAGTCAGCAGGTTGCTGCAGCAGTTCAGTCCAGGCTTGCTTTCTGCTTCCAGGAGAGGCAGGGCGTGTGCTGTGCCTCCTCACCCTGACCTAGAGCTCTCTCTTGGGCGACTGCTTCTGTACTCAGGTGCTGGGCTCCAGTTTCAGCAGGGCCACAATACCCAGATGACCTGTGTTGCTTGATGAGTTATCTCCCTTAGCTGCAGGTGATGCTTCTCCACATTCCTAAGTTTGGAAGTTTGTGTGTGTGTGTGTGGGGGGGGCGTACAGGAGATTGAATCCAGGGGTGCTCCACCACTGAGCTATATCCTCAGCATTTTTTATTTTTTATTTTGAGACAGGGTCTTGAGTTGCTGAGGCTGGCCTTGAACTTGCCATCCTCCTGCCTCAGCCTCCTGAGTCACTGGTATTACAGGCATGCGCCATCGCACCTGGTTAGATCTCTTTCTTTTGATGTCTCCTCCCATAGGACTTTCTCAGGGACACAACGTAACTGGTTGTCAGATACTGTGCATGATAGCCATTACTTCTTCTGAGTTTAGTTGAAGGTTTGCCTTGTCTTGAAGTGCTTTGAGTATGCCTATTAATTAATCCGGTAGAATAATGTTCCTTTGGCATCACAGTGCCTTTGCTGCTGTGGAGTTGCGGGTGTTACTGGCAGCAGAGTAGAACAGTGGTGAAGAGTGCAGGCTTTGGAGAGACTCTGCCCTGAGCGTCAGGTCTGATCCTCGCATGCTGTGTAATGTTTTTCAAGCTACTTAGCCTCTTTAAATCTGTTTTGTCCCCTCATCTGGCAAGTAGAGATTAGCATAACTTTTATAAATGTGGTATAAGTTAGTTGTTAGTACACAGCTAGACATACAAATAATTAAAAAGTTTTATTTTTAGGGCAGAAGCAACCTGGTGTTTGGCAAGTACAGTTCCTAATCTTCATCATTCCTGATTATATTGATCTAAGAACTGGAGAGAAATTCATGTTCATCATTTGTTCTGTGTACAGAGTGGGCAGATTACTGTTGTTATTGTCAACAGTTTGCTATTCAGGATTTGGTAGCTTCACAGCTGCTTTTCCCATAGTGTATTCATTTGGTCAGTGACCCCTTTACTCAGCTTTTTCACTGCTGTGACCAAAAGACCTGACAAAAACAATTTTAGGAGGAAGAGTCTGTTTAGGGTTCATGGTTTCAGAGGCCTCTGTCCATAGATAGTCAGCTTCATTCCTTAGGCTCAAGGTGAGGCAGAACATCAAGGTAGAAGAGTGTGGCAGAGGAAAGAGGCTCAGGACATCATACCAGGAAGCAGAAAGACCCCACTTGCTAGATGCCAGTTATAAACCCTAAAGGCATGCCCCCAGTGACGCACCTCCAGCCATACCTCACCTGCCTTCAGTCACTACCCAGACAGTCCTCATCAGAGAATTAATGCACTAATTAGTCTAAGGCTCTCATAACCCAATCATTTCACTTCTGAATGTTCCTGCACTGTCTCACACAGGAGCTTTTGGGGGACACCTCACATCCAAGTCATAACAGTGTCTTAGGACCATTTGGATGGCAAGCTGTACCAGGCACTGGCACGCAATGAATGAGACAGCGTCCCCACCTTGACCCCCTCCACAGTCCAGTATGATGATGTTTTGGGCTAGAAAATTATTTGAAGCATAAAGAAGCTTTTGTTTGTCCTAGTGATTTTTGTGGTCATATTTATATTCCAGATACACTTACGTTGTTTCAGAAAGTCACCTCTGCCCTCTGTCCTTTCAGAATGCAGGTTGCAGCCTCTCTGGGTGTACGAGTGGAGGGGCTAAGCCTAGGAGCAGTGAAACCCCGTGGAGGTGTTGCACTTTGGACACTGGAGAGCTGCAGTGATGATGTAGACTATTAGGCTGTTGTTGGTAAAGAAATACTGGGTTTGGGTCTTGTTACGTGGTTAGCATCAAAATTTTCTTTCCGGGGGCTTAGCCTACTTAATTCTAGCCAGATATCTCAAGATTGGTTAGTATATTTTATTGAATGCCACCCAGCTCTAGGAATAGCTTTCGGCCCCATGCTTTGGACAACCCAGCTCATGATTATTGTTTTAACGGTCCTCTTCCTGGTTAATCTGGGTAGCAGAATAGCAGTGCGATTTTCAAAAGTGCTTACAAGCCAGTAAGCACTTTTGAATCTCTGATCTCTCCCTTGTTTGCCCTGTGACTTTGGAGAATTCTTTAACTTTTTAAAAGACTTAGTTTCCTTTTGCGTAAAATGGAAATAATAGTAGTGACCAGTTAGGGCTGTGAGGATTAATGAGCTAAACTGAGCACATTTGTGAAGTGTTACTCTTCTGATGATGAGAACATTGTAAGCAAGGGAGGAAAGGAAATACGCTGTGATAATGAAGCCCAGATTTACCGTGATTGGTAGAAAATTTTACTTTGCAGGTTAGGAAGGGAAAACCATCCTGAGCAGCCCAGGCATCCATTTATACCTATCTTAAAATACACCCATTCATGCAAAAAGGGTAGAGAGTAGCCATCTTACATATATTTTTGGAGAGTTGAGAATATATTTCATTGTATAATAAGCCAAGTTTAATTTTTTTTAAATCCATCTGGAGCAAAAGAATTTAAACATTTTAATTATATAGTTTGTAGACTATCTACTTTAGGCCATGTTTGAAGTAGTTCATGTGTATTTTATCACTTTTTATTTAAAATACCTTGGTTTGTATTCCCCACGAGGGAGAACGAGAGCAGCAGGCACCAGTGGGCTTACTGTTGTGAGGATCCAGTGTTGTTATTTGCTTAAATTCTCCTTAAAAATACAAAATAAAGAGGGGCTGGGGTTGTGGCTCAGTGGTGGAATGATCGCCTAACATGCATGAGGCACTGGGTTCGATCCTCGGCACCACATAGAAAAAATAAAGATATTGTGTCCACCTACAACTAAAAAATAAATATTTTTTAAAAAATACAAAATAAAGAGCAGTTTTCAAAATGTGAGATACTCAAAGCCAGTATTTCCACTTACCCATTCATGAAGCCATTTATTTACGAAGAAAGTGTTTACTGATACATTGTGTGGTGTGGGCCTTGTTTTGGGTGCAATGCATACTCCTGGAAATAGAGTGAAGAACAAAAATCAGGCATGCGAAATAACTGGGATGGGGTGCTTCTGCATTCAGCAGGGAGGAGAAAGCCAGCTCCAGGAGACTCAGGATATTTCAGCTGATGGGGCTTTTAGCTTGACACCCCTGAACCAGGCAAAAGAGGCAGAGCACCTGCAGAGAGCAAGTGCTTCTGGCTGCAACCGACTGTGGCTTTGTTGGTGTTCACACTGGTTTTCTTTAATAAGGAAGAGAACTGTTAAAACAGTAATCATGAGCTGGGTTTTCCAAAGCATGGGGCGGAAAGCTATTCCCACAGCTGGGTGGCTTTACCTGGTGTGGAGGTCCTGTGGCTGCAGAGCTGGCAGAGGCTGTCATTGTCCCTAGAATCTTGCAGTTCAGTTGGAGGAAGAGATTGGCAGAGGAGAACTAATGTTCATTCTAAGAATGTGTCAAGCACCAAGCTGTAACACTCGATTCCTTTGGGGCAGGGCTATGTGTCTTGTTCACTGCTGTATATCCAATGTCTAGTGCAAGGCACGGCTGGTATCTGTGAAGATAGACATGCTGTGGAGTGCAGGGGAAGGCAGCTCCCGCCACATGAGCATCTGGCTAGCCACAGAAGGTGATCCAGTGGAGGTAGCAGTAGGTGGCAGGGAGATGTGAGAGGGCATGAATCATTTGGGAACTGAAAACAGTTTAGTTCTACTAGAGGATAGGTGTGTGAGTTTCTTGTTGCTGTGACCAAAATACCCAAAAAGAACAACTTGGAGGAACAATTTATTTGTGTGTGTGTGTGTGTGTGTGTGTTTATATATATAGTTGTCAGTGGACCTTCATTTTATTTATATGTAGTGTTGAGAATGAATCCAGTGTCTTACATACCAGGCAAGTGCTCTACCGCTGAGCCACAACCCCAGCCCCAGGAACAGTTTATTTTTGAATGTTTTGTCCATGATTCACCAAGTCCATTGCTCTGGGCCTAAGGTGAGGCAGAACATTGTGGCTGAAAGGAGTTGCAGAGGAAAGCTGCTTCATTCATGGCAGCCAGGAAACAAGGAGGAAGAGAGGTGGGGTAGGAAGGATGAGGCCACAGGGAAGATGAACGATTCCAGGGCAAGACCCACTTCCTTCAGCCATGTCCCACCTGCCCACAGTTACCATCCTGTTAGTCTGTTTAAACTAGGATGGACTGACGAGGTTACACCTCTCACAGTACAATCATTTCAATCGAGTATGCCCTCATTAACACGGGAGCTTTTTGGAGACACCTCATATCAAACCATAAGATTCTGTCCCACCTGTGAGAAATGAGCTCATCTGCCCAAACCCAAAGATTGGAGTAAAGACGCAAGGTATAGCAAAAGCGAGGCTTTTTACTTATGGTCTTGTAAGATTTGGTGTCTGGGTGAGCAGGCACACCCAGAGCAGTGACAATTAGAGCATTTTCTCTAGAGAAATTTTACTTCTTCCAGAAGGACGTGCTACCGAACCTCGTTAGCAGGTGTGCCTAGGCAGCAGTCCACCTGCTTTTATCCCTCATGTAGTGCTGCCCCTTGCCCCTAGAGGAGGAGCTGCAGTTATGATCTATGTGATTAGCTAATTTTAAAACTGGGGCAGGCAAAGGGAAGGGCTGTAGGCAAAATGGCTACAATTTGATCTTGCTTTCTAATTAAGGCTAAATACTATGTTCTGAAAATTGACCGCCATACTTTCTATTTCTCACAAGACCCCCCTTTTTCTTTTTATACCTTTTGGTTTCATTTTCATTTTTGTTCTTGTACCTTTTGAATTGATTCTGAACAAACTGTGACTCTGACAGTCCTTTTTGTGATATTTATCAGGCACTCCTGCATAAAAACCCTTTCTTTATAACCTCCCAGTTTTACTTACTTTCAGGAGGACTGACACAAATGTACATCTCAAATAAAATAACCATTGTCTTGTCTTCTAAATGTCCATATATGACTGTTTTGGTTATACTCTTGCCAGCTGTTGATCAAAATCAAGTTGGTCAAAACTGACCTTTTTCCATGTAGTTAGAGTCAGCTGAGATTTGTTAGGGATCATTCTTGGGAACTTGTGAGAAGCCTCTTGGCTCCTTCAGCTTATCCTCTACCTGGATGGGACAGGGTCTTGCTGACCATATGTGGCTTCCCTTGGAATCATCAGGGACATTTCCCTCTCCAGTGACCATCCTCTTTGCAGAAAGTGCACTGGTTGTTTTCCAGTTCTCTAGGGTCTCTTGAACCCGCTGATCGGGAGGTCGGTTGATGGACCAGAGTTGCTGGACCCTTAGAGAAGTCTCATTGTTCCCTGAGTTTGGGCTGACATGAGAGGGCAAGGGCCAAAATATTGGCCGTTTCTTTCCTTAGCTTTTTTACTTCCTTGACTTTGGTCTCCAGGTTTTGGTTTTAAACATCCAGCAGGCCATCTTCACCAGTCTTAATGTGGGGGTAATAGTTTATATTTTAATGTCCACAATTTTTACAATAACCCCTTTTGTGTAATTAGGATCAGTATCAGTACTGGAAGTCAGCTTTATATCCTGTCTCTCCTATAGGTGATGGCTTATTGCCTCAAATTACCTCAGGTTGTTCTATTAGAAGCAGTGGTTCTGCAAAATATTAACAGGCAAGAGTTACACATTTTTATTTTATTTTTTATTTATTTTTATTTTTTTAAATTTTTTTTAGTTGTTGATGGATCTTTATTTTATTCATTTATTGTTTATATGTGGTGCTGAGGCTCGAACCCAGTGCTTCACGCGTGCTAGGCAAGCGCGCTACCACTGAACTACAGCCCCAGCCCCACACATTTTTAAAAAGAAAAAAAAAAATGAAATTAACAAGAGCAAAAAGCATTTAGTTTGTATAATAGCTATGAACCAAGAAACATGATTTTTATAATCATAAACCTTTACTTAGTTGTGTATTATATTCCCTGTTTATTTTGAGATATACTCTTTACAACAAAAATCTATCCTTTGAACATAACTTTAAATGAGGTTAAGTCTAGCCTGCTTTGGAGCTATCCTAATATGGAGTAGGGTGAGAGGCAGAGCCTTATTGCAGGTAAGGTGGTGCTCTGGACAGATAATACAACATTACATTGGAAACATGAATCAAACAAAAACTGAAAGAGTTCCTAACTTTCTTTTTGTGGGGGGAAAACATGCCAAAATGCTTCAGTGTTTTACAATGTCAAGCTTTAAAAAAATCAGCCTCTTTTTATTATCTTACTAAAATACATTTAGCTGGGCATGGTGATGCACACCTGTAATCCCAATGGCTCATGAAGCTGAGGCAGGAGGATTGAAAATTCAAAGCCAGTCTCAGCAATTTAGTGAAGTCCTAAAAGTCCTAAGCAACTTAGTGAGACCCTGTCTCCAAATAAAATATAAAAATGGCTGGGGGTGTGCCTCAGTGGTCGAGTGCCCCTGAGTTCAATCCATGGTACTAAAAAAAAAAGAATTCCTATTCCAGTGTAAAAAATAACACAAAATTCTATATATACCTTATTGATAACAGGTTACCTTTATCTAGTTACATAAATGACATAAATAAATCTTCAGGTAAATTTACTATTTCTACATAAATCTGAAAAAGATTACCACTACAGACCACTTTAGTTTGGAGAACAACAGCTTGGTAAAATGCTCCACTGAGCTTTTAAATGTATATATACCTCTAGTCACATATTTAGAGTGTCTGGCAAAGCTGACTCAATTCATGCTTTAAAAATTTGTCCAGAGGAGAATGGATCCTGCCAGGCCCTGTGGTACATGTCTGATCCTAGTAGCTCAGGAGGCTGAGGCAGGAGGATTATGAGTTCAAAGCCAGCCTCAACAATTTAGCAAGACCATATCTCAAAGTAAAATATAAAAAGGGCTAGGGGCTCAGTGGTTAAATGTCCCTGGGTTCAATGCCTAGTATAAAAAAAAAAAAGAATGGATCCATTAGTGTCTTGTTCTCTGGAGGGTCTGAGTGCATTTACATATGTATATATATTTTTCTTTTTTTCCCCTCCTTCCTAAGGAGTTATTTCTTCCATAAGCAAAATCTTGGTTAAGATAACATTGATCACCTTTTTCAGGGCCCCTTTGTCCCAAATGGCCTTACTCACTTTTAGTAGACTTCTAGCAGAGCATGCTTTGTTTCCTTTTCCTGAAGCATTTGCAAATGAATTTGTTATTCTTTGGGTGAGAATGTTCTCTGTACATTTAATTTACACAACAAACTTTATCCTAGGAGAGGGATGGACAATCTGTCTTACACCACAATGAACAAACAAAAAAACCATACCTTAATCTTTCTCCCCTCAGGTTGGTTCAAGGGGTCAGAGCACAGGATATTGTTGAGCTTTACCTATATCCCTTATCATTACCACGATGCCGTCAACTTACGTGAGTTCCCCACTTCCATTTGTACCCAGAGTCTCCTTTGGGGCATTTTTCCTGCACAAGTCATGTTGATACAAAGTGGAGGAGGCCCTTTCCATCCTTTACGTTAGGCTTCCTTGAAGATCCCTTTGCATAGGCTGCCAAAAAAAAACATAGGCTGCGTTTTGTTTCTATTCCTCCCAGGCATTATATAGATGAAGGCACTATCAACTGACTGAGGGGTTTATGTTGATTTGCACTCTCTGTCCAAGGAAGGTTACAGTGACCATACGGAGACTGGTAGGGACCTCTGTATGTAGAAATCAGCTTGGCGAAGACATAGATGCCTATATACCTGGGAACTCCAGAGAAAACCCTTATATTTTAGCTCTGTGGACAACAGGCAGGATTCCACCCAGAAGTGTCCCCTGGCCAAATGGGAAATCCTGCCAGATCTTAGAAGACCATTTTTGTCCCCAGGCCATGATCTAGTAGTGCCGGAACCCATTGCTATGTCCTTTGTGACTGGCAGCTGTCACCCCTTGAAGATGATAGGACGGTTCATAGGCACTCAGGGTAATGGGCTCCAATTAAGGTCCTTTCACCAAATGTAAAGGCCACCCTGTGATCTTAAACATTTCAGTCAACACCTGTATTCCAGAGTGGTGGGAAAATGGAAATGGGGGCGGACCCAAATGGAAGTTAGAGAAGAACAAACTCTATTCCTTTTTTTTTTTTTTTGGTACTGGGGATTGAACTCAGGGGTACTCGACCACTGAGCCACATCCCCAGCCCTATTTTGTGTTTTATGTAGAGACAGGGTCTCACTGAGTTGCTTAGTGCCTCGCCGTTGCTGAGGCTGGCTTTGAACTCGCAATTCTCCTGTCTCAGCCTCCCAGAGTGCTGGGATTACAGGCTTGAGTCACCACGCCCGGCTCCTATTCCTTTTTAATAAGGTGAAATACTTCACTCGTTTTTATAGTACCTGAATCAAAACACAGCCAAAACTTTTTGTGCACATACAGAATTACACCTATTAGAATTTTAATTCTTAGTAACTTTGCTTAAAAGGTGAACTGGCATGGGAGAAGACATTGGCCACTTGTGGTTCTGTCCACGTGTGTCACTGAGTGAGAAAGGGGGGCCGGCTGTCAGGAGCTGGTGGGGAGGTGGAGCAGCTGTGGAAAGGGCTGTGGTCGACTCCGCCAGCACTGGCCTTGGTCCTGTCCTTCTGTTTCTTTTTTTCCGTTTCCTTTCTCAGGCTATGGTATCATGTAGTAGAAATTTAGAACTATTTTCTTGTTGAACCACACTTTTATCGTGAACAAATAATCTTTGTTTCTAAAGTGCTTTTTGTTAAATCTGCTTTGTTGAATATTAATACAGTGATGCCAGTTTTCTTTTAAAATTTCTTGGTACATTTTTTCCTATCATTTTTCTTTCCTTTTTGGAGTCTTACATTTAGGCGTGTTTCTTTTAGCAGGATTTAGTTGGATTTAAATATTTAATGCAGCCTAGATATTTTTCCTTTCATCTATTTTATTTGCGTTTGGTGCAGTTTCTGATCTGTTTGGGTTTTGTCCCAAGGCATTTGTTTGAGGCCTGGTTTGCTGTCTGCACTACCTGTGGCTTCCCCTTCCTTCCCTGTCTTCTCCTCTTTGTGTGCTTGGTGGCCTTGTAGCCTTTTCCTTTTGCAGTGCTTTCTCTGGAGGATGCAGCCAGTTCCTCCAGCTGGACAGTACAGGTCATCTTCCCGTCCACAGTGTGTTCAGTGTCCTGAGTGTCTTAGGCCCTCACCATCACTTTGCATCACCACCTATCCAGGTTGACCACACACTCTCCTGCCCGCCGAAGGCTTCTGTCTAGGATCATTTGTCTCTTACTTGTAGGGTACTGTTTAGAAATTCTTTCAGTTTCTTTCTTGGTGATAAATTCTTTCAGTTTTTGTTTATCTTACATTATTGTGGAGAATCTTGCAGTGAGCATGGAACTGTAGTGGGGCAGTTGTTTTATTTTGGTTCTTGCAGGATGCAGTATTCATCCTAGGGTCCCATGGCTTCTGTTCTATGTCCGATGTCTGTGGTTGGTTCCCCTGGCTCCCCTGCCTTCATCCACCACGCTGTGACTGCTGGTCACACCCTTAGGCTCACACACACCTTCACTTTAGAGTCTTAGGGTGGTACAGCATGCGCTTGCTTTGTTGTGCAAGTTAGTCCCCTCCCCAGTGATCTTAATTCTTTTTGTATCTATCGCTTGCTTTCCTATGGTACCAGCATTTTAGTGATTCCCCACAAGGCCAATCACATGGACTCGTGTGTTCCTCACCTTTTGTGCCCCAGAGATGGTTTCTGGAGTGTGTTGTTCCCTTCTGAGCATTGCTCCCTCAGCCCTGGACTGTGTGGCTGTCATTCCTTGGCATCCTCTAGGATTGGATCTGGTGTCATGGCATCTCTATCTTTGTCTTTCTTGGCTGGCATCTTCATTTGGTGGGTGCCCCAGCAGAGGGCCATCGCTGTACACACTGTCCTCGGGCACAGTGAGGGCAGCCGCAGCACTATTCTCTCCAGCCTGCTGCTGCGTCTGAACTCCTTTCTCTGGGCACATGGCATTCCTGGCTTCGGTTGTCCTGGAGCTTCCTTAGTGCTTCAGTGTTGGAACACACACACTCTGTATTTCAGGGGTCTTCATGTTTTTGTTTGCTCACATTTTGATGGAGGACTTTCTCCAATGGCTTTCTTAGATGAACTCTTGGGTTTTGACTGAATGCTGGATGGTAGTCAGCTGGCTGTGTGGAGTTCTGTGTTAGCTTTCATTCTTGCATGACTGCAGGTGGGTTCCAGCACAGTCTCAGATCTGAAGCTGCTCTGATTTCTTATCCTCATCCTCTCAGAGCTTGGAGGAGTTTGCAGTTTGTCTAGGTGGTGTGTGGTGCAGGTGCTTCCCCTCCTGTTGCATGTGTGGGGTGATTTTCACTCTGGCAGTAAGTGCTCTTCAGCTCTGGGATTATTATTTCTCTTTCTCCTCCTCCTCCTCCTCCTCCCTCCTCCCTCCTCCTCCTTTATTTTAGGGGGGTACTGGGGTAAAACTCAGGGGCACTCGACCACTGAGCCACATCTCCAGCCTGGTGTTGTATTTTATTTAGAGATAGGGTCTCACTGAGTTGTTCAGTGCCTAGCTTTTGCTGAGGCTGGCTTTGAACTTGTGATCCTCCTGCCTCAGCCTCCCAAGCCACTGGGGTTACAGGCCTGCGCCACCGCGCCCGGCAGCTCTGGGGTTTCTGGGTCTGCTCTGTGTTGGTCTCTCAGTCCCAGAAACTGGTCTCTCTGTGACCAGTGCTGGGATTTCTTGTCCTCTTGCTCTACTGCCTTTTTGTTTTCTGCTCTTTCTTTCTCCTTTTCTTGTTCTACTTTCAGGGCCATGGCTTCAGTTGGATGGAACCCCTATTTGTTGTTTGTTTTTTTTGGACTGGGGAGTGAATCCAGGGGTGCCTAACCACTGAGCCACGTCCCCAGCCCTTTTTTGTATTTTATTTAGAGACAAGATTTCACTGAGTTACTTAGGGCCTCACTAAGTTACCAAGGCCTGCTTTGAACTCATGATCCTCCTGCCTCAATCTCCTGAGCCTCTGGGATTACAGGTGTGTGCTGCTGCGCCTGGCCCTGTTAGTTTTTACTTTATGCACAGGCACTTTAACTTCTAAGAGTGTCTTTCACCTTCTGAAGCACATCTTCTGTGTGCTTTGTCCTGGTAGTGGCTTTGCCTCGGGGTCTCGTAGCTTGTGTGGTTCCTTTTCCTCCAGTTGGCATCCCCACCCTTTCCCCTTGTTGGTCTCTCTCCTGCATCTGAGGCTCTTCTCACATGCCTTGTAGTATTTCCTTGCCATGAATCAAGAAATTCTTCAGAAGATTTAAACACATGTGTGGGTTCTTTCAGTTTGGAGTTTTGTGTTAGGGCATTCTGGACAGGCCATTTGCTGGGGAGTCCCATGTTGTTATCTTTAGTATTTCCTCCTAGGCTGATCAGATTCCCTAAGAACATTCTGACAATCTCTTTCTTGCAGGATAAAAATGAACACCAAGTGCTGGGAGCTAGAGTATGTGTTCAGTGAGGGGGATCTACCCGTTGGCCAGTCCCATTGGCCAGGTCCAACCCAGCCCAGGGGTGCTCCTTTCTAGAGTGGCGTCCAGTCTGGCAATATGAGGCGAGGTGTGGGCAGCTCACTGAGCCCCTGCTGGGCTTCTGCCTTCTCTTCTGGTCAGAAGCCTTTACTGCAGTGGGCTCTGGGCTTCTGCATGGCCTGCTCTGGAGGGGATGGGTGGCTGCTGCTGGCCTGTGGAGTCGTTCACTGTGCCCCAGTCTTTTGTTTCTGTTTTTTTTTTTTTTCCTCATTTGTTTTTGTTTCTGTCTGCATTAGAGACTTTTCTTGCAATTTCACAAATGTTGAGTTCTTTTCTCCTTTCAATTCTCCTTAGCCTGTGTGTTTGGTTTTTATTTTTTTTATTTTTATTTTTTGGTACCAGGGATTGAACTCAGGGGCACTTGACCACTGAGCCACACTCCCAGCCCTATTTTGTGTTTTATGTAGAGACAGGGTCTCACTGAGTTGCTTAGCGCCTCGCCATTGCTGAGGCTGGCTTTGAACTCGCGATTCTCCTGTCTCAGCCTCCCAACCATGCCCGGCTTGGTTTTTAAGTTTTAAAAAAATCACTCTTCAGTGTAACTGTAGTGAGAGGAGGTAAAATAGACATATGCCTTCTGTTTCCCATCTTACACTGAACTTATTGGCCAACTTTATGACAGGTTGGTTTATGCTTGTTAATGTTTTAATAGTTTTCAGCTACTTTATTTGTGTTTTGTATAACTAAAGTATGGACTTGGAGACATGGGCTGTAGTAATGTGTGTGTGTGTGTGTGTGTGTGTGTGTGTGTGGAGTCACTTGGATTCTTAGTTGTAGATGGACACAGTACCTTTATTTATTTACATTTATGTGGTGCTGAGAATCCAAACCCAGTGCCTCATGCATGCTAGACAAGTGCTCCACCATGGAGCCACAACCCCAGCCCCTGTGGTAATATTTTTATTCTTCATTCAGGGTCTAGCACGGTTGGCGTGGTATGCACGCAGAGACTGACTAAGGCAGTGGTCACATGTGTGCGTCTTGTCTCTTCAACTTCCCCTGGACTGCGATGGAAGGAGAAAGGAGGCACTAGCAGTGTTGTCAGATCATCTTTGGACATCTTCACAGAGCTTTGCTGCCTTCTGAGCTGTGAGTATGCTGCTTCTACACTTGTGTCTTGGTCATTTTGTCTGCATTCCTTCCCCTGTCCTGGGATCTCTGTGACATATAGTAACAGCAAACAAAGCAGTTGATTTTGGAAGACAGGTGAGGGGAGAAGCATGGGTTGTTCAGTGCCCCTGAGAGTGGTAGCTGTGTGTATTACTTTTCTGAGATAGACAGGCTATATAGTGATAGTGACCGATGCTAATAATACTTGCATACTCTGGGTATTTATTATAAACACTAAGTTGTCATTACTAATTGAGTCCCTGCAATAGCCTTATAAGTAAGGTTTGCATAAACAAATACAGAGAGGCTGAGGTTATAACTGGCAGTGCTGGGATTCAGAGTCTGCCTGGCTTCAGTGTGACCTCCTACTGGTCTGTCTTATTCTCATGGACTCTGGATTCAGACGTTGGCTTAGCTGATTATTTCCAGTCATTCTCTTTTATCTGCCTGAGACTACCATAGAATCTGACAACATGTATACATTGTTTTTCCCATACACATGTTTCTTTGATAAAATTTAATTTATAAATTAGGCATGGTAAGAGATTAACAAATAATGGCTAATAATAAAATAAAACAATTGTGATATGCTGTAGTAAAGCTTATGTGATTGTGGTCTTTTTCTCTTTTAAAATATCTTGTATTTTCAACTTTTTACTTTTTTTTGTGGGGGGGTTGGTAAGGCTATACTGGGGATTGAATCCAGGACTGTAAACAGGCTAAGCAAGTGTGTTACCACTGAGCTACATCCCCAGCTCTCAGCTTTTCTCTTTATAGGAAGCGCTTTACAACTTCTCTTTGGCATATTCAGATTGCCAGAATCACTACTTTTGTGATTTGGGACCATTATTAAGGAAAAAGGTGTTACTTGAACACAAACACTGCAATACTGCTGCAGTTGATCTGCTAACCAAGACAGCTGCTAAGTGACTAAGGGGTGGGTAGCATATACAGCGTGGATACACTAGACAAAGGGATGATTTATGTTCTAGATGGGATAGGGCAACTTTTATCATACTACTTAGATTAGTATGTAATTTGAAATTTAGGAATAATTTCTGGAATTTTCCATTTAGTAATTTTGGGCCATGTTGACTATGGGTGACTAAGACTGCAGAAAGTAAAATTATGGATAAGGGGGCAGGGACTTGTGTACTAATACTTCAACCTTAATTGAGTTGTTTAAACCTTTTTCTCCCCGACAAAGAGGACTGTTATAGGATCTTCCTTATGGGATTGTTACGAAGATGCTGTGAGGTTTGTGTAATGTGTTCATCATTTAAAATAGTTAGCAAATATTTTTTTGTGGTATTTTTTCCCCCATTATCATGACAGTAAAACTGATTCCCAAAGAGATTAGATTATAGCTAGGCGCAGTGGCACAAACCTATAATCCCAGCGGCTTGGGAGGCTAAGGCAGGAGGATGGTGAGTTCAAAGCCAGCCCCAGCAAAAGCGAAGTGTTAAGCAACTCAGTGAGACCCTGTCTCCAAATAAAATACAAAATAGGGTTTGGGGATGTGGCTCAGTGGTTCAGTGCCCCTTGGTACCCCCAAACAAAAAAAGATTAGCTTGTTTATAATTTGCTAATTTGTGACTGGTGGAACTTAGTTCCGATCCATAGCTGGGAAATGATAGATGTGAGAGTTCATCCCCATTTGTCTCACTTCCAGAGCTTAGTAAACGGAAGACAGATATGTTGATGGAAGAGTCACTAGTCTCTCTTACGTTGGTGCTGGGAAGCATTTTGTGTTACCAGTATGTCACCACAGTTAATGCCTCATGAACTTGTACTTCGTGGAGTCAGAATTCAGATAATTTAAAATTATATTGAATTTTACTTTGGCCAGTGTTTTCATTTTTTGTTTTGGTACTGGGGACTTAGCCTAGGGGTGCATTATCATTGAGCTGTCCTCCAGACTTTTTTTTTGTGTGTGTGTGTGTGTGTGTGTGTGTGTACTGAGGATTGAACTCAGGGGTACTTGACCACTGAGCCACATCCCCTGCCCTATTTTGTGTTTTATGTAGAGATAGGGTCTCAGTTGCTTAGCGCCTCGCCGTTGCTGAGGCTGGCTTTGAACTTGGCATTCTCCTGTCTCGGCCTCCCAAAGTGCTGGGGTTACAGGCATGCACCACTGTGCCCGGCTTTCCTCCAGACCTTTTTTATTTTACTTTTAAAAATTGGAGACAGAATTTTAATAAGTTGCTTAGAATCTTGCTAAGCGCTCAGGCTGGCCTTAGTCTCCTGAGTTGCTGGGATTACAGGCAAGTGCCACTGTATCCACTGGGGCGAGTGTTTTTAGTGTAGGAACCCTGGATCGTTTTTTCCCATTTCCATATGAGAGTCAGTTCACTTTCCTCCTTTGTTCTCCTTTCTCCCCACATCCACTTCTGTTTCTAGGCATTAGGGAAGGGAAATCACGTCCTGTGGTTTCAGTTTCCTGGTGAGTCCTAGAGGTCCTGCTTCTGATGTTCATTCCCCTGCCTCTGTGGCTGAGGGAGAAACCTGTTGTGCCCATTGTGACTGCTGAGTGGTAGCTGGGAGGAGCCCAGTTGCTGGAATGTGTTTGCAGGCCATTCTCAGGGCTATTGGGCTGTGGGGAGGTGGTGAACAGGAGGAGGACTGCCCTGAGACCCTCTGCGACCCCCCATATTTTTTAATAAAGGCACCCTTTCTAGCCCCAGAGCAGATGAGCACATTTGAGATATTTGTATTCTGAGGTCTGGGACTTCTACTCCAAAGAGCATTTCCCAAGTGTCTAGAAGGCCTGGTGCTATGCTAGACTGAGACTTTCTGTGGGCCTTGTCCTCACAGCATCCTTTCTTCAGGGGCTGGGCAGCTCCTGCAGGCTAGTGAGCACTGCTCAGAAGCAAGCAGTTTTGGTTGGGGCCCTGTGGGCACATATTACTGCAGGTAAAGCCAGGTTTGCCAGAGTAAGCTGAGAGAGATGTTCAGAGTGAAGCAAGAGAGTGGGCTGTGTCCTGGCTGCAGGGTTTCTGGCCTGAGAAGGAGCTGTGCTTGGTTGAGGGCAGTGGGTAGGGACTGGCGGTGCCTTTTACTTGTTTATATGATTGAAACCAGGAGAGTGGATGGAAAGCCAGCATCCACCCCTCCCAACCCCTCATTCCATGCCATGGGCTTCTTTTTCACCACTTTTCATTTTAGGTTTGCTGATGTTATCTCCAAAATGTGATATTTCATGTAAACCTTGCCATTTGTGGCCTCTCAGTTTTAAGTGATCTGTTGTGGGTTGGTGCTATTCCTACATCTCTTCCTGCATCTCTCATTTTTGGATAGTCTCTGTGTGCATTTCCCTTTTAAAAAGTCTTCTGTTTTGATTTTAACCATCTTTCCTTTGAGCCATTAGTTTGTATCAGAATCTTTGCTCCTCTGTTTGCAGGGTAAGGATGGTACTGCCCCAGGAATGGACTCTTCCCTCCCATTCTAGCATGTGTCCCTGTCCTTGGTCACACTTTGGTTTCTACCTTTACACTACTGGGTTTCACGCTGGTGCCTTTGCAGCCCCAGCCAGGTGTTCTGGAGCTGCACTGGGTTGAACTGTAAAAACTGTATGCTTTTCATTATAGGCATCATTTTGTTATTTTGAGACTCTCTTTTCATGAGAAACTGGTCTTGTTTTAAGGATTCATGGTCCTTTCTAGGTGTGCTTAGTGGGGATTTGCTTGTCTGTTTTAAGTGTTCTTCTGCTTTCCCATCTTGGCTTTTTCTTTCAAGCCATTTCTATCTTGGTACTGACTTCTCTTGGGTAGAGGTGCCTTCCCTGGGGTCTAGTGAGCTGTGGTTGTCTGAAATGCCTAAGAAGCAGGGCTTGATGTTTGCCTGAGTTGGAGTTGTGTTCTGAAGGGGTTCGGGCTTGGTCACTCTGCTTTAGCATGCTTCTGCTCTGTGGGCCCCAGAGCAGGTGGGGGAGGGTTTTACTCTCAGGAAGTCAATATTTGTACCACAGACCTTTGCTTTATTTTCTAGAGAAATACCCCTTGGATTTTTTTTTTTTTTTTTTTTTTTTTTTGGTCTAAGGGGTGATGCTGGGTTGCTCTGGGCTAGGCTACACTCAGCGACCTTATGGCCAGAAGCCCGCCTGATCCAGGGCTCACTGTCTGTGGTTCTCTGACATCATTCCGCTCCCAGCTCCTTTTTAATATTTGGATATTTGTTGGATTCTCATCTTTTGATGACATTTTTATTATTAGAGATTTGTCATTTTCTTTTGTGCTTTTGTTTCATGAAATCTTTAGAGGACTAGAAATCGTTAGCCGCCCTTCTTGATCCTGAAGCCACTGAGGACCTTAAGGGATGGGGGATGTGATGTGTGATGTGTTGGTGTGTCTTGAGGACCTTAAGGTTGACATGTGATGTGTTGTCCTGTTGTGAGGACCTTAGGGGTGCGAAGTGACAGGTTGTCCTTTTGTGAGGACCTTTGTGTTGGGATGTGATGTGTTGTCCTGTTGTGAGGCTCTTTTTTTTTTTTTTTTTAAATATTTTTTAGTTATACATGGACACAGTGTCTTTATTTTGTTTACTTATTTTTAATGTGGTGCTGAGGATCGAACCCAGTGCCTCACACGTACGAGGCAAGCGCTCTGCCACTGAGCCACAATCTCAGCCCTGTTGTGAGGCTCTTAAGGGCTGGGAGGTGATATATTGGCCTATTGCGAGGACCTTAGGGGTGGGAGGTGACATGTTGTCCTGTGGTGAGGACCTTAAGGGGTAGGAGGTGACAGGTTGTCCTGGTGTGAAGACTTTAGGGGTAGGATGTGATGTGTTGGCCTATGGTGAGGATCTTGAAGAGTGGGAGGCGACATGTTGTCCTGTCATGAGGACTTTAGGGGCAGGGATATGACATATTAGCCTGTCATGAAGACCTTAGGGGTGGGAGGTGACATGTTGTCCTGTGGTGAGGACCTTAAGGTGTGGGAGGTGATGTGTTGGCCTATGGTGAGACCTTAAGGGGTGGGATGTGACATGCTGTCCTGTCACGAGGACCTTAAGGTATAGGCCACGTGGCTTGGGAGAGAGCAACAGTTTTGGTGTCACGTATTTCTGAGGCTAATGACAGTGCCATGTTTGCTGTGGGACTCTGGGCAAGACGTTTGCTTTTCTCTTCCTCAGTCTCTTCTTTGTTCAACAAATGCTTATTACACTCCTGCTGTGTTTGTAGCTGAAGTTGAGGCAGTGGAGCTGGTTCTCTTGGAGTGGCTTCTGTGCTGCTCTGAGGTGGGGCTTGAGGCTGTGCCCATGTGGGCAGAGCAGGCACGGCTGCCATGGGAGCTGTGATGCCTCCGGGGGTTTGCGGCAGTGAGGAAGGAGAGGCAGCTGAGGTCTTGCCCTCCTTGTCTGGTGCCAGCCCTCCGCAGTCAGCTAGTCTGGGAGTAGTCCCGGTATTCTCATGGACTGTGGAATGGGTTCTTTCCAGGCTGCTCCACTGGAAGGACAGTGGGAGCTGGTGATCCTGGTGAAGAATTGGTTTTAACTGTGGACTAGCCGTTGAGTTCAGGAAATGTTCGCCGCGTCCTGCTGAGTGCCAGGCATGGTTCTTATGGCTTTAGGTAGATCTGTCTGCAGCACAGCCCTGAGGGTGGATGGAGAGGGAGCAATGAGAGCAGCAGCATAGTGAGCGCCCGAGCCATGAGTGGGAAGCTGGGAAGCATGGTGGGACAGAGTGCCACAGTTCAGAGTGGGCTTGAGCTCTAAATGGAAGGTCATGGCAGGCCTTACACAAATATGGTGGGCCTGGGTGCAGCAGGCAGGCAGACGCCTGGGAGAAAGAGCATTGCCGGGAGAGAGCAGCAGTGTGGCGCGTGAAGGTGTCTAGTGTTGGGCAGCTGGCGCTGCTGGTTTCACTGCTGTGGAGGAACTACTCCTCACTTCAGCAACAGAGGTAGTGTAGGAGTGGACACAGGAGACACCCCACTGGTTGTAAAGGGGACCAGGCGAGCAGCAGAGGCGTGGTGGGCCAGGGTGGCAACAGTAGAGGTGGTAAGAAGCAGGTGGCCCCTGGGTGTATTTTGCATGTAGAACTTGTAGGACTAGGCAGGGCACAAGGAAAGGAGGGGGCCGTTGCCTGTGAGGTGGAGGTCTAGGCAGCTGGGAAGAGCCTGCAGGGTTGGGCTGGATAATGGATCAGTGATGGATGAAGAGTGCACCTTCTGGAATTTCTCAGTTGGACTGTCTTTCAGGGCCTCTTAGGGGTCCCAGGCACTTGGGAGGTTGAGCTTGGAGCTTGGAAGAGAATTCTGAGCTGGAAATAGGAGTGCAAGCTAAGGGTAGTAGGTGATCACTGCTAAGCCCCGAGAAGTTGACCAGAGACGAAGCTTTGTGTCACTCTGCTGTTAAGTAGTCAGGAGGAGCACTAGCAGCACAGAGCAGCTGCAGGGAAAACCAGGACTGTTGGCTGCTGTGGAAAGAAGAGATGGAAATACTTCACGAGGAAGGGTGTGTTCGACTCTGTCATGCAGCAGAAAAGTCAAGCTGAAGTTGCGGTTCGACTGCAACTGAATAGCACAGTAGAGGTCATTTGGTGGTGTTTAGAGCAATTTAACAGTGTGGGGAGAAGCCTGTTGGAGCTGTGGCCGGACTTGGTGGCTCCTGCTCTGAAGAGGGAAGACGGGAAGATAGGCAGGTTGCATTTGGGTTGCATTGGGTCTAAGGATGTGATTGCCACCATTGGACGTACCTCTCACTTGGGCACTTAGTCATTCCAGGTACACTAAGTAGATGGTGTGGTGGTATTGCTGCTCTGCAGGCAAGAAAACTCACATTCGGAGGTCCAAACTGCTTTCTGAGGAGTAAGTGGCTAGCATGAAATTGGAACTGGGAAGTAGAATGTTTGGATTCCAGCTCATGTGTACTCTCTTTGTCTCCTTTTGTGTGGTGCTGGGGATTGAATCCAGGGCTGGGAAGGGCTCTACCACTGAGCTACAGCACCAGCGCCTCCCAGCTTTCTTTGACCTGCACTTTGCTGGGTGCTGTTGTGCTACTGGGGTAGGTAGATGCATGGGCTCACCACACTTCATTTCCTGAGAAACATAAACGTAGGAAAGGGAGCAGTGTGATCTGGTTCTGGGGGAATGCTGGTGTGCTTCTGGAAGAGCGTGTGCCAGAGGTTCTCCCAGGCTTCATTGGAAATACTCCCTCAGAGGGTGCATGTGGTGGTCCTCGAAGGCCATCTTCCCAGTCTTGCTTGCATTTGAGATGCAGGAGTTACAGGTGTAGAATGATAGTCAGATAGAACAGCTGTCAGGTGTGTGTGTACTCTGAGTCTTGTGTGATTCTGCTCAGTAAGGCAGTGACTACTACTCCCGTTTTACAGATAAACTGAGCTAGAGACGTTGAGAAACTTATGCAAGGTTTTAGCCATGGTATCAAGTTCTTCACTTGGAACTTAGCCCTTGTGCTCAGCCAGTGCACTGGTGAGGTCCAGTGCTTAATTGGCAGGAGGATAGTGCCACCTGCTGAGCTGGCCGCACACCTCTCCCCTGCTTCTATGAAGCACCACACGCAGTGCTCAGCCACTTGGTCTCCGCTCATACCGCTCACACCGAGGGAAGGATGGTTCCCATCAGACACTTGTACGAGTGGGAGAGTTTGGCTTCCTGACTGTAGAAGTAGGCAGGCACCTTTTCCTAGAATTTTTTTTTTTTTAGTTGTTGATGAACACAATGTCTTTATTTTATTGCTTTGTATGTGGTGCTGAGGATCAAACCCAGGGCCTCACGCATGCGAAGCAAGCGCTCTGCCGCTGAGCTACAATCCCGCCCCTTTTCCTAGAATTTTTATAATCAGAGTTGGGGGAGAGGACAGGTGAACTTTTTCTTTCTGCTTGTTTTCACATATCATAGTTTTCTTTAGAGGGCGGACAGGCTATCATGAGTGGGAGTGGCAAGGAGGCATTTTAGATTTTTGTCCATTTTTCATGAATTCTAAGTGGCTTAACATTACACAAACTTTTCAGTGTTTCTTTGATAAACTGTATTAAGAAGCATGTATCTCAATGCAATTTTCAATTAAAAATGGCCAAAACAATTGAACAGACACTGCATCCTTTTTGTATGGACGACAGCGTGCCCTCAGAAAGATGCTCAGCATTAGTGGTCATTAGGAAATGCAGACCACACTACAGTGAGGTGCCGTGGGGACCCGTGGAGCTGGTGGCCCAAGACCAAGCAGAAGGCAGCAGAGCTGGAGCACGTGTGTGTGTGCCACAGCTGCGCTCCACGCTGGCAGCACCCGGGGACAGGGTGTTCTGGGGACAGGCTGGGCAGGTTTTATGTAGTTGCACACACCCTTGTGCTACCCGGAAGGCCTCCTGAGCATCCACAGCAGCTGTCTTCATGGTCACCAGAAGCAATGGAGGCACCTCAGCTGGTAAACGGATGAACGGATTTTGGTCCTCCTGTACAGTTGCGTCCTTTACCAGCAGAAAGGAATTAACTGCTAACTTCAGCAGCAAAATGGGGGCTCCAGAGCAGCTTCCAGGCGAAAACTCGAGCTGCACCACCATGCCTGCTGTGTAGCATCGTGGTTCCTGGGCAGGGTGGGGAGAGACTCCCCACCAAAGGGTACCAGGGCTCTTCCTGGGGTGAGGAGCCCCACCTCTGCTGAGCAGCATCCAGGCTCACAGAGCCGATTCTACCTCACGAGGCCAAGCTTTAAAAAGGAGGCTTATGTAGGTGGAAATACAATCATTTGTGCTTAGTTTTTCTCTGCAGTTGGATTAAAGCTTATTTTTCCTGTATTAAGTGTCATGGAATGTGTGTGGCCACACTGCAGATGGACACACATTCTGAAAGCATTAATTTTTGTGATCTGATTTATTCGTGCCCTAAAGGCATTTTGCTTTGTATAATTAAATTGTATTTTATATGGTTTATATAATTAGCACACATAAAAGGTGTTTTACAAGTTAAATTATTTTAGATTCTTCCCTGTCATTCTAGCTCTGGAGAAGTTTTTCCCAGCTTTACAACTTAATAAAAAAATTGCGCTCTCTGATACAGATAAGACAAGTTTAACTTGCATTCTTCAGCTCTGTGTTTTAGTTACCAGCTGTTATTGTAGGGTATAATTGTATTTTAAACTGATAGAAATAAAAATGTACACAGTAAATAATGAAAGTTTGAGACGCTAACTAAGGCTTCCCAACTGTAAATTGAGTTTCTTGAAAGTGTGCAGGAGAGTTGCTTCTTACTATTTTGTGACACTTTTTAATGTCCTGTGTAGTGGCTATTCAGCATTCCCCCCAAGAGGGGAATTAAAGTAGGAAGTGTGTGTGTGTGTTGTCTTCTTTTCATTTAAAAATCAGCTTTATTTGACTTTGGAGATAAGGAGGCCATCGTTTTCTGCCGTGCCCTTGGTCACACAGGTCTGAGAAGCACTGGGATGCATGGTGATGGGTGGTATAGTGAGATGCATGGCAGGCAGCCCCAGCAGGTTTGCTTCTCAGTGCCTGCCCTTTGGTGTCGAGCGCTCTACTGTCTCCAGTAGGTGGTGTGTTAAGCTGGCATCCAGACCTGCTGGCCTCAGCCTCCACGTGGCTGTGTCCTGTGTGGTGTCTACTGACAGGTTCCTCGCAGGTGGCATCGGGGATGGTGGTTGACATGCTTTCTTTTTCACTGTCTCAGTCTACACTGTTTTCCTCTGGAAATCTCTTGGTCCTCTTGCAGGCTCCAGAGTTGGTGCCATACCCACCTGCCTCCACCAGGTGGCAGTTGCACACAGCTGTCTTGGGCTCCATGGTGAATGCGGGGAACTCCGTTGGCTGTTTACACTGCGCTCTTTCCCTTGCCTTACCTGTGGAGTTTAGGTGCATTCAAAGCGTCTTCTAAGGGGTTGCATACTAACCTGTTTCATGGGAAGTTATTGTAAGTGCAGACTAGCACAAAAATAGAGCTGGAGCATAAATTTGTTAACCATGTTTATTTTCCAGTATCTTTTTTTTTTTTTTTAATATTTTTTTTAATTGTAGATGAACACAACGTCTTTATTTTATTGCCTTGTATGTGGTGCTGAGGATCGAACCCAGGGCCTCACGCATGCGAGGCAAGCGCTCTACCGCTGAGCTACAATCCCAGCCCCTATTTTCCAGTATCTTTTAAAAAGACACTTAACCTTAAAATGCAGACCTTAAAATGCATGCATCTTGGAACAACAGAACCCTCAGATGAAGACTTGTGTGTATACACCCACACCCCTTTCCTTCCCCTGCCAGTCTCAGGCTGGCCTTCTCTGAGAGCCCTTCCAGCATCCTTTCCATTTTGGTGCTTCTACTTCTTTAAAATTCTTTGTTTTGAAAAGGTTTTTGTGGAAAGATGCAGGAATTGGAATGATGAGCTCACGTGCCCTTCACTTCAACCCACCAGCTGACCTCAGAGTGTGCATGTGCATGAGGCCTTGCTCTTCCTCCCCTCTCTGTATACACATACACATGCATATGTATATTCACACATGTTTGTTTCCACTGAACCTGTGCCATTTGAGTTGCAGGCACTATGCCCTCTTCCCCAAAATATTCAGTCAGTGTTTAGGGAGAAGTGTTTTTATAATACCACAATACTAACGTAATTATCAAATTTACAGGATCTGACACTGACACATATTGCTATCTGGCATGCGGTCCCTTTCTTATTTTGGCAGTTGCCCTGTTAATGTCCCTTATGACAATCCTTCTCTGTATTGCAGGGTCCTTTCCAGAATCACGTGGTGGTCAGTCAGGTCTTGTCAGTTCTTTTAGTCTAGATAATTCTCAGACTTTCCCTTTTTTTACATTGACAGTTTTGAAGGATATGGACTAGGTGTTTTGTAGGTTACTCCTCAGTTTGGGTTTGCGTGATGTTCTGATGACGAGTTAAGGACTGTCACAGAAGTGATAATGTTTGTTTCAGGAACAGGATGGCATTGATACAGGTTTGTTTTATGATTGGTTGTATGTTCATGTTGATGACTTCAGGCAGTGAGTGAGGGGTGGTCCCTATGCCAGCATTGTCTCCTGGGAACTTGTTAGACTTATAAGGTGTTTGGGCCCTACCCCTGACATGTTGAATAGGAAACTTAGGGTGTAGAGCTGTGGTATTTCTTGAGGGAGACACTAGGCGTTAAACCCAGGGCCTTGTGCCTGTTAGGCAAGTGCTCTACCTAAGCTGCATTCCAGCCCTTTAATTTTAAATTTTCTTATATTTTATTTTTTGTAGATGGACACAATACCTTTATTTTATTTATTTATTTTTATGTGGTGCTGAGGATTAAACCCTGTGCCTCATATGTACCAGGTAAGTGCTCCACCACTGAGCCATAGCCCCAGCCCAGCATTCCAAACCTTTTAAAAATTCATTTTAGGGCTGGGGCATTTTAGTGTGAGGCACTGGGTTTGATTCTCAGCACCACATATAAATAAATAAAGGTCCATTAACAACTAAAAATACATGGGGGGGGGGTTACTGAGGATTGAACTCAGGGGTACTCAATCACTGAGCCACATCCCCAGCCCTATTTTGTGTTTTATGTAGAGACAGGGTCTCACTGAGTTGCTTAGTGCTTCACCATTGCTGAGGATGGCTTTGAACTTGCAATTCTCCTGTCTCAGCCTTCCAAAGTGCTAGGATTACAGGCATGAGCCACCATGCCCAGCTATAAAAATACATTTTAAAAAATTTATTTTAATACAGAGTCTCGCTAAGTCTTACTAACTTGTCATCCTCCTGCTTCAGCCTCCAAAGTTGCTGGGATTATAGGAGTGTGCTACTGTATAAGGGACTGTGGTTTTTTTTGTTTTTGTTTTTTGGTACTGGGGATTGAACTCAGGGGCACTCCACCACTGAGACACATCCCCAGCCCTAATTTGTGTTTTATGTAGAGACAAGGTCTCACTGAGTTGCTTAGCACCTCGCTGTTGCTGAGGCTGGCTTTGAACTCGCGATTCTCCTGTCTCAGCCTCCCTAAGTGCTGGAGGGACTGTGTTTTTTTTAACAAGCTCTCAAAGTGTTTTTAATGTATGCTGAACTTTGAGAATTATTCATCTTAGGTGCTCAAAGGTAAGATAGTGTCTGCCAGTTGCTTCATTTGAAAATTAGCATTTATCTAGCATTTATCCATTGTAATTAATGAGTAACCTAGTGGGAGAGCTGATATTGCATCTAGAACACCTTTATGTAGTCAAGAAAGCTATAGAAATATAGTGGGTTGAGGGAAGAGGAAATATTGGACAACGATATTGGCCAAATTATATTGTTATATCTTAGGCATGCACATGCCTTATTCATAATAAATAAAAGTGCATCTTAACCTTTAAAAATGTAAAGCCAGACTGAAGAGAAACACAAATTTTAATTTCTTAAATTCTTTGTGTTCACTAAATCAAAATGTTTTATTCAAGAAATTTATAGCAGAACTTATGACAATGAAATTAAGTATCCATGAGTGATCAGCTTTCCACACACAGTACTGCCACAGACACACCTATTGTAAGGTGAGGTCCAGCTCTGTGCATACTGCAGCTTCTGTATAAGGCTACTACATCTCTCTGCCCTCAGTCCACCAAAAGGGGAAGTAGAATCCATAGTTTTCACACATATCCAACAGACACCTTCGTAGCCCTGGAGGTGCAGAACAGCACCATCACCAAGGCTGCCTAATTTTGCCCACTTACATCTTAGGTTCCCCTCTGGTTCCAGGCTGTGAGGTCATCTGCCATTCCTCATGCCATTGTTTCACCAGGCTTTTCATTTCAGGGTCACCAGAGAGACTAGATACCAAACCGGGTGCAGTGGCATACAGCTGTAGTCCCATCAACTCAGGAGACCAGGGCAGGAGGATTGTAAGTTAGAGGCCAGCTTCAGCAACTTAGTAATACCCCATCTCAAAATAAAAAAGACTAGCAGCATATAGCTCAGTAGTAGAGCACCCCTGGTGTCAATCCCCAGTACCACACACAAAAAAAACAGAAGAAACCACACAGCCACAAAAGAAGCTAGGTAGTCTGTATACACTTATTCATTTCATGGTGTGTCATTTCATTAAAGGTTCACATACAAACTATTTTGATTACATGGGTATTGTTTTGTCGTTAGCTAATAATGACAAATCTCAGTTTCCCAAATTAGCACATTTTAAAGGGAAGAAGTTACTAAAACTTACACTGAAAACCAGGTGGGAATAAAACTAAACAAAAGCCAAACACAACTGCAGATCTCCCAATCATCTGAGAGTTGAGAGGCAAAAACTGTCAGAAGAGCACAGGGCCTGGTCTATGGCCGGTAGCACGGAGGCTGAATCAGAGGGCCCTCACCTTCCCCAGTCACTCCCCACAGGTTCCTGATTGGATAGATGGGTGATGGAAGAAACAGGCTTTGCTTGCATGTGTTGGGATTAACTGTTAGGTTTATGTAGCAGCCATTAAGGCAGGAAGGAAATGCTGCTTTGCATTAAATACAATGATGAATAAACAAAATGTAATAAGAATTTAGTAACAAAATAACACAGAAGTTCTGCCGAAATCAAGAATAAATCTATGTTGAATGGAAATTACTCAAGATCTTTTATATAGTAAAATTGATAGCTAGACTAAACTAACATTAACACAAGTATAGTTTTACCACATTGCTTTCTAGAAAGTTTAGAAATAGGCAGCATATGAGCTTTTTGCCTCTAAACAGCATTGATCCAGGGATGTCCACTTAAGCCACATAGGAGTGTGGGTACAAGACATGCCTGCCCTCCCTAAACAACTAGACTAGTGGACGAAACTAGGAACCACTTCTTTCTAACCTTGAGACGACAGGCCTTGCGGGACTGTGATGCCAGAGGGAAGGGAGCCACCCAAGGAGCCCTTCCAGCTCCCTGGCCATCTGGTTGAAAGCAGTTTGATTGCGCATGTCAGTAGGTAGACGTGGGAAATTGTTGACATCTGTAAAAGTTGAAATCTGTAAGGTGCAGTATCTAAGCTGAAAAAGTCACATACAAAATATGTTCCAGAAATCTGCAGGAGGAGCCAGAAGGCCCACGAATACCTCTAGTACACTGAAAGAAAAAAATCCTTCTAGAATTCTGTAACCAGCGAGAATTTCTTTGAAAAAAAGCAGCTGTTTATGAAGAAAAGAACGGAAAAGGAGATACGCTGACTCAGTGACACACAGGCCAGCAGAAAGGAGCAGTGACATGAAACGACACGGACAGGCCTCAGAAACCTGTACAGGGAGGAGGGCTCCTGCAGTCCACACGCCACATGATGCTGACCAGAGGTGGGAGGAAAGCCACCCTCTCTGGGGAGCGGAGATGCTCTGCACCTGAGGGGCACCGAGGCTAGGCATCTGTCAGTTCAGGCAGTGTGCATGTGAGGGCGGGCACCAGGGAAAGGAAGACTGTAAACAGGCGCAAACTCTGGGAACAGTATGTCCACCCAAGGTCAGGGTGAATGAAGTGACCATCACCTTCAGTTTGTTCTAATGTATAGTTAAAAGAAAGGTGTGTGGTGGGTAAAAAGACGGGTGAATGGTGCGTCCTCATGACAAAGCAGGGAGTGCGGGTGCAGCCTGGGCAGTGCATGTGTGAGGACAGCAGATTCTTGTGACTTTGCTGTGTGTCTGAAAATCATCACAGATGCAGAATACAAACAGATTAAACCAGACAAGAGGGAAGAACACAGGCAAGAGGGAGGGTGGATCTTCCTAATGGAAAGGCTACAGCAGTTATGGAAGCTGAACAGAGTCCTTTACAAAAGCTGAAGAATCCTTCACAGTGCTGAAAGCACTGAAGTGGTCAGGCAGGCAGGACCTGAGACTTCCTGCATGCTTGTGCCCGGGCATGTCACTCGGCTCCGGCTCCAGGTGGCAGGACAGCAGGCAGGACACCAGGAGGTTAGCTGATGGTTTTCAGAACAAAGCCACTGCTGGTTTAAGGGGAATGTGTGGAAACAAAAAGGGCAGTGAAAGGGCCAGCGTCCACACCTGACTGAACTGCCTGAGTCCCTGGCACAGTGCAGGAGACTCCAGAGGCCAAGGGTGGGACCCACAAGAGGAGAGCGTGATGCTGCAGATCAGACTCCCGTGCAGCCTGGTCTCTGCTGCTGTGACTCAGTGCTGCCTACGCCAGGCCCAGCTCTGGTGGTAGGAGGTGTCAAGTTTGGGACAGGGCTGCTTGGAAGTAAGGGAGTCCATGATAAACCCTAAACCACTAAATTCTACCCAAACCAACTGATCATCAAAGCACAAAGGAGAGGCACTGGCACCTCCCAGGGAGCCATGCTAAAGCAAGCAGCCGTGGAAGCCTGTGAAGCTGGTCAGAGCCATATCAGAAGAGCAGAGCAAGGTTCTGCGTCCTGAGTCCAGGGCACGTGCGGGTGCACAAACACGTTCATATTTACACAAAAGTGGCCTAGACGCACTGACACACCCAGTGCCCAGATCTTGGCCTCTAAGTTCTGTTTTCCACCAAAAGGCTCGGGCCACTTGGAGAGTTATCATCTCAGCATGGGATAGGGAGACGACAAGAAATGCCCAGAGCATCTCCAGTGCCACAGAGGAGGAAGATGCTTGGAAAATACTAGGGACATGTCAGAGCACCCAGAAGATGATCTGAGGGGACCTCCTTGTGCCAAATGAGAAAGAAGTCTAGCAGCCAAATAAAAAAACGGGCTGGGATTGTGGCTTAGTGTTGGAGTGCTTGCCTTGCGTGTGTGAGGCACCAGGTTCGATCCTCAGCACCACATAAAAATAAAAATAAAGATATATTAAAAAAAGCCACAGATGACAAGCCACCGACTAACATAGGGATCAGAATAGGGCTGGAGTGTGAGGAGGGGTAGCTATGGAAAGTCACTCTTCACAGCCACCTGGCAGTAGCTGCTTGGTGGGATCCATTTCTCCTGGAAGCCTTGATTCCTTTCAGTGGAAGTTGGTGTTTGGCAACTCATCTGGATGCTGGGGTGGTTCATGCTGGGATGTTGCTGTTTCTGGGTCTTTTTAGAATAGAGAGGCAGGAAGTATATGTTTTAGAAAGAAAGAAAAAACATCAGTTTATTCTGATACTTCCAATTCAAATATAAGATCATATATTTTTACTCCCTGATTTTACTTGTGTATTCTATTTTTCTTATACTTAAAATCTTGTTTTTTTTTTTTTTTTTTTTTTGGCACCAACGACTGAACTCAGGGGCACTCGACCACTGAGCCACACCCCCAGCCCTATTTTGTGTTTTTTTATGTAGAGACAGGGTCTCACTGAGTTGCTTAGCGCCTCGCCATTGCTGAGGCTGGCTTTGAACTCACGATTCTCCTGTCTCAGCCTCAAAATCTTGGTTCTTAACATACACACTCATGCAGTTGCTCTATCTTTTATAGATATAAAACTATGTGTAGTTTCAGAATAACAATATCATCATTGCTGCTAGCCACTAGACCTCTAAATAACCTTTGAACAAGTCGTCTTTGCTTCACCTTGGTTTTTTCTATATGCTAATTAAAGACATTTTAAGGTTTCTTTACAGTTTCTTCCCCTGTGGGTGGTGCTGCATTCTGAGATGTGCAGCTTAGTTCCTGTGATTTAGAGTCAGTCCAGAGTCTTGTCTGAGTCAGGTGGCCCTTTTGCTGGGCACGTTGGCCTCACTGGTGGTTTTTGTTTTGGTACTGGGGATTGAACTCAGGGGCACTCGACCACTGAGCCACATGTCCTACCCTATTTTTTTTTTAATTTTTTTTTCAGTTGTAGATGGACACAAATATCTTTATTATTATTTTTTTAATGTGATGCTGAGGATCGAACCCAGTGCCTCACGCCTGTGAGGCATGCGCTCTACCACTGAGCTACAACCCCAGCCCCTTATTTTGTTTTATGAAGAGACAGGGTCTCACTGAATTGCTTAGTGCCTCGCTGTTGCTGAGGCTGGCTTTGAACTCGCGATTCTCCTGTCTCAGCCTCCCTAAGTGCTGGGATTATAGGCATGTGCCACCGCACCCGGCTCACTGGTGATTTTGACTGTTGGGGAGTATGGGAACTTCATGCCCAGTGATGGGAGTATCCATTTGTACACCTGCTTTGCACAGTAGTTTGACAGTGCTTACTAAGATTAAACATAAATTGTGACCTGGTAGTTCTGTTCCCAGAACTACCACATGCAACAGAAACATGTGCATTGTGCACAGGAGACATGCCACGAAGACCAGCAAATGCCACACGTCAGGCTTATCTCCGTGCCCTACAGAGGGGCTGTGAAATGCCCCCCAGCATGGCTTATGTCTGTGCATCCCTTTCTTTGCACACACACTGGTGTGTTCAGGATATCTGGAGCAGTGCTTGGCATGCAGCAGTTGCCCACTAAGTGACTCTTAGCTGAGTGAGGAGAACCGTAGTTCTTTTAGGACAGCTTTTGGATGGTCAGGCATGTTGCTTATTAGTAGGACTTAAGTTTATGAACTCTATTAGTCGAGGAATTTGTATTTGCAAATGCCAGAAACTCACCTTGGATAGCTAGAATTAAAAAAGAAAGTCATTTTATGCCAGGTGGACTTTTGGGATTGGGTCACAGATGCTAATGTGTTCTCTTCCACGCTCTCCTCCCTGTACCTCCTGTTCCCTCCCCTCCCTTACTCACCCTATCTTGGAGAGGTCTCTTTGGTTCCTCTTCTTTGTTTCCTGAGGTCCAGGGACTGACATTCTCTGGTAGGTTAGATACTGGATGTGGAGTAACGCAGGAGTGGCACAGCGTCCTGTCCTCTGTCAGATGGACAGAAGTGTTGGACAGGGACTCCTGCTCCCACAGAACTGTCCAGTTTTATAGGACAGTTTTTTACTCTCAGACAAAATTCCTTGAATGGAAGGTTGTGCCCTTCTGCAGATGGTGCTGAGGAGATGAGGCCAGTTTGTTCATGGTCACACTGTGAGTTAAGAAACTGCACTAGAATGAAGTAGTCAACTCAAGGAAACAGGTTTCCAGCTACACAGTAACTTGGTTTAAATGTCAGCCGCATTTAGCAGCATAATTTGTATCTTATAAATTTTAATTTTCCTGGGGTGCTGGGGAGGGAACTCAGGGCTTCCTGCATGCCAGGCAAATTCTCTATCACTGACTGGGCTGCACCTCAGCTCAGCACTGTGACTTGGGAAGGAATTGTTATTTGTTGCTAAGAAAAAGTAAATGTTTTGCCCAAGGAAGACCTTGTCAATTTTGGCTTGAGCATGGCACAGAATTATCAAAAACCAGTAGAAAGGAAAACATCCGCTGGAGAGAGTTGTTTTTAGAAGTGAACTTTATATACAGAAAGAAAGAATAAATCTGTAAGAGATGGTCAGAAATTTCACCAATACTGTAGCAGAGATGTAGTTAAAATCCAGGCATGATGAACGCCGTGTTTAAATTCGGAGGCTGTTTAGCTGCATGGTTAGGGAAGTGTATTTCCCAGGTGTGGTTCCAGACCTCTTAGAGTGTTAGGGGCTGCTGTGGGGTCTTGAGCCTTCTAGAAACTTGATTCCACATACCTACAGGTGACTTATTTGTTATAAATGTGTATGTTTACTTTGTCCTTTAGTTCTAATTCATTTCTTACTAATTAACTTTTTTCATATCTTCATTTTGTCTGGAACATGAATCTTTATGAGATCGTTAAAAATCTCCATTCCGCCAGGCGCGGTGGCTCAAGCCTGTAATCCCAGCACTTAGGGAGGCTGAGACAGGAGAATTGCAAGTTCAAAGCCAGCCTCAGCAATGGCGAGGCGCTAAGCAACTCAGTAAGACCCTGTCTCTACATAAAACACAAAATAGGGCTGGGGGTGTGGCTCAGTGGTCGAGTGCTCCTGAGTTCAATCTCCAGTACCAAAAAAAAAAAAAAATATCTCCATTCCTTGGTTTTTCAAGGTTTTGCTTTTTTGCAGTGCTGGGATGGAACCCAGGGCCTGGATCTTGCTAGACAAGTACTCTACCACTGAGCCATAGCCCAGTTCAGATTTAGTGTTTTAAAACTGAAATGTAATAAACATATGGCACATACCATCTGTTTAAAGTGTACTTTCACCTCTGTCAAATATGGAACCTTCCTTCACCCAGAAGGAAGCTCCATGCCCACTGATGAAGGGCAGACAGCTGTTGTCACTTCTGGCCCCCACCCAAGGGAACCACTGATCTGCTCCCTGTCTCATTAGAGGTCTGTGTATCTGGACCTTTCCCATAAAAGGAATCATACAGCATGTGGTCTTCTGTGGCTGGCATGTGGCTGGCCCATACACATGGGCCACAGTGTTTCTGGTACTCCATTCCTTTTTATTGCTGAGCAGTATTTGGCGATAAATGCCCTACAGTTGCTTGTAGGCTGGAGTCTGCCAAAGCTACACCTGGTTTTTCTGTCCTGTGGCAAGTTTTCTATGGATGTCAAACCCAGATTCTCAGCCTCCTCCTCCCTTGTTCCTGGAGTTGGCAAGTAAATATGAAGATAAAAGTAGCTGTAGAAGAGTCGTATTCCCAAGTCTTACTCTCTTTGCCCCATCAGTCTGCCAGCCTCTCCTGTGACTTTTGCATTTTAGTCACACTCTTCATTTTTCTGGAGGAACTCAGTTCTGCTACAGCTGTTCATCCGTCTTGCATTTGGAAATCTCAAATGTGTTTTTTCATTGCAGTTATTAGCACAAGTTCCTGGTTAAAAGGAGGAAGGAGGGCTTGCACCCCCAACCCCCGCCAGTGGTCTTGCCCTGAGAAGGTACGGCATGGCAGCCCCCGAGTCGCTGCTGCTCATAGTCAGGGCCTTTGGGCAGGATACAAGGAGGTGAATGCGAAAATTCTGCTTTGTCACAGGAAATTCAGATGTGCACAATCGAGTATCAGTTTTGCTAGAAAATTTTTACAACTTGTCAGCTCACACATTTATGAATTCAGGAATTCACTGTCCTTTATAAAAAAGCATTTTAATTGTTTCAGTTCAAGTAGATAAGACTTTAGCAATTTTAGTTTCTAAAGTCTGGTCCTTGAAAAAAGAAACGTTAAATATCTTCATTGCTTTCACAATGGAACCTTTAACATTGAATAATTATGTTTTGTGTGCACTGGACAGAAATACCTTGAGTTTCACAAACCCCCTAGGTGATATGTTGTGGGTGTGGGTTTCCTCTGGTCCAGGAGGCCCTGGGGAAAGGAATGTGGGATGGGCAGGGCGAGGTGCTTGTCTTGGACACAGAATCTGGGGTGGGATAAGGGGGGGTCACCAAAAGCTCTTAATCAGGAAATAATAGTCATGTAGTATTTTTAAAAATAAAAAGCAAATGAAAATGATTCATGATGAAAAAGATACCAACATTTTAAATAAAGATAGACCCAGGATTACTCATTTTTCCTTCTGCCCATGCTTTCGTGCACAGCCCTGTTCCTGATTCTCCCTTTACTACGATTACTGTGGGCATATATGTCTGATTTTTTAAGGTTAAAACAGAAAATTGATCGTTTTTCCTTTTTATTATATAAGCACTTAAAGTTTTGGTTCCTCTTAACTACTCTTTGACATGCATGCAAGATTTTGGGATTTGTGTTCTTTTAGTTATTTTGTTTTAAACATTTTCTGATTTCTCTTTGGGTTTTTTTTGACCCATGTATTATTTAGAGAGGTATGGTTTCATTGCTAAAGATTGCTCTCAGTGCTCCTTTTTTGAGTTGTGTTTTGTGTTCATTTAGTATTTTGTACAGAAACTACAACCACATGGTACAAAATTAAATGGGTGTACCTAGACTCTTAAACTTGCCCTTACCCTGTTCTCTTTCTGTCAGATTCTCTCCAGATGGATTCACAGTCCCTGGCTGCCCATATGCCCTCTCAGAGGTGTTTTCTGCATGTGCATGAAAGTGTACACGTAGTTTTCTTTTGCTTTGCACCAACACATCACATGTGACACACTTTTCAATACCTATTTTTTAGTCACTTAAAAATTTATCTTAAGCCTTGCATTTTAGGACAGGGCACTATGCTGTTATTATATTTTGCTTTTTTCATTAATGAGCATTTTCTATAGGCAGTGAAAATATTTTAGAAAACACCTTCATAATGCTGGTGGAATCACGTGCTTTGATGTTCTTAGCTTTGTTTATTCATTTCCTTCCCATTGAACATTCTCAGCATTACAAATAAACCTCAGAAACTTTGATGCCCCTGACTGTCTCAGCTTAAAGGTGATTCGTGGAGATGTCTTAGACTAGTAGTCTTCCTGGAACTAGGACCAGGGGTGCTTTGATTTGTGAGCTGTCTTCTGGTGGGCTGAACTCCTTGGGGACAGAATTCTGTCCTGATTCTGTCCCTAGTTTCCTGGCTCCTGGCACAAGCACAACGGATGCAAACAGCTGTTTCATTCTCCTATTAGCTGTGGAAGGTAGGTGCTGGTTTTAACTTAGCTAAGGAGGAAATCAAGTCACAGACTTTAACAAAGTCTGCCAAGGCCCCACCTCCAGTGTGGAGCTGGGTCTTGGATTCAGGGGGTTGTGGATGCACCTTTTTATGTGCAGAGAGTGGTGGAAGGATGAAATGATTCTTCTTTGGCATTGCATGACTTTCTTAGTTTCACAAATTCCAATTGTATCACAAGCGCCCTTTTTTTAAAAAAATTTCTTTTTTAGTTGTAGGTTGACACAATGCCTTTATTTTATTTATTTATTTTTATGTGGTGCTGAGGATGGAGCCCAGTGCTTCACATGTTCTAGGCAAGCACTCCAGCACTGAGCCCCAGCCCCAGCCCCAGCTCCAGCCCCAGCTCCCTATCTTTCTCAGCCTGTTTTCTCGTTCTTGGAAATGGTGGCATGAGTAATTGCCTCAGTTTATTGGGGACTAATTAATTACTTTTTTGTGTTACTTTTACAGTCCTGGGCATCAGACGCGGGCTTGTGTGCTATGTGATCTCCTCTATGTCCATTTGTTCCACTTACACCCAAGACCCTCCCTTCTGGCAGCTTGCTACTCTGTCCCACTCCACTCCCTTCCTCTTTTTCCTTCTGATGGTGGTGCTGCTGCTGCCTCTGGAGTGAACCCAGGGGTGTTGTGCCACTGAGCCACATCCCTAGTCCTCTCCCTGCCACACACATTGTTTTAAACTTATTTTGAGATAGGTCCTTACTTAGTTGCTAAGGCTGGCCTTGAACTTTCCTCCTGTCTCAGCCTCCTGAGTTGCTGGGCTCACAGGCATGGCCCCACGGTGGAGGATTAAATGTCTGCAGTCACGCACACACAGGGCCTTTGGGGGCAGTGTTGGACAGGCCCCCCGAGGCCTGCACTAGTAGGGGCTATTATCTTTTCTCTGCCTCTGCTCTTTGTCTGGTTCCTGACCCTTTACGTAGGAAAATGGCATTATATCATATTTGGTGGCTTTTGTAAAATACATAAAATTTACTCTTTTAAAATGGTTTAAACATTTTATGAAGTTTAAAAAATTCTGGTTAAAAATAAGCACAAAAAAATGCAAATCTGAATTTTACCAGGTTTTAAGTGTTTGGCTAACCAGTATTAAGCGCCTCACATTTCTGCAAACAAACTTCTAGAGTTTTCACTTTGAAAATGTGAAGTTCTTGTCCTTTGAACAGATACTTCTGCTCCCCCTTGCTCCAGACCCTGGCAACCTCTCTTGTTGCTGTCCTAATGAATTTGACTCTTAGGTGCCTCATGTATGGGAAGCCATAAGTGTTTGTCCTTTGTGATGGTTTATTTCCCTTGGAAGCGTGTCCCCAAGGTTCACCGTGTTCCTGCACCAGAGTTGCCTTTCTTTTTAAGGCAGAGGAGCACTGCTGTGCGTGTGCACTGCGTTGTGTGTGCATCTGCACTTGGTCGCTTCCTGTTTGGCTCTTGTGAATGGGAGTGTGCAAATACTTCTTCCAGAGCCCACTTTCTGTTCTTTTGGGTGTATTTCCAGGAGTAGGATTGTTGGGTCACATGGTAGTTCTGTTTCATATTTCAAGGAGCCTCCACATCACTCTCTGTGACAGGTGCACCATGGTCCTTTCCCAGCAGCAGGCACAGAGATTCTCATGTCTTCACATCCTTGTCAGCACTTCTGATGTTTTTAAAAATAGTAGCCGTCATAACAGATGTGGGGTTAGTTCTGACATTTTTTAATAATAAATTTTTGGGTTTTTGTGGTAAGGATTGAACCCAGGGGTGCTTTTCCCACAGAGCCACATCATCTGTATTTTATTTTGACATAGGGTCTTGACAAGTTGCTTAGGGCCTTGCTAAATTGCTGAGGCTGGTCTTAAACTTGTGATACTCCTGCCTCAGCCTCCCGAATTCCTGGGATTACACAGTGGTGTGTGCCACTGTGTCTGGCTTAATGATAAAAATTGTAGGTAGAACTGGACAAGTGGTTCCATAAATTTCTTGGTAAGGTGGAATAATATCTGCTGATATTATTCTACCAGCATGACAGAACCAAAAAAAGAATGGAAAATGGCAAGTAAAGCCAGCTACTGGAGGAAGAGAAGCTGCTGCTCCTCCGCACCTGGGGTAGGGCCTGGAGCCTTACTGGGTGGTGCTGATGTTTCTTGAAAACAGAGCATGGAGTCAGACAGTAGCAATATCATGCCTCTTCAGCTGTAATGAGGGACCTTTAGAGAGTATGGTGTTGAGTTTTTCACTCCATCGCTGAGGAGCATCAGGCGTGGAGTGACTGCATTTAGCACAAAGAGTCCTCAGACACCACTAGGCCTCTGCTTGGTAGTGTTTGCAACCACCAAGCTCCATGTCCCCCTTTGCTTCTTCATTCCCTAATGTGGGACAGCACAGTTGCAATGAGGTGAGCAGTCAAACAGTGGACAGTAGGGCTTATAGGGTAGGACAGCTCAGTCGACATGTGAACGTGACATTCAGAGCCCACATCAGACCTGATGGCTATTCACGTCTTGAGTTATGGGTCATCGTGAGCAAGCCCCTCTGTGTATAACCTCTGGGTAGCCTGTCCTATGTGGACATGACTGCAGTGTTATTGAAAAACTAATGCGGCTGGGGTGGTGGCTCAGTGGTACAGCACTTGCCTGGCATATGTGAAGCACTGGGTTCAATTCTCAGCACCACATATAAAAAAGTAAAGTTCCACTATCATCAACAACAACAAACAAACTGATACAGCATCTCACACATTTCAGGAGCTTTTTTTTTTTTTAATAGCAATTAAAACAGTTTCTCAGTTGGGAATTTGTTTTGATATTCTGTATGGCAAAACAGAAATAAGAAATGATTCAGAGTCTGGAAATACTTTAATTTTATGGAGATTAATAATAAGTTCAGAGGGTTTTTTGGTGGAACTTTTTAGATAATGAAATAAGATAGGTTTTTTTGTGCCATTCATTTTGGGGTACTTGGGAATACACATTTTTCTTTTGATAACTGTTGTATAACCCACTGGACAGGAATATTAAACCAGATTGTCTTGGTAAGAGTCGTACTTTCCCTGATCTTTTATATGTTCAATATTACTTAATTCAGTGACTGTACTTATTTCCTGGGGACTTTGGTGTGTGCCCCAAGCTCCAGCTCCCTGTCCAGTGTGTACCATGGCGACTTTCCTCAGAATTGTTCTAGGCAAGGTCAGGCACAATGGAGGGCCATGTGCAAGCCTTGGGGTATGGTGAGCTGGTCTACTGCTGGGACAGGAGCAGCTTACCTGGCTTGTTGTCTCTGTTTCTTCATCTACTATCTTTGTCCCTCTGGTTCGCACTATGGTTCATGCATCCTTTACAGGCCAAATTGGGCAAGTTTCCTGACTCTTCTTACTGGTAGCTCCTGTGGGTGGGTGGTGCTATAGGTGGTCGTTTCAGGGTGCTCTGCCTGTGCTGAGAGCTTGGTGTGCATCCCAGCTCCCTACTGACTGGTTAGTTGTGATGTTAGGTATGCTACCTGAGTTCTCAGAGATGCCTGCATTGTTGGAAGTATTGAGCAAATAGGCCCGAAGTTCTGTAGGAAACTGGTGAAGACCACACTGGAGCCAGACTGCTAGGCTTGCTTTCCATCTCTGCTGCCAGAAAGCTATGTGTCCAAGTGGCCTTGCGGTACCTATGCTCTACTTGCTTGGGTTTCTGCTTCCCGGGATTGCTTGTAAATGCAAACTGGATGTGCCAGTGTTTTGGAAGTGCCTTGTGCAGGCTGGGCATTGCCCCGGCCAGGGCCATTCTGCTCTCACTCCGTCAGCACTGCCTTTGTGCTGCCATGGCTGGCACATTGTCAGTGCTCAGCAAGCCTCGGTATTGTCATTGTCCTGTTTCACAGATACAGAGACCAGGATTCAGGCCAGCCAAGTGATTCTTTGACCCACAGGTAGAACTGAGGTTCCTTTGTGCTTCCAGGGACAAATCCAGGGCCTTCCCCAGAGGTCCTCACATGACGGAAGGGAAGTATAGTAATTGCCTGGAACCTCTGCCAGGAAGTGACCAGCCTCAGTATTGCATCCTCTGGGAGCTTGGTTGTAGTTTGAGACTTGTCTTTTTTCCAAAGAAGGCGGTTAGCCTTTATTAAACTTTATTAAGCTATGGTTTTTTTTGATAGGCTAAAATTTTCCTAAAAATCATTTGTTTTTATGGTGGAAATAGGCACGATGGCAGAAATTATAGTGATCTCGATGGAAGTAAGGAAGCTTGGGTTAGATACTGAGCATTGAGAAGTCAGTGTGTGTTGTAATTATCAGTTGCTAATGGGAATTGCTGAAGTCATTTAAGTCTGTGACTCCTGGCTGTCACCGGCCTGGGAGAGCCAGAGAAGCCAGAGGAGCGGAGCCAGGAGCATCAGGAGCAGTCTCTCCTTCACCCCCTGCTGGCTGACGTAAGAGACTCATCTGCACCTGGCCTTTCCAAGAAGTGCTGCTTGGCACAGCTGTATGGAGAATGACAGCCAGCCTCATATTGTATGCACTGCTTTTGGTGGCATTTATAAGCAGCTCTTTTCTTACTAGTTCTTGCCCAGGAACCTTCTCATTCGAGATGACTTGGACAAAGTTGCCCACAGTGTGGGGAGGTTTGGCGTGGTGCTCACAGCCTCTGCCAGCCTCAGGGCTTTATCTCATTTCATCCTGTTTCCATTCTTGGTCTACTGAGATTTTAGTGAGAGTACCCAAGTGTAACAGTTGTGTGATTGATCGTTTTGCAGTACGGGGGATGGAGTCCAGGGGTGCTCTGCCACTGAGCTACACCTCCAGCCCTTTTTATTTTTTAAAAATTTTAGGGTCTTGCTGAGTTACTGAGGCTGGCCTTGAACTTGCGATCCTTCTGCCTCAGCCTCTCGAGTGGCTGGGATTGTAAGTGTGTGTCACCATGCTAGGCTGATTTTTTTTTTTTTTAAATGTAGGACGAGCAGAGGCAGTTCCCGTGATTTCCTAGGCTTAATCAATCTCTTATTATTAGTAGATCTCTTAACCAGGGTTTCCTTGTGCTGCACTCATGTGCTTCTTGTAGTGTTCTTTAAGCCTGTCCTGTGCTGGGCCTGTAAGGGAAGCAGTGTCCAGGGTGGTAGCAGGCCACACTGGCACTGACGTGCAACGCCTCTTCAGTCCCAGCATGGCCCCCACCTGAGAGAGCAAACCACCCCTCTGCCATCTTCTTCAGCTGGAGTGACAGGAGCTGGCAGTGAAGTCCACACTTCTCTCCAGTCATCCATGGTGTGCAAGAACAGACAAAACCCCTCCAGAGTAGCAGAGTAGCAGGGGGCCACTTGGTGTCCTGGTGCATCACCTGAGAAGGATATGGGGCAGGGACGTGCCTGGGCCATGAGGTTATAGATGGCTTGGCAGCGTAGGCTCCCTCCAGGAGCAATGGCTTGGCAGGGGGAAGAAAGGGTGCACTCCAGGAGTACTGGGCTCCAGAACAGCCATGGAGAGGGTGCCCTGAGGTGGGCACCGGAGGGCAGGGAGGTCATTATGGAAGTGGGAGCTGAGGGAAGTAAGGGCATGAGGAGATGAGACTCAGATAGGGGTGTGGATGGGAACCCAGGCACCTGTTCTGGGAACTGTGGGGAAGTGTTGGGGAGTTGAGTAGAGTGACATGGCAGGACTGTGGTTCTTAAGCAGCAGTCAGAGCAGGTGGAGTGAGGAAGGAGGGAGAGCAGGGGGGCTGCAGCTGCAGCCAGCAGCAGCCTCCACTGGGATGCAGGCAGTAGATGGGGCCAGGACTACCTGGGTGCTGGCTGTGTTCTGAGGGCCAGGACGAGGGGCTTTGCTGGTGGACTGTGTTGAAGTAAGAGACAGAACACAAGACTGACTAAGGTTTGGGCTCCAGCAAATAGAAGTATCTTTTTTGTGAATTTTGGTGAAGCTTTCACTTGTTAGGTTAGACTGATGAGAGTTGCTTTTAACTGTGCTGATACTAAAAGAGTTTGATTTGAATGTCACAGGACTTTTTAGTGAATGGTGGCCTTTGAATTAGTATATAAAATTTCATAAACAGGAAGGCAGAGGACTTACCAGTTTTTTCACTCATGTTACCTTTAACTTCATTGCTGAAGCCACCCTCTTCCTCTGCTGCTCTCCCCAGCTGTCCACTCTCACTTCTCAGTGGTTCCCAGAGTGATCCCTGGGCATGCTGTCAGCCGCCTTGCTCTCTAGCCTTCCATCTCTTACCTCTCCATGTGATGACAAAACCAGACCTGGTTGTGAAATGAAATTATCAAAACGTTATGGTAAGAAACAAAGCCTGAGGAAAGGGTCAGCCCCTTCCCTCTCTCAGCCTTTCTCCAGGAAGCCTAATTAACCATGGGTCCTACCTTTTGGGTCATAAATAACTGCCCTAGGAGTCTGGCTACTCCCTCTTGAAATGTAACAGATGCCTGTGAAAAGAGCCCTTTCTTCTTATCTGTTTCTGGGAGCATGCTTTATGTTGGAACTCTGCACAAGGCCTTCCAGCCATGTAGATTAGGAATTTTTTTTTAAAAGAAGAAAAAACCCCAGTGATAGGATGGGTCTAAGATTACGCCAAATAACCTATAAATGTTGTAAGGAACTGGATCAGGCTCAGAATTTGGAGTTTTGTTTTCCTCTGGGCCCGCTGGCATAAAATAAAGTTTGGAGTTCTCCTCTTTTGCAAGTACTGCTTGCTGCTTCTCCACCAGTCTGTTTCCGGAAACATCCATACCCCTGGCTCTTGCACAGTAGGAGGTGAGCACATGCAGTTGTTGGAATAGATCACAAAGTAGTGCAAGGTGTGGCAGAGGAAGTCCCCACTCACTAATTAGAGTCAACAGCTAGGCTCAGACCCTCTTTCTCCACATTCCCTCTCAACTTTGTTCTTGTTCCCACAATGCCTTAGCCCAGTGGCCCCCACCCTCTCTGCATCACTCTCTTTTCTGCCCAGGTGGTGGGTGGGGTGGTCTGTGGTGTAAGGGCCCAAGCTCCCTCTCACTGTTGCCATTGGTAACTGGATGCAGTAGTACTGATCTTCTTGAAGAGGTGGCAAGTGCAGCAGGGCTTGGATTGTATAAAATACAGTTGTGGCCAGTAAAGGGGGCTTGTGTCTTTTACCTTTTGAGAGCCTAAGTTCCAGAGGCACTCACTGGCTGCTTGAGAGATTGGTGCAGCTGTCAGTGGGTGGCTTGGGCAAGCCCCGGGCCCTTCTGGGCTGAGGTGGAGGGTGTGCTTGCTGGTGCCTTCTCAGCCATGGCCACTCCGCAGCCCTCCCCTTGGCACAGGCTTCCACTGTGGTGTTCCCAGGGGTTCTGGGTGCTCCGTTTGCCTTTTCCTTGTTTTTCTAGCCTGTTTACTTGTGCTTTTCAGGAGCCACTTTCTTCCCAGTGCTGCCCAGGGTCAGAGTTCACCCTGGGGAGTGATGTGTTTTCAGTGGGGCTCAGGAAAGGTCACAGGAGACTGAGTGGAGCCTGGAGACAAGGCCATCACGGGTAGCTAGAACTGAAGGAGACTGTCCAGGGCGGCCCGGGTACAAACAGGCCTCTTGTTCTCTCAGGCTTTGTCTGGTTCTTGCTTTCAGCAGTCAGTGAACTCATAAACAAAGCCATGGCCATTTGCACAGTGAAGTACTTGAGTCACGGTTCATTTATGAGATTGTGTCCCCAACAAAATGACCCACATGTCAGGAAAGCTAGAATTGTGCTGAGCAGCTGTATGTCCCTGCACTGAGCACCAAGTAGAATGTGCTCACATAGCTCAGTGTTTGTCCTGACCTTGACTCTTACCAGTTTGAATGGAAAAAGTAAGTAACTGCATCTTAACAGTTGCTGGTGCAGACTGTTAGGGTCTTTTCCTGTCTTGCTTCCTCTCAATGAGTGTATTACTTATCTTTTAAATTAAAACAAAACCCCATCCATCTTGGATGTCTCAAATTCTTGTCTTCATGTTTTCTAGATAGTTCTATAAATCTATGGGCTTATTGCAAAAAACTATCAATCAGGAAAAATATATTGCCTCAAAGATTTTTGGGTTCCTGTGGGCTTTTTCTTGCAAATTTGTTTCTAATGTTGATCGGGACTTTTCCTCCTCAAAATTACTCTTATTTCATCAGGATAATTACTTTGACTGCAAGGTTAGAATTAGATTGGTAAAGTGCCAAAGGCATGACTTTGAAAACAAAAATGGTTTAGGACCCATATATAGACTTGATCTGGGTCAGACTAGATTCACAGCTTACTCAGTTTTAGAGTGGCTGTCAGCTTTGTACACAGAAGTCTGCCGGATGCATTGAGCGGAAGGGCGAGATTAGCATATTCATAAGGTGCTGGCTACTGGCCTTCTTTCTCTCCTCCCTCCTGCCCTCCCTGCCGCGCCTCTCTGAATGAATCTAGGAACACGGACCCACAGGGTCCAGTTACTAGCTGGTTTCCTTCTGTTCAGTAGCTTCATCTGGCCAGGATGGTCTGTACATCAGCTTGCAAAAGCACGAGAAGATTCGGTAACTGAGAGGCATATTTCAAGCTGTGGGAAAATATTACAGAAGGAGCACCTCCCAAATTTTGCTTCAGTCTCTGAGAAAAGGTCTAAGCCACAAGGAGAGCTTAGTCTTGTCTGGATCGAAGCAAACGCTATTGAAGCAGTGAACTGGGACTCTGTGCAGACTCCAGGCTTGTCTTGATAGGATTGGGTGTATGTTGTTGCAACTGGCAGGCCAGGAGGCCCTGAAACCAGCAGGTGCCATCTGTATGGAGAAAAGCGGCTGTAGTCCATTTCCAATGTGTTGGGCTAAAGGTATAAATAACTTAAAAATCTGTTTGGCTTATGTTTTATTTAAATTTATGTTTTTGCACTAAAAAGGTAGATAAGAGGTTTTCAGAATTTATTTCAAATAGGTTTACTATTAAATTGGAAGGAAAATGGAAATTGACGCAGGGTGGGTTTACAGGAATCCTGCAAGCCCAGTTAGGTAACTTCCTCTGGTGAGTATAGGGAGGTACATTTAGTGAGCTAGGCCATCTTTCTATGCTCTGTCCTGTGCCTCTTGAAAGGTTCATTGTTTTCTTCCACTTGAGACATCCCTATTTGTTGTGTGATATGGAAGTTTTTAAAGAATAAAAATACCAATTTTAACTTTATAAAGACTATAGGAAAAAGGAATAATGTGGTTTTCTTATTTAAAAAATTGGTTTCCTTTATCACTATAAAGCACTCTAAAGATTGTATATTTAATTTAAAGGTCTGTATTTTAAGATGAGCATATCACAAAGGCCCAGGAACTGTGAATAAACAGCTTTCCATTCTAATGTTTTTAGGGTTTATTCATATAAAAATTTAGATATCAAAGTCAGAATTTTCATTGTAACATTCAGGATAGTATTTGGAAAGCATATTTAAAAAGTAAAAGTGCCATGTAATTAGTGCATGCTGAAGCCAAATAAATCTACCTTAAAGTACTAGTGAATATTTATCTAAGCAAAGTTCTTAATGAATAATTTAATAAGTCTGTTGTAACTTCAGTATATTTAAGTGTCGTGTTGATCCATGAGGAAGGATTTTACAGGATGCACCTCAGGGCAGGAAGCTGCACTTGTGTAAGCAGAGCTCCAGGCTGACTGGCTATGGGTTCTAGGTTAAAATTTCCAGACCACCGGAATGTGGATGTGTCGGCACCAGTCTGCAGTTGCAGCATTAAATTTGTTTGTAGTGGTTGAGTCTTCTTTGCCATCAGTGAATTCTTCTTGCAGTTCTTGCACACAAAGCACGTGATGTTAGAACTCTTCTAGTATCTTCATAAGGTGTTTGTCACTTTATATACTCAGAAGAGATCTTGCCAAGTTAATGGAAACTCAAATTTTATTTATTTTTTTGGTACTGGGGATTGAATGCAGGGGCACTTCATCACTGAGCCACATCTTTGGCCCTTTTTATTTTTTAATTTTGAGACAGGGTCTCACTAAGTTGCTTAGGATCTTGTTAAGTTACTGAGGCTGGCTTTGAACTTGTACTCCTCCTGCCTCAGCCTCCCAAGCTGATGAATTATAGGTTTGCACCACCTTGCCTGGTGGAAATTCAAATTTTAAAGGGCATTTGTCATGGAGACTTTTTACAATTGTAGTTTCTTAGCTTAAAAACCATATGATACAGCTGAGCATAACCAATAGTGAGTGGTCAGAGGCAAAGAATTCTAAACTTGCTGACAGTTTCCACCTTCCTTGTATGTAGCTCTGATCAGGAGCAGTAAGGTTCTTCCATGTCCCTCAAAGCCTACACTGGGTTCAGGATGAACAAGCACAGTTGCTGTGGGGCTTGATGAACTTCAGCAAGAGAAAGAGATGGTAGTGTTTTGGTTCACCACAGAGCAAACGATCAGAGCAGCTGGGTTTCCAAGGGTGCTTTCAGGTGGTCAGAAACGAACACAGCTGTTTCTAACTGAAGCAAGCATTTGTGATAGAAGGTGGGTATGGGTGAGAGGGCAGAGCTCTCCCCTGGGGAGGACACAAGGTAAGGGATGTGCCAAAGGCCTGAATTGGCTTCATCTCAGGGCTGGAGCAAGCCAGGTCCTCAGACAGGCTGGTTCAGAAGGAGGTGCGGGAGGAGGTGAGCACTGTGCCCCACCCCCCACCCCTGCCCCATGGCCCAGCTATCTCTGCACTGCCTCCCTGCCTGCTGTGCTTACTCCCTTGCCCAGACAGGAAGGCAGCAGACCTGTTTTTGTGCTGGGTGATTTTCAGCTTCAGGATAAGGACAAAGATGTTGGTAAATTAGTTATTTCAAGTGTAAGAGTTAGGACATTAAGATATAGAGCTCACATCCAGAGAACATACAAATCTCTATCTTCAGTAGACATTCTAAACCACACATTTGACTTTATCAGTTACATTAACCTCAAAAAGCATAGCAGTGTCCCAATTAAAGAACACATAAAATTCTTACCAGGACAAGCTAAAAATAGTGGAACAGACCTATATTTGTATACTTTGAAACAAAACCTTTAAGGTGTCCTTAAAACACTCTGGGGTCTTTTTGAAACAAAATTCATTATACTGTTAAATTTGATGTAAAGATCTCACCCAAGAAGATTGTATTTAAAAAAGATTTTGTAACGTGTTTAACTGTACCGTGGTTTCCTAGGCATGAAGACAGTTTTAATTTAGAGTGCTAGATTAAAGACGAAGGTCCACAGTGTAAGGTGGCAGGGCTGTTGTGTCAGGGAACTGGCTCGGGCCAGTCTCAATTTGTCAGGACACAAATGTGCAAGGCAAGGAAGCATAGGAGAAGGGTCAGCAATGTAGTTCTTAGAAGTGTTGTTGATTTCTTCTGTTCCTGTCAGTAGTAGGTAAAGATTGAATAGTGTAGTTATTAGCAGTTCTTTTGTGTGATCCTGACCCCTCTGTTTAAAGTCTTGCTTGTTCTGTATTAGAATTTCAAACTCCATCTGCCAGTCCATCTGTCCATCCATGCAGATAGCTCTGCTTATCACCCATTTATCTTCTCTAGCAGTCAACTGCCTCTTGGTATCCATGTTTGATACTCAAAAGCATCTGATACCTTGCATAGAGGAGCCTCTCAGTTGCTGTTCGAATGTCTGCTTAGTAAACAGTGGAACCCATCCACTCAGTTCACATTGCCCATCCAGATCATCGCCTTGGCCCTCGTTCCATGTGTAATGAGCACATCGTTCCACCCTGGAGTCTACCTCCAATACACCCCTCGAGTTGTTCAACTTGTATCCTTTCCCGTTGCATCCACTCCCTGGTCTGTGTCGATGTTCTCCTGTCCACTGAAACCTTGCAAGTGCTCCATGCACACGCTGCTCTAAGCAGCACCTGCACACAAGCATATGCACATTGCCCCATATAATTCTTACAAGCCCCTGGGGAGGAATTCCTCAGTGTCCTGGTTTTGCAGATGAGACAGTTGAGGCCTTGGGAGGTTAAGAGACTTGGCAGTGGTTGCTTAGCTCATAAAGGCGGTGTCTGGTTCTGAACAGCAGGAGTCTGACTCCAGTATTCTTGATCATTCTGCTACACACATCTGAATGGAGAAACCATAGCTCATGATGGAAGTGTCTGCTTTGTGTAATTTTTGCATGTTGATAGAAGAATCATGACTTTTAATTACTCTCAGATACTTTTCTTTGGACACCATTCATTCCACAAGTGTTCAGTGAGCACTTAGTATATACTAAGCCTGCTGTCAGAACTTAGCAGACGCCAGTGTACAGTAAAGGCTCCTCCTCCCTGTGAAGTTGGTCTCCCAGTGAGGAGCACAGCAGATGATAAGAACAATAAGTCAACCAGGATGAGTGGTAGGTGCCGAGTCACAGTGAGGCCGCTGCCACATGGCAGTCTTCCAGAGACTGGGCAGGCTGCATTGTGAGGGTGTCATTCGTAGATGACCTGCAGGAAATAAGGCATTGGCCTGGGGTGTCTGGAGGAAGACGGCTCCACGTGGAATGTGTGGCAGAGACCCCTGAAGGGGGAAGGGCAGCATGATGGGGACGTGAATAGGCGCTGGCCTCTTCACAACTCTGCGTACAGTTGTGGAATGGAGGCCCACTAGGAACCAGCTGCCCTTGCAGGTCACTTCGAATCCACCTTCCTTAAAAATAGTTCAGTGAGAGGAGTGACTGGCGCTCCATCCTTCCTCTGCTGTGTCGGGGGGGGGGGGTGCACTCTGGCTCTCTGCAGGTGGACCTTGCCCCTGAGTTCTGTGTGAGATCTCTGCAGCACCCGTACACACCCACATAGCGTCGCAGGCAGCAACACTTCATCGCGGCTGGCTCTGGACAAGGCCCTTGGTTCCCCAGCCTTTTCCTCTTTCACTTGAATAGATGGTTTTGCTCATATTTGGTGATCTTAGGGAGGCAGGCTGCATGCCCTAGTTGATGCTTCTCGTGCTCACTCTGCATTGGGCAGCACTGTCCTCAGGGCCCCAGTGGGGACAGCGACTCACACAGAGGCCCCATTGTGTGTTCTCTGGCCACCCGGCTTAAAAGGGAGCCACGCCCACCCTCAGGTGCAGCCTCCCATCCTGCTTTCTCTCTTCAGTGCCTGCCACCTCTGGCAGGCTGTGCAGTTCATTGTCCCTCAGTGAAGTGCACTCTGGGGAGCCAGGGGACTTGTCTGCCCTGCTGACTGTTGCATTCCCAGTGCCCCCGCATAGTAGGCTCTTGTATTTGAGTCATTAATTAGGTGATTCATCTACTTGGAGCAACAGTGGTTTAAATCCTTAGAACCAGATAACAGGAGGATGGAAGTGTTTCTGGAAATTAAAAATCACCTGAGTTCTTTCAAGTACTTTAATGGTTAGTGACACTGATTTTTTTTAAGGGAGGAAAAAGGCATTTACTAATTTTTGGTTTCAGGTTCATTCATAGGTGTTTAAACTCTGAGGAATTTATTGTAAATTCAACAGTTTTCTATATTTCTTTCTTTCTGTTTTGTTTGCTGTGCTGAGTATCACACCCAGGGCCTCAGGCGTTATAGGCAAGCAACCTACCACTGAGCTACAGTCACCAGCCCCAATCCCTGCGCCCTAAGTACTGAGGATCAAACCTGGGGCTTTGCACACGCTAGGCAAGTGCTCTATCATTGAGCTACACTCCCAGCCCCTCTATATTCCTTAACTTATCTAATTTTAGTTTAGAAGAGATAAGTGTAACTTTAAAACAATTATCATGAAATATTCGTTTTGCATTTAAGTTATATTTGTAGATTTTCATAATGTAGCTCATGATTTTAGATTTGGGTTTAGATGTAGACTTTCTTCGTTAAGATGGACAGTGAAACTAACACGTAATAGAATTGCTTTCTATTATGCCTCTTCCTGGAATGTTGCAGAAAATGAGTCTCATTTTAGGTGTTCTATAGATTTTGATGTTGAAAAGAAACCAGTGGTAGTTTTAAGAGACTGAAATGTTAAGATGGTGATCAAAGGCTGTTAAGTACTTAGAAGTTACTCATTTTTCCATTGTGTATCACTAGACAAGACTAATTTAAGGAACCATTGAACTCAAATCCTGAGTGCCCACAGGAGCTCCCTGGATAGTTGTGGAACTTTGTCTTTGCGGGACTCCTAGCAGTTTCTGGTTGTCCTGCCTTCACCATCCTTGGTTACCCAGCTCTCAGGGTTGCCCTGTCTACCCTGTAGCCCAGATATCCCCCTACCAGGAGCCAGGGCATGGTTGGTCTCCCTCGGTCTGCTTCCCTGTTCCTGGAGGTGGTCACTTGCTGCTTGTGGTCCAGAGTCTGAAAGTAGCACCTGTGTTGGATGCAGGTTTCCACTTGTTTGTACTGTGCTCAGTCCAGGCTATGTTCCTCTCTCATTTTTGACTTTGTCTTTACTGTAAAATGAGATTAAGGTTTACTCCTGAGGACAGTATTAAATAAGATAATATATTTCGCAAATCTCAGGTACCTAGTATATTCTCAATATTTAGTACAAGGCTGTGTGTGTGTGCGCGCGCGCGTGTGTGCGTGTTTTAACATTGCAACACCTGGCTCTCTTTTGTCTTCTAAAGAGAGGCTGAGTGTGTTGACTTTGTGTAAAGTAGGGTTTTAATGAGCTATTTTGGTGAGCATCTGTAGAATACCTGGTCTGATTTTCATCCTGGGTGCATGTGTGGCTGTCTAGACAGTGCCAGTCAGGGGCTATGGTGAGCTGTATGCCTCTATGGGTGGGCTCCTAGGTTTCTCCTCCTCAGCCAAGCCCTGGGAGCTCCCCTGTTCTGCCTGATCTGTTTATGTGCTCTTAGACCCTCTCTCAGCAGCCTCCTTTGTGCAATTCCATGGAAACCATAGTCTCCAACCCCAGGACCTCTCTGTCAACATGTGCAGAGGTTCTGTTGTGACCAGGGGTGCACTGACCATGGTGCTCTCCTGGAAGCACTCTTGGGTTGGTTTCTCAGTCTCTTGCTCATCTCCTAAGCTGCTGTCTGTGGCTTCTGAATTCCCTCTTCCTCTCACCCCTTTACATGTAGCAGATGCCTAAGGTCAGTTTTCAGACCTCCTTCAGTGTAGAAAGTGGACTTAAGGGGTCCACATGTTGGGGGGTGGGGGTTGGAGGTTTGACACAGCCAGCCAATGTGGATGGAGGAAGTCAAATGTGGACTCAGACTGGTAGGGTGGAGTGCCCAGGGCTTAGAAGAGTGGGAGCTGCGTAGGTGAGACTGCGTGGGGTGAGCCTCAGGATTGCAACAAGAGACGCTGTCCCTGCAGCTTGTATAGGTCAGGCACGGTGGCACCCAGGGGGGTTGGTTCCAAGGCCCCTTGAATACTACCCGGGGTGCTCAGGTCCCTGGAGGACAGGGCATACTCTTTATGCTTAAGATACACATGACCATTGCTTGCTTACTGATTCCCACAACAGTGTCAATGCTGTGTGAATGGTTGCTTTGCTCTCGTTTAGGACGCTGACAAGAAGTCAAGGTCTGTACAAGTTTAGTAGACACTGGATTTTTCCCTTGGATATTTCGTTCTGCAGTTGGTTGAGTCTACAGGTGCCAAGCCCTGCAGGTAGGTGTTCAACCAGCCTCCGAGCCAACTGCCCAGGCACCCGCTAGCCACACTGCCATCCATGCTTTGCATTAGCTGGCATTTATCTGAATAACTTAGGAAGATGTGGAGTCCTGATTCTAGACCAGGACCTCCTAGCCAGAGCAGAACACTGCTGTAATGCCATTTCTTCACACCTTTCCAGCACATTTCCACCATGGTGAGCTCTTAAAAATGAAGGGCAAGTAGTGAGAGTTTGTTTTGATTTAATATGTGTGGGAAGGTCATCTGATCACACAATAATCTTGTGGTTAGGTATTGAGAAGAGATATATATATTGCATATGAGATCTGGCTTTTAACAATGTGCACTTAATGGATCTGAATGGGGAGTGCCAGTATCCAGGGTGAATTTGAATGGACCATGTACTGGTGTCTGGAGCTGCACAAGAGAAAGCGTTGGCTGTAGTATTTATCCTGCATCCCAGATCCCCTGCATGCCTTTGGGGGTTCTTGGAAGTATCTATTTTTGGCTAATTATTGGGGGCATAAGCTTGGTCCAAGAGTGTTGTGGTTAGTGATATTCAAGTATTGAGTGTGAAAGGGAAAGCAAGACTTGGCTTTGTGGGAGGTACAGCAGTTTGGGTTCCCTGGTGTAGTCCTAGGGTCCTCAAGTTTGGCAAATTGTCAGAGAAGAGGAGGGCAGAGGAACTGGGTGCTGTTTCACAGTCCAGTAGTTCAAACCAACAAGGTGAAGGAAACATGCTCTTTTGGATAGGGAGCTGGTTCTCAGTCCCCTGGATCCACTAGATGGCAGAAGCCGTAATCGCTGAGAGATATGCTGCTGTGCAGTGCCCCTGAGACATGCCTCTCACCTATGGGGGATTCAGGTCCAGGTGACTTTGTCTCCAGGCAGTCATGCTTTCATTCCTCTTTGTTTTTGTTTTGATGCTGGAGATGGAGCCCAGGGTCTCTTGTATGCTAGGCAAGTGTCCTACCACTGAACTACCTCTCCTGCCCTTTCCTTTCTAATTCTTAATTAAGGGTATGTATCTGTTTTCATGCATGCTGACGCTAACAGCCTCTAAGGCCTGTGGGTTTAGATGTGAGGTCCAAGCCCCAGGGAGGGCTCCTCACTGGCAGCATGGACCCTGAGTGGGCAGGGGTCTCTGCAATGCAGCTGTTAGAAGGAAGGCACAGAGGGCCTTTGTTATTCTAATGTTTTGGACTGAGACTGCACCTTTACAGTATGATTTTTTTTTTTCAAGTCTGAAAATTGAGAAGGATTTGCACTGTTAGAAATGTCTAATGTAAGGAGTTACTAAATTACTTTATTAATAATCAGTTCTACATCTGGATCCCAAGGGAGTCGCTTCAACACTTGTTTTAGAAGTTGAGTTAATTAGATATATAAAAGCAATTATTTCTAATTATTCCTGGGTTTCCTCCTTATAAGATAAGGGAATAGATAATAGGCTATGGGGATCCATCAGTGGACTGCCAAAGCTAGTTGAGATGTATCAAGTCTTTTGAACAGTTGTTTTTGTTATTATTCATAATGTTTTCTTACTTAGTAATGTTAATATACCTCTGTGTGTCTGAGTTTAAATATATACATGTAGATAATGATACTTTTAACTTTTGATTTTAAATATATTTTTTCGGTACTACATTGGATTTTATAAAGAACAAATATATTTAAATAGGTAAGAATATCAACAGGGCTATGAGGAATTCAGTATATTTGAATTTGTTTTTTGTCATCTTGATTTTTAAAAAATTTTTGTTGTACATGGACAGAATACTTTTATTTATTTATTTTTATGTGATGCTGCTGAGGATTGAACCCAGTGCCTCACATGTGCTAGGCAAGCGCTCTGCCGCTGAGCCCAAGACCCTCATCCTGATTTTTTTTAGGAACTTTTTTTAAGTCTCCAAAAATCATTCATTACTTTTTGCGGGGGGTGGGGGTGGGGGGGAGCACTGGAGATTTAATTCCAAGGGCACTTTTCCACTGAGCTATATCCCTAGTCCTTTTTTTTTTTTTTTAAATTTTGATACGGAGTCTTGCTAAATTGCTGAGGCAGGTTTTGAATTTGCAATCCTCCTACCTCTGTCTTTGGACTTGCTGGGATTACAAGCATGTACCACCACACCTGGCTTCACCAATTACCTTTTTTTTTTTTTTTTAAACTAATGATACTGAATTCTTTATTTAAAAAAAAATTTGAACATATAGTACTTTCTCTTCTATTTTTACAAAGAAGTTTTAAACATTTCATTTCTCAAAAACAATAGTCTTTTTTAAAAAATAAGACTTGATTACCAGAAACAATGTGTAGTTGCATACCATTTTCATATCATCATTCATTTCCATTATCTGTCAATTTGTCTTTGATGCACTTCTGGGAACAATTAAGCAGCCACTAGATACCTGTTTTAGAATGTGAAGAAATTACCCACTGTGGGTATCTAATTTTATTTACACAGACACACACACGTGTACATATATTTAAAATTCAGAAGGGAAAAAGTAATAAACTACTCTAATTACTTTATAACAAATATTTATGTACCTAACCAAAACAAGAAGGATTAAGATCTCTCTTCAGTTGAATTTGTGACTACATAAAAGCTATTTTCTGCACTGTTTGCAGGGATAAAAATGCTTAATTTCCTTGTGGGCTAAAAGGAAGAATTACACATAACTTCTTTAAAAGTGAATATTAATTTCTTAACATCCACAATACTTTTCAAAAATTTCCCATAAAAAACTGAAAATAATCTCTCTTTGTAAAACCTATGGCATTAATCCCTACTTGACCACATTTATCTGAAAGGGCACCAAGTTCATGTTCTAAGCATGCATAAAAGTAACTGAGTGTGTCATTGTCTTAAGAGAATTAGGCAAACAAGAATGCCCTTAAATAAATAAATAAGGAAGTAAAGAACACATATCTTCTAAGTATGAAAGTATAATTCTGCAGACTGAAAGTTCCATGGAAGGAAGAGGGTATTAGCATATTCCTGTGTACATTTCTAGGCATTTCCATTGTCTTTAAACAACACATTGAAGAGAACTTTTTTTCTTATTACAAAGTCATTACTGGACCTTGGAAAAGCAGTGGTTTGAATAAATGTCTTATGACTTTTAATAATGTAACTTACATATAAAATAATTAAATCTAAGTGTAAAGGAATTTTCAATGACTCCTAAATTCAAGGAAGTACTATTAAGCTGATTATGAATTTTGAATGGTTAGTGCTCCTATATTTTAGGATATTTCATCTTATTTTCTTTTCTTTAAGCCATAAAATGTACCAAAATCATTTAGTTTTCTTTTTCCTTTGCTTCATTTTACTTTATTTCATGTTATCTACATGTAGAGAGAGGTATGTTAAAACAGCTATTATAAAAAACTCAACTGAGGTTATATAAGACCTATTAATATATTGAATAGCATTATTAATCTTTGAAATGGTATATTGATTCCTTTGGTGAAAAAATGTCACAGGTCATTTCTTTATAAAAGGATTTTAGTAAGAGTACCAGCGATATGGAGAAAGATTTCCTACTATACCCACCTCCTGAAAAAAATCAAGTTAATCAGTACTTTAGAACAATTATGTAAAATATGAAAATACATTCTTTATAGCTACAACTTTTATGTTAAGAGCCATTAAAAACTAAGAATAATTCAAAGAGTTTTTTTTTTTTAATCAGGGCAACTGATAAAATTGGTAGTGATCACTGTGAGAACTTGCATATATCTAGTTAAAACAAAGTGTTTATGATTTTTTAAAGTGGTGGTTGCTAATAAGCAGTATAAACAGCATCCACAACTTGGTGGCTGGCCATGGTTTAAAACTCTTTCCAAGTTGTTTCTTCAGCAGACATAGTTTTGAAGTCTACCCACCTGAGTCCAGCAATTATACTTTTAGAGTGTAAAATTATATGCCCTTAATTAACATGTATAAAGCTACAAAATGTCATCTATACAGAGATTAAACACAATTTTTAAAATACTATTTACCAATTATTGATTGAATGGTTTTACTGTGGTACATATTTCAGACCTTTCAGCCAAGTAGCTTTCATTTTAAAGCCCAATTGATTAATAAATTCACTGCAGGGTATTTAAAAGAGTGCAACAATAAGGCATTATTAAAAATAACATTGTAATAGAAACAGATTCTGCATATGTGAAAAGGTAATTTATATAATACATTAATTAATTTTTAAAAAGAGAGCCTAGTTGTAGCATCATTGACTTACATGATACTGAGAATGGGACCGTTCAATTTTTTTTAATAGGAAAAACCTTTTATCTACCTGTAAGCAGTCTTTTCAACAACAAGAAAACAAAACAAAATCCTCCAGGAAAATCTATATGGTTGTGTCAGACAAATGAGCAGACATACCATTTTATAGTGTATTTTTGCCTAAATTTTAAAATAAAAATGGCCACACTGTTTTGTTAAAACATTAAGCCTCTGTCAGAAATGTATTTCTTACTTTAGGGTACAAGATCAAAGAACAAGATGATACAGGTAAAGAAATTTTACAAGAAAAAACTTGATAAAAATTTTCCAATTAAAATACTATAACCTTAAAACTTGACTAAAAATGTAACAAAAGCAATAAGATTGTAAACAAAAATGTTTATGGATTTTCCAACATAAATAAATAGTGTTTAGGCAGTAGGGCTCATGCTGATGGCTAGCAGGAAGTAACGGAGTGTAAATCTGCTTGGAAAAAAATCTTTAATATACACATAACAAGCCCAAATGGATGGACTGCAGCAACTTATTCATCACTGTCATTTTTTTTTCCTTCCAAAATAAAGCTTTGGTTAAACCACTCACTTACACCCTCTGTTACTCATACCTTTACGTCAAAGATTAGGAACAATATACAACAAATGAGTGTATTTTTACCATAGGGATAACATATTGTACCTCTCTGCCAATGTTACTTGAAAACCTTCCATGTCAAAACAATTTGACAGTAGATATAAACAAATAAATATGCAGTGATCTTTCATTACGGTCCTTTAAAGATGCATGCTAATTTGTGCTTTAACCTTAGGAACACAGTGCGTAGAATCTAAACAAACAGTTGGGGTGACTTTCAAAGTAATGTTGGATCCCTCACTTTATTTATAATCCCACCATAGCTGATAAAAGTTCATTTCATAGGCCCTATCATGCATTAATCATTGAGTGGCAGGAGTTAATGAAAACTTTTCCTGTTACAATGTCCATTGCAGACAATGAACATCCCCAAACCACCAAGTCATTGTTATTGCCCAGTACTTGAGGATCTGGAACTTTTCCAAAAGCTTAAAATTTTTTTTTTTTTTTAAATGTAATTATATTTGACATTTCCTGACATCTGCATCAATACTGTAGGACTAATAAAGCATGTCAGTTGTGTGGACTGAACCAACAATCAACATGCGCCAGAATGCAAACGAGAAAAAATGCAGTAAAAGGGTCTGGGGCTGTGGCTCAGTGGCAGAGCTCTTGCCTTGCACATGTGAGGCCCTGGGTTCAATCCTCAGCACCACATAAAAATAAGTAAAATAAAAGTATTGTGTTCGTTTACAACCAAAAAAAAATGTTTTTTAATGCAATAAAAGGAAATAGTCTTTATTGCCTGTAGGTCACTTCCAGTCAATGGTTCAAAGACTGAATGATCAAAGTGCTCATTTTCTCAGTAGGACTATCTTCTGCTAGGAAGATGATCACAGTGGCACCAACAAGTGTCATCATGGTACCACCATTTTGTTTTTTTTGAATTCTTGTTACATGTTCACATATAAAAAGAATTATCTGGTGGTGGTCTTGTTTAATTGAATTTTGAACACTTTTCATTTAAAGTTATCCTAGGACGTGTGTCATTTTGCAAAGCCAACAATTCTTTCTTTAGTCGTTTCTGCATTGACGCCAGGATGGACCCCCCGCCGCCCAAATTCCTTTTGAAGTTCCAATGATACAGATTTTAGAAATTAATTTAGATTTGTTATTACAATTGTTGAATATTATCACATGAGATTAAAATTTTGTATCAATCCTTTATTTAAGATAAGTATAGAACTATACAATTTGTCATATTATCTGAAATTTCCAAAAAATTCTTTTCATGAGGACAGAGCATTGTCACACAGGTTACCCTACTTTGAACACGATTCACGTGTGCACAAATTTTAGTTACTGTGGGTTTGTTAGCTTACACCCAGTCCCTCAAAAGTGGTTCCAATTTCTGTTACTGCAGTATGCTAATTGTGACTTGTTACCTGAAGTGCACATGCGGCCTGCAGATGGCTGTATGAGTGACTGTGCACGTGGACCAGTGGCCACTGTGTCACTTCTTTCACGTTAATTGTTCATCTCTTTCACTTACATATGGACAACCATGTGACATGGTATATAAATAGGTAATCAGAAGAGGGAATTAGCCAACAAAAATGAAATGTAGAATGGAAACAAAAAGTAATAACAGGAAAATAACATAGGAAGTGAAATTGGGTGTGGTTAGAAGATTCGAAGGTAAGTTAATGAGAAAGGACTGGACCTAGGTTTGCATGAGGTTGTGTTATGAATCAGCAAACACAACTTTTTTTTAGTTCCAGCTAGTGTCCTATGAAGTTGCAGCTCTTACAGGCTGTTGATTGCCTTTGAATAAGCCATTGATGCTTGAGACTACGATCATGCAGTTTCTTTAGTTTTGGAAGAAATATGGCCAAAGCATGGAAATGATAAAATTTGAGTCCTGGTAGTTAAGAGTAATAAATGTGCAGTGTGACAGGACCTTTTACTATACCATGTAAGTAGCTGCAGGATTTTAGTTGAACATAAATGTTGTTTTGGAAAAGAATAGCCAATGTGGGACCACGGACTTGGCTTTTAGAGCCTCTAGATAAACAGCTGGAGGAACTTTTAAGGTGAGCGCCTAAACATAGCTGAAGAAAGCCACGTGATACAAAGGGTGGAGGCATCCTTGCGGGGACACAGCAGAGCAGGTTGTGTTAGAGGACCTCTTGGAGACACTTCATGGCAGGACACCAGCAGGTGATGGAAATACTGGATGCTGATCCACACTTAGAAAGGAGCTCTACAGTGGGCTGAGGCATAGAAAAGATGTGCAGTCCATGTCTCAGCTCACAGGCAAGGTGGGGTGAGGTGGTGCTGTTCACATACTTGTGCTAAGTCCCACACTGCTGTGCAGAGTGAGCATTACTTGTCTTTAGTCATATACCTGCAGCATCAGTTGTTGCTGTGTAACAAGTTCTTCCGACACCAAGTGGCTTAAAGTGACAAGAACTACTTATTTTTTAAATCTGTAGTCTGGACTGGGCTCAGGCTTGGGAGGGACAGCTGGTCTCTTCTTCACATGATGTTAGCTGGGGATCCACCAGGAGCTGGAGGTCCTTGGTCAAGATGTCACTCTCTATGGCTGGCAAGTTGATGTAGACCTCAGCTGGAAGTCCAACCCAGGCTTGGGTTGTGGGCCTCAGTTCTTGGGCTGCTTCAACTTCCTTAGAGCATGGTGACTGGTTCCAAGAAAACCAAGATCACTTGCTTGTGTTTTTTATTTTGGTATCAACCTTTAGGAGCAGGCTAGGAAGTCCCTTAGCTATAGCCAGAAGCCCAGCCATACTCAGTACCAAGGAATGCCGGGCCTCACCTCTTGGTAGGGAGAGAATCAGAGTCACAGTGGAGGAAGGGCATTTGGAAAATAGGAACTGCCACACATTGATATTATGATAGCAAGCATTTAAGTAATTTGACATTAGCTTGGCAGAGAAGTAAAATCAGTACAAGGAATTTAGGGCATTCAGGTTAAACTGTTTATGAGAAAATTAAACCCATGCCCTGGGTTTCTCAGGGAGAACAATTTTTTTTTAAAAATCAGTCTGGTTAAGTGTTCACTTTGGGAATATTACCCAGAACCTTAAGAATTCTTCAGCTTTGGGCTGGGATTGTAGCGCAGCGGTAGAGCGCTTGCCTCGCATGCGTGAGGCACTGGGTTCGATCCTCAGCACCACATAAAAATAAATAAAATAAAGACATTGTGTCCATCTACAACTAAAAAAATATTTAAAAAAAAAAAAGAATTCTTCAGCTTTGTTTGTGTCTTACATTTAATTAGGTAAGTTGCTGTTAAATGATAAATTTGAGTCCTGCTCAGTTGCTCAGTTGTGTCCAGTTATTTGCATACCTTTCCTCATTCTCTTGGGTTCTAGCCACCAGCTGCTTGTCTTCCTACACACTTCCTTCCCTCGCTGCTTTCAGCGGGCTGCTTGGGTTCTGCTGAAGGGCTGGGGTAGCTGGGCACAGTGGTGAGGGGAAGAGGGGCCTGTGGAGCAGGTGCTGACTGGGGTCCTGGTGCTCCTCTCCCTTCCCATGCGCCATCCTTGGTATCGGGAGCCAATTGTGCACCGAGCCTTGAGACCTGTTCCCTTGGCCCGACTCTGAGCCAGGCTCCCTCTGTCATGCACCCTGTGGTGTTTCCTTTTAACTAAAGGGTTGACCTAGAGGTGTGGACAGCTCGGCAGTGGTCGCTAATGTCCATCCGCATGGCCATTCCAGGAAGCGGGGGTTTTGCTCTGGCACTGTGGCATAACCAGGCAGCCTGGCTGTGAAGTCAGAGCTGGCAATGTCTGAGCCAGGGCTTGGTGTGCACACCAGTGTGTTGCTGGGGCTGTAAACCGGCTGGGACAAGGAAGGGTGGGATCTGACCGTAGACATCTTGAAACCTTTCACTAGTTTCACAGCAGTTTTATGTTTATTGACTCTAGAGGTAGAAATTTTATGCTTGGTTTGTGTGTGTGTTTTTAACATCTTTCTAGAAATTCCTTTTCATTATATTTTACAAAAATATTGGCCTATGGCATGTTTGACAAAACTGGTCCTTCATCACACACTAATTGTTTTAGCAGTCTAAACCATGGTAAAAACAGTTTTGGGTTTTTAAATCTTTCCATTTCCTCTTCAGTAGTTTTTAAGAACAATATTCTGTAGTGTGCAAAAGGAGTAGATAACCTCTGATGGAAAAATCTTGAAAAGCTGTTAAGAAAATCAGCAGCTGATGCAGGAGGGCTGCAATGATAGCAGAGCCCTATGGGTAAGAGCCGTTGTTCTTTACAACCTTCACATTCAGAGACCAGCAGCCCACCCTGGTCATGCAGTTCCAGCTGTGGGTCAGAACAAAAGCAGCACCACATAAACAAGACAGAAATGCCCGTCAAGGGTAGAGATAGAGAAGGCAGCTCAGGACTTGTTTCATGACTACCATTCCTGGAGCACCCTGCCAGACACCCCAGGTTAGGGTCTCAGTCCTCTAGACAAGCAGAAAGACACATGAAGAGACTTGAGTGCTACCTAAGAGGGTTTGGGGTCAAGTGGTTAACAAAAGAATCAGGCCCAGAACTACCTGGAGGGATGTGAGGAAGGCTTGATGGCAGAAATGTCCATTTGAGAATGCATGGTCCAAATAGGGTTTTGACAAGCAAATAAAGCATTCAACTGTAAAACAGTCATATTTTGTCATGGAATACTGCTTCACTCACATTGTAACAGGCTTATCTTTTAAAAAGGTTTTGATAGCTATAATCCCACTGGCTCAGGAGGCTGAGGCAAGAGGATCACAAGTTCAAAGCCAGCCTCAGCAATTTAGTGGGACCCTGTCTCAAAATAAGCAATTTAAAAGGGGAGGAGGGTGCTGGAGATGAGGCTCAGTGGTGAGCACTTCTTTTTGGTCCCCAAATAAGACAGTAAGGACATAAAAATAAAGCATAGTATCAAGTGCTTCCTAAAGCAAATAGATAAATAAAAGTATTGCATCTCAAGAGTGTTTGAAAAGCTGGGTGCAGTGTACACACCTGTAATTGCAGCTACTTGAGAGGCTGAGTGTTTTAGTCAGCTTTTTTTTCCCTCTGCTGTAACTAAAAGATCTGACCAGAACAATTTTAGGAAGAAAAGGTTTATTTAGGGGCTCACAGTTTCAGAGGTCTCAGTCTATAGATAGCAGGCTCCATTACTCCGGATTCAAGGTGAGGCAGGAGGACATCATGGTAGTAGAGTGTGGTAGATGGAAAGAGCTCATACGATGATCAGGAAGCAGGAGAGGGACACCATGCTCCAGATACAAAATATATACCCCATAGCCACACCCCCAGTGAACCACTTCTTCCAGCCACAGCCCACCTGCCTCCAGCCACCATTCAGTTAATCCCATCAGAGATTGATTCATTGATTAGGTTAATGCTATGACCCAATAATTTCTCCTTCAAACCTGGGTTGTCTCACATGAGCTTTGGGAAGACACCTCACATCCAAACCATAACACTCCATCCCTGGCCCCCCAAAGCCCACACCCATCTGACAATGCTAAATATGTTTAGTCCATTTCCAAGAGTTCCTGTGGTCACAACAGTTCTGAGATTGCTCAAAGTTCAAGTCGAAAGTTGTCTCTGAGGTTCAAGGCAATCTTGCATTATGAGCTCCTGTAAAATTAAAAGAATTAAGTATCTAATATATAATGGTACAGAGTAAACATTCCTATTCACAAAATTAAAGGCCTAGAAAGAAGGGATGGGACCAAAGCAAGACCGAAATCCAGCTGGGCAAAGAAGTCCTGTAGCTCCATGTCTGGCATCTGAGCACACGGCATCATGGTGTTCTTTCCAAAGGGCTGTGTAGCTCTGCCCTGTGGCCTTGTTGGTTGCAGTCCAAGAGGCCTTTCTATTGGCTTGTCTCTGCTCAGTAGTGCTGAGAATCGAGCCCAGTGCCTCACGCATGCTAGGCAAGCGCTCTACCACCAAGCTACAGCCCCCGTCCCATTACTGGCGTTTCTTAATCTCATGGGTCTCCACTGCAGCTTTGGCTTCCTCCTCACATCGCCACTTTGACTCCTCAGGGAGTGCCTGCAGAGACTCTGACCCTGCTACACTTTGCCTGGCATCCCAGGCCTTAAACATTAGTAATCTTGCTGTAAGCCTCCATGACCTCGAAGTTCAGCACCCTTCATCCCTGCAGAACCCGCGCCAAGGGCTGCCGCCATCCCAAGTAGTAGCCAGCCTCCAGGGACCTTGCTGCAGCAGCCTCTGGGTGCCTGCGTAGCTGAGTGTGTTGGAGAGACTTGCTAGGCCCCCTTGTGCAGGAAGGGGTCTCTTCTCTAGAGAATTTTCACTTTTATTCCCTTGAGATGGGTATGGTCTTGCCAGCTCCTGAGATGCCCTCAGGCCATCTTTCTTATTGTCTCTGGGCAAAGTCTGTAGTATTTCTTTAGTGGAATGTCTTTAACAACTTCAACTACCTTAGCCTCAGTTTTACTCCTACCTGTCAAGTTCAAGTTTTTCAAATATTTCTGTTCTGCTTTCTGCTCCTGAATATCACAGTAAACTTGCCTAAAAGCCGCCAGCAATATCCATGCCACTGCTGGAATGCTATGCTGCCTAGAAATTTCTTCTGCCAAATTAAGATGTCTATCACTTTTAAAATCAGCCTCACAGAGAGTCTCAGGACATGAGCAAAATGCAGACAACCTCTCAGCCAGAACAAAACAGGAACTGCCTTTAGTCCAGTTACCAATAGTGTCCTCCTGTTCCTCTAAACTCTTTTGAGCCCTGTCTTCACTGTCCATGGTCCTATTGGCATTCTGGTCTTTTGAGCTCCCACCATAATCAGCCATTTGTCTCCACTTACAGAAACCTAGAGCATTTCCAGCTTGCACTGCTTAACATCTCAGAATGCCTCCCACCAATTCCAAAAACCTTCTGAACCACATAGTCAGGTTAGCCACAGCAATAACCCCACTTCTCAGTACCAGTTTCTATTTTAGTCGGTTTTCTCATTGCTGTGACTAAAAGACATGACAAGAACAATTTTAGGGGAGGAAAAGTTTATTTAGGGGCCCACAGTTTCAGAGGTCTCAGTCCATAGACAACAGGCTCCATTCCTGGGGGCTCAAGGTGAGGCAGGACATCATGGTGGAAGAGTGTGGCAGATGGAAAGAGCTCATACAATGATCAGAAAGCAGAGAGAGACTCCATGCCCCAGATACAAAATATATACCCCATAGCCACGCCCCCAGTGAACCACTTCTTCCAGCCACACCCCACCTGCCTCCAGGTAGGTTACCACTCAGTTACCACTGTTACCACTCAGTTAATCCCATTAGGGATTAATTTACTATTACCCGATTATTTCTCCTCCAAACCTTCTTGCTTATCTCACATGTGAGCTCCTGGGGGACGCCACATCTAAACCATAACACTGAGGCAGGAGATTTCACAAGTTTGAAGTTGGTCTGGCCAACTTAGCCAGATCCTGTCTCAAAAAGGGCTGGGGATGTAGCTCAGTGGTAGAGCACCCCTGGATTTAATACCCAGGGCTACCTAAAACAAACAAAAACAGAAAAGAAAAAAAAATTTTCCAGAGAAGTCAGGCCACATGTCTGTCTACCCAGGTACTCTGGAGGCTGAGACAGGAGTATGCTTGAACCTGGGAGCCTCAGACCAGCCTGGGCAACACAGCAAGATCCTATCCCCACCCCCAAAAAATGTGGTCAGAGGAACTAATATACTAGCAACAGAAGTGCAGTACAAATAATATTGAGTACGACAGGGGGCACTTAGACTAAAAGTGTAACACATCCAAATACGCCCCTATAGCCTGAAGCTCAGTGCCAAATTCCTGCCCCAGAGAGGAAGCCAACATGATCACAAACGTGGCTGTACTTGATGGTCTAGCAACCTTTCTGCGTGTCATTCCAGAACTTTATTTGTAGATTATTTCAGATTTTCTTCATAGGTAATCCTGTGGTCTGTGAATAACGATAGTTTTATTTTTTCCTTCTCACCTTATGTTTTTCTCTACCTGTGGCAATTAGCAGTGACTTCCCAGGCAAGGTTAATTAGAAGTGGTTATCAAGAGCATCCTTGTCTTATTTTTAGTCAAGGAAGGAGAAGAGCTTCCCACTGGCTTTTAGTAAGTTTCTTGGAGATGCTTTTCACAAGATTAAGGAAACTCATTCCTTGTTTACTAAGAGCCTTTATCAAGAGTGGTTGGTAAATCATATCAAGTGCTTTTCCTGCTTGTGCTAAGATAACTGTGGCTGTTCCACTTTCTGAAAGTGATGATTACAGATTGCTTTTGAATGGGTAACCACCCGTGTGTTCCTAGAATAAACTCATTTTGTTCATGATGTACTCTTTAAATATTGCTGGATTACATTTGCTAACAACTTGTTAAAATGTTTCACTTGAGGAGGTACCAGCTTGTATCCTTTTTTCTATTGTCCTTGTCAGGTTTTGATACCATTGCTTTGCTTGTCTCATGAAATTAATTTGGAAATATTTCATATTTGTTGAATTTTTCTGTAAGATTAGTGTATTTTTTCATTTATGGGAAAATACAAATATTCCTATCTGAGAACAATATTACTTATAGATTGACTATTTTTAATAGTGTTGTAAATTTTGTGTCTATTGTCTGTTTTCCTGAGTTGTGTTTCGCAAGGATTGTGCCTTCCATCTAAAATTTTCAAGTTCATTGCCATGAAGTTATTGATATCCTCTTATTAAGAATATTGAAGTAGGGGCTGGAGTTGTGGTTCAGTGTTAAAGCCCTTACCTAGCATGTGTGAGGCACAGGGTTTGAGTCTCAGCACCACATATAAATAAATGAATAAAATAAAGTTCCATCAACAACTAAAAATAATTTTAAAAAAAGAAACAAGTTTATAATAATAAGAAACAAAGAATATTAAAATATATTAATACTCTCATCTCTTATCTAATTGTCTTTTTTAAAATTAGAGCATTTTAATTATACATTGTAGTTGGGTTTGTTTTGACAAAATTATAAAAATGAAATTTGATTTCATTTCTTGTTCTGTCCCTTTCTTTCCCTTTCCTATTTTCCTTCTTCTACACATCTTTTTGCTCATTTATTTATTTGTTTTTGATTGACACTTTCTATATATACATAAAGGGAAAATTCCCTGTGGTAAATTTGCATATGCACATAATGGGATTTTGTTAAATTCATCCTGCATTTCCTCCCTTTCCCATCCTTCTTCCTTCCTCTCTGTTGCCACCTCCTGCTCCACTGGTCTGCCCTTTATCTTTGTGATATCAAACCCCCCACCCCCACAGCCTTCTTTCCCTCATTTTGCTCCACAAATGAAAGAAAACATTTGACCCTTTGTTTTCTGGTCCTGTCTTATTTCACTTAGCATGATGCTGTCCATTTCCATCCATTTACCAGCAAATGCCATGACTATTCTTCATGACTGAGTAGAACCCCATTGTGTATACATACATTTTCCTGGTTCTTCATCTGTTAACGAGCATCTGGAATGGTCCATGACTTGTTGATCATGAATCATCCTACTGTAAACATTGAAGTTGGGATTGCATTGATTCTGTGTATTGATCTTTATTCTCAATGTCACTGATTATTTCCCAACTGTCTTATTATTTGCATCTTCATTATTTTTTCTTCATTCTTGATAGTGCTAGTTTCTCTTGCCTTTTTCAATCCTTGATGTGCCTTACTAGAGGCATATCAGTTTTATTCTTACGAAAGAAATAACTTTTTTGTTTTTTAACTGTATTGTTGATTATGTATACTTCAGTAATTATTTTCAATGTTTTCTGATTTAACTACAGTTTTTAACCTAAGCACAACCGTGTCTATACCCATGGGTTTCTTTCTTTCTTTCTCTTTCTTTTTTTTCCCCAGTACCAGGGATTGAACTCAGGGGTACTCGACCACTGAGCCACATCCCCAGCCCTATTTTGAATTTTATGTAAAACCAGGATCTCAGCTGAGTTGCTTAGTGCCTCACCATTGCTGAGGCTGGCTTTGAATTCATGAGTCTCCCGTCTCAGCCTCCCAGAGTATTGGGATTACACTGGGTGTAGCACCCGGCTATACCCGTGATTTATATTTCATTATACTCTATCTTTAAATTTAGAATGCTTGAGTTCCCTCAAATTGAGAATACTTGAGTAATGGGTTATTTGAATTTATCGCTGTCTTGCGCCTGTGGTCTGGCTTACTGCTAGGCACAGCACACACTCTGATGATGTAATCCTTTGATGCTTACTGCACCTTGCCCTTTATGTCTTAGCATACATTTTATGTCCACTTGTGAAGCCTGCATCTTCTGTTGGGCATAGTATTAGTTTCAGAATCAGGCCAGGTTTGCCAGCCAGGCTGCTCATCCCTTCTCTGTGGTGCCAGTAGTTGGAAGGGTGTACCCAACCAGGTGTGTATAGAAGTGCCCTTTTTGTTTTATACAAAAGGTATACTGTAATTCTACTTATGTTTTGGATTTTGAACTTAGTATGTATCTTGGAAATCATATTTAATTATTTTTTTTTAATGTTTTTTTTTCTGGTTGTAGATGGACACAATGTCTTTTATTTTATTGCTCTGTATGTGGTGCTGAGGATCAAACCCAGGGCCTCACGCATGCGAGGCAAGCGCTCTACCACTGAGCTACAATCCCAGCCCCCATATTTAATTATTTATAGGGATCTTTCTGTCGCCTCCCTCACTTTTTTCCTGCAGATTCGTGGTACTTCGTTGTGGGAATGTGCCATAGTTCATTTGCTTACTCTCTTGGCCCAGGCTGCAGTGAATGACCTTATACATACATATTGTCAGGTTGTAAGTATGTGTCTTAGCTGGGGCTGCTGTAACAAAATACTTCTACTGGGGGCTCAGGCAGAGGCCCAGTCCTCTAGCAAACCAACCCCTTGCATCCAAGGCCCTGCTGGCTTCTTTCCCACTGGCTGCCTTTCCTGGACTCTTCTGGCTCAGACCCTGAGCTGCCTGTGGGAAGAGGCAGCTCCCAGGAATCAGGTTCTAGCTGTGTCTCCATCATTCTTGTCCTGGCTACCACAGATTTTCTCTTCCTCAAGCCCAAAAACATGAGTTTTGTTTTGAAATCCATATTTTCAGTCTAATTTCAATGTGAGTTGTTAAAGTAATGCAGTCGTCACTTAAGCTATTTTTGGTTTTATTTTTAATAGTTCTGTGTCAGTCTCTTGTTTAACCTGACTTGACTAAACGTGAGGACCTTATTTTGATTCTAGTGCTTTTAGTTGCCAACTGATTATTTCCCAACTGTCTACTCATTGAGTTTTTATTGTATGAAGAAAGAACTTTTCTCTTAGGGGAAAGTTCTCAAAAGTAGGCAGCAAATTAACAAATCTGGCTTTTGTTTTGAGATTTTCCCACAAAATTCAAGACTGTAGAAGTAAAAGGGAAGGGACGTTAAGTTGCATCGCTCATAGATAGCACAGTGAACTTTTTTACATTGCTTAAACAGGAGTCCTGCTCTGTAAATGAATTCTCTTGCAAGTTTGTGTTACACTGCAGTCATTCAGGTCCTGCCTTGGACATGGGTACACAGTGATTATTTGGGCAGGTTAAGTCCCTGTACGCCTCAAGTTTCCTCTGCATGATCCATCACAGAGAGAGAATCAAGAATGGTGTTGGTAATATAAATACTAATGCATCATATTGTGATTTGATTTCAAATATTGTACATTGAATTTTTTTTTCTCTTAATAGAATATGACAGATACCTAGCACCCAGCAAAATAATGGCAGCTGCTTACCTGGACCCCAACTTGAACCACACGCCACCCTCAAGTGCTAAGACCCACCTGGGTCCTGGCATGGAACGCTCCCCTGGTGCCATGGAGCGAGTATTGAAGGTCTTTCATTATTTTGAAAGCAATAGTGAGCCAACCACCTGGGCCAGTATTATCAGGCACGGAGATGCTACTGATGTCAGGGTAAGTATCTCCTAGGTGACATTCTAAATGCATATTTAGGTTAAGTTTAAGGATATATACAAAAAATGATGGAGTTTTTATTTATCAGGTACTTCCCAAGTTCCAGAAATGTTGGAGATGTTACTTTTCTCCTTTTAAGCTTTATTTACTTAATATGTGACTGACTATAGTTTCAGTTACAAATTTTCTTAGGAAAATATCAGCTGAATTATATTTTAGTTATATAATGATATTGACTTGTTTGTCCCCCTCCCCTTTTTTAGTTTTTGAAAGAATACAAGAAAGCAAAGTAATTAAAATAGCCCCTGATACTTGCAAAATAAGAAAATGATGTTCTACAAGGTGTTATTTTGGAATTGTTTGCATAACTTCAGATAGGATCAGTTCTTTAGAAACTGTTGAATATTTGACACATACCAAACACAGTGCTAGGTCCTGGAGATTTAAAGGATCTGTATCACTCTTTCCAGCACTGTAATGAAATTTCTGGAGCAGTCCACTTACACAGAGTCCAGGTTTGAATTGGTGGTTCCAGTCTGCAGTTGGCCCTGTTGCTTTGGGTCTCTGGCGTGGCAATGTGACATGACAGAAGTATGCAGCAGACCAAGCACACACGCATGAGCCAGGACGCAGGGAGAGCAACAGGAAGACGGGCCCACAGTCCCCTTCAGGGGCATGCCCACAGGGACCTGCAGCCCTCCCTCCTGTAGGCACACCATACCTCTAGTAGCACCACCCAGGGACCAGCCTTTAAACACGTGGGCCTTTGGGAGCCACTCAACATCCAGCCCATAGCCAGATTCCTTTAAGGCCTTGGATTTAGAGCTTAAGGTCTACAGGGGAAACATCCCTGGTCTTCAGCAGGTGTGAAGTGAGTCCCTGGAGATTGTCCCAGGTATGGGGAAGCCTAAAGGCATAACATGTTCAGAGGGAATGAGCACTTGGGTTGCGAGGGGGTGAGCCAGCTTGTGGGAAGAGAGCAGGCCAGGCATCAGCTGATGGCACATGGCTGAAAGTAAAGTGCCAGCAGGTAGCCCCCTGATTTGAGGAAACAGCACAGCCTGCATATTTCCAGGCAGTTTACTCTGATGGGGTGTTGGACAAACCCGTGCTTATTGCTGCCCTGTGCTGGCGTGTTCCTCTCCAGAGTGCAGAGATGTGTGCTGACCAGGAAGCTCACATGTATCCTGTTTTCCTTCTAAATTATGAAATCACTTAACTTGTTACTCTTTTTTTAATATTTATTTTTTAGTTCTAGGTGGACAGAATATCTTTATTTTTACGTGGTACTGAGGATCAAACCCAGTGCCTCACGTGTGCTAGGCGAGCACACCACCACTGAGCCATAACCCCAGCCCCAACTTGTTACTCTTTAACTTAAATGTCTCTACTATTTTAAGCAAAATAATGGGATTAGTAGAATTTAGATTTAAGACTGAAATCTTTCTTATGAATTATATATAATTTTCTGTTGCCCTGTACAGTTACAGTATTAATGGACTATTCAAATGGTTATTAAAAGAAAAATGATTCAAGATGGAAAAATGTTGGTATCTACTCACATATAGACTGAAACAATGATAGTCTTCTTTTTATAGACTTTATGAAGCTTATTGACCTTTCTTGTTTTTGCTTTTTTTTTTTTTCTTTTTTTGTATTAGAGGTGGGACCCAGGGGCTCTTAACCACTGAGCCACATCCCTAGCCCTTTTTTGTACTTTTATTTAGAGACAAGATCTCACTGAGTTGCCTAGCACCTCGCTAAGCTGCTGAGGCTGTCCTCCAATTTATGATCCTCCTGCCTCAGCCTCCCAAGCCATTGGGATTACAAATGTGTGCCACTGCACCTGGCTTCTTGCTTTTTTCCTACTTCTGTGGTTTACATTTAACCTTAAAACACATTTACTTAGTGGAAGGCCTGTAAGGATTGTCTTGTATTGTTAACCAGGTAATTCATACTGAAAGAAACCTTATAGCTGTACTCTATGGAAGCCTCCTAGAGAGTATTCTAGTCTGTATCTCACACAGAGAATGAAGGAGCTTGCTAAGCTACTGCATCAGCCTTGATAAGCTTCTGAGCATTGGATAGAAAGAGAACCCTTAGATACTGTGGACAAGGTGTATATAGCAAATGCTCACAACTTTATCAGAAAATTCACCTTCAAAGACCTTATGACATCTGTGCCATGGTTTTATTATCAAACTTTCTGCACCCAAGAGGCTTACAGTCCTGGAGCAGGCTTGGGGTCACTGCAGACATGCAGCCTTCAGGCCTACCTCAGGTAGAGATGTGTCAGCACAGGTATCAAACCTTTGTGAAAGTTAACATGAGGAAATTGATGTGGCCAAAATCAGATTATTTTATTTCACAGGTGATACATGTCTGAAATTTAATCCTCTTTGTCTGTTGATTTTTAACTGTGAATTCATGATTGTCATTGAATTCACAGCCCTTTCCTGGGGTAGCATGGAAATCTGTAAGAGGGCCATGGAAGACTGGGTATTCATCATAACCCAGTTCCGTATTTCAACACTACGTAAGTTATTGAGTGTATGTGGGTATGTGAATAGAGTGGCACTGAAGGACATGGCCACACCTTCCTTCCAGATAGTGTGTGGGGCAGAGCTGGCATGGATAAGAGAAGAGCATATTGCCAGGAAAGAGGAAAGTGGAAAAACAGGAAGCATCTGAGGGCCTGATGGCTCTAGAACAGAAAGGGGGATAAGTTAAGATGTCAAAGGATAGAGACCATTTCATAGTAGCAAAGTGAAAGCCATGCCAGCATTTTCTGGAACAATATAGCTTATTGCTGTACAAACTTACTAAGCAGATCAGCAGTTATAGCTACACTGCCCATATTAGCCTTGTTGGTTGTTAGAAGGTAAATGTGGCTAGTATGAATTGATATGAGCTTGAAAGTGTGAAAATATACTCTAGACTTCAGAGATTCAGTGTGAAATATCTCATTGACAATTCCTTCCTTCCTCCCATCCAGGATTGAATGTAGGGGCACTCTACCACTGAGCTACATCCTCAACCCTTTTTATTTTTTATTTTGAAACAGGCCTCACTCAGTTTCTGAGGCTGACCTTGAATTTGCGATTCTCTTGCCTCCTAAATCCCTGGGATTATAGGTGTATACTACCGTGCCCAGGTTTTATTGACAATATCTTATGGTTGCATGTTGAAATCATACTACTTTTGGTATGTATTTGGTTAAATAAACTGTAAGAATTGAATTCACTTGCTTCTTTTTACTCTTCTTCCTTGATTACCAGAAATTTTAGTATTACTTATGTTGCTTGCGTTGTATTGCTCCCAGGCAGTTGTGCTGTATAGAAAGTAATGATCAGAATGACTGCTCGAATCAGAGAACCAAAGCCTAAAGAGATTAAAGACTTTCCCCAGGTCAATACCTGGATTCTTGCAACATTTCACTAGAGAGGTTTTATTTCTTGTGTTTTAATTAATAAAGGTTATACCTTTTACATGTATGTGCTGAGTAATTTGTTTAAAAGTTTGGTTGCGGAAAGGATTCACAAGACTGCACAGTTTATAGGTGAAGTGTCAGTTCACAGTGACTCCTTTCAGGGATCAGAGAGAGCAGGCGCAGGCTTTGAGGCCTGGTGTGTGCCTTCCTCCAGATGGAAGACCATTACTGGCTCCCTGTGCAGCACCTCAGTATGAGGAAGCCTCAGGCCTCTTGGTGGTGTGGCCTGTGAGCTGGTCACGTAGGCACTTACACCTGCAGGACCATCCTGCACACTTGTATCACCACCCAGGCACCACCAAAATTAGGTGCAAGTCATGAATCTAGTCCTGGTTACTGAGCAGTGCTACCAGCCTGCTGTTCTTAGCCTAAGCAACTCAGGAATCTCTGGTTGCAGATCTCACTCGTCTTGGTCATGGCTTTGGCGAGGTCTCATGCTCTAGACTGCTCTGGGGATAAGCATGGAATCACTTCAGACAGCAAGATGAACCTAGCCTGTACAGTGTTAAGATTAGTCATTCAGCCAGGTGTGGTGGCACATGGCAGTGATCCCAGCAGCTCAGGAGACTGAGGCAGGAGAATTACAAATTCAAGGCCAGTCTGTTTAACTTTGTAAGACCCAGTCTCAAAAGAGGCTGGGATGCAGCTCAGTGGTACAGTACCCTGGGTTCAATACCTAGTAAACACACACACACACATAGGTCAGTCATCCAGAAACATTGTACTGGTATTTCAGAATATAACAATACAGAGAAAATTCCAGTATACTCAAGAACAACTCCCCTTGCTACCTAGGAGAAGGAATGCCATCTATACCAGACTTATCATAAGTGACTACAGGTGCAAGAAAATGTTGAATGTTATCTTCAAACAGCTCAGACTTTGCCATTTAAGGCAACAGACTTAATTAGTAAATTATGTGTGTGTTCTCCCTGCTCCATCCACTGGCCGTCTCCTGTCTGTCTCCCTCTCTTCCAGCTTCCCTGTTCCCTGAGACACAGTAGTATTGAAATTGTGTCATGTAACAACCCACAGTGGTCTCTGTATTCAAGTGAAAGGAAGAGCTGCAAGTCTCTCACTTAGAATCTAAAACTGATTAAGCGTTAGGAGGAAGGCATGTCAATAACCAAGACAAGCTGAGAGGTAGGCGTTTGTGCCAAACTGTAGCCAAGTGTGAGTGTAAAGGAGATATTCTGGAAGGAAGTGCCGCCCCTGTGAAGGCATGAATGACAAGAAGTGCAGCACCTCACTGCTGAACGGGGGCAGTTGTAGTGGTCTAGACAGAACACCTGACCACCCAGGACATCTCACAAGCCACAGCCTCGCCCAGAGCAAGGCCCGCTCTCTTCAGTTCGAGAAGGCTGAGAGAGATGAGGAAGCTGCAGAAGAAAAGCCCGGAGGCGGCAGAAGCTGGTTCTCAAGGTGGAAGGGGAGAAGCTGGCTCTACAGAAGCAGGTGCTGGAGTGGCAGCTGCAGCTCATCATCCAGGAGGTTCAGCCCAGGAGTCGGTGGAGGTGGCCACGCTGTGTGGCCTGCTTCCCACGCAGAGGGAGCAGCCTTCCGTTGGAAGAAGGTGTACCTGGGACCTCCATAGTTAAAGTGACGAAGTCAGTGCCAGCTTCAGTGGAAGAGGGATTCTTCATCACCAGATCTGCACAGAGGTATCATAGCAGCAGAAACGTGGTCACTAAGACCTGTATGCAAAAAGCCCCAGAATGTGGGCATGTTCTCCCATATGGCCAAAAGGACTTCACAGCTGTGGCCTGGGAATGGGAGGTTCTGAGCCAGTGACTTTACCTGACTGGTCAGAGGGAAGCGGCTGTGACAAAGGGTCAGATGCCAGTGTTGCTGGCTTTCCAATGGAGGAAGAGACTGTGCCAAGGCATGCTGGTGGTCCCAAGAGCCTGCAGGCGGCCAGGGCAGAGCTCCAGAGGACCCACTTCAGACGGTGCTTTCCAGAGCTGAACACAACACCCCTGTGCGGTTCATGCTCGAGAGTGTGGTGATTGTGGACTTGGGCAGTAGAAGTGCATCAGTTTCGTGGAGGGCTTTGTGTGACTTGTCCATTAGAGGCTCAGGAACAGGACTTAAAGCTCTGAACTGGTTGGATGACTCAGTGATGGGCCCTGGCAGTATAGGGTGTGATCAGAGAAGAGGGGGATGCTTTCCCTTCTTGAAGAGTGTCCACAGGAGGAGCACATTGAGGAAGGAAATGCTACGCACCGCAGGTCAGTCGTAGGAGGACATAATGGCACTATGTGGCTTTAGTGTCTCTCTCTTACAGTAATGAGCTCATCTTTAAAATTAAGTGTGGGGAGGGAACTGAAAACATCAAACCTCCCTTTTGCATGGTTCCCCACTTTAACCACCCCCACTGCCTGTCAGCTGTCACTCACCTGCAGCATTCACCGTCAGTGCTCCTGCTAGACTCAGGCCCTACGTGGATGAAGATGGTGCCTCACTTGAGCTCGAGTTGCTGGCAGTGTGTGCACGAGCTGGAGGAAGGTGTCCCACGACACTCTCCTGACAGCAGTAAAGGTTGTTTTATTCCACTTCACTGCCTAAAAAATGGGGGTCCAGATGGAACCAGGTGAAATCAGGAGGACACAAGGCAGCCTCATCTCATTGGGAAGCAGCCAGGGAAAACCTGGCATGTGTCCCACAGTTCTGTCGTCAGACAGATACCACTCTGACAGGTTCTGCTGTCAGCAGTGTGACAGGCCAGCAGTAGGTGTCATGGGCCCTTGTGCAGTCCTGGTGCTGCTTGTTGCCCTGAGCACATTTTTGTGGCTGCTGCTCTCAAGGCAGCTTCTCCATTTCCACGCATGCCTGTGGTGTGACAGCAGCTTCTCACCTATACAAGCAGAAGCGCTACTTATCAGTGGGGAATGACTGCATCTGCTCCTACTATGTTCCTGGTAGGAGGGATGCAAATGTGGACTTTTTACTTTCAACTTTAAAAAAAAATTCTTTCACCAAAATATCAGCTATAAGAACATAATCCAGAAAATTGAATATTTTTAAAACCTTGGGCAGATGGAAAAGTGAAGGCTTCAGAGTAGCTGCATATCATTTTGTATTTCCTAGGACTAGTTTGTCATGCACAGTAGGATAAGAATTTAAATTTTTGTTCAGCTAACTTTAGTAGCATGTGATAAACCACGCCCTCTCACTCCTTGGGGACAGTCACATTTGTAAATGTATGCACACCAGAAGTGAGTGTTGTGTATCTGAATGAGTGTGTGTTATGGAGGTGGCAGCTGGTGGTGTCGGTTTAGTGTCTCCCTCACTAACCTTTGCTTCTCAGTTACTTGCTAAGTTATTCACAAGCAAATACTTGGTGCTCAAAATGACATCTGTAAGCTGCTGAGTATGAGCATCTGTCAGGGTATCCCCCAAAAGCTCACATGTGAGACAATGCAAGAAGGTTCAGAGGAGAAATGATTGGGTTGTGAGAGTCTTGAACTAATCAGTGACTTGATCCCTGATGGGATTAACTGAATGGTGGCTGGAGGAGGTGGTTAATTGGGGGCATGGCTATGAGGTATACAATTGTGTCTGGCCAAATGGAGTCTCTCTCTGCTTCCTGGTTATGATGGGAGCTGCTTCCCTCCACCACCATCTACTACCATGATGTTTAGCCTCATGTTGAGCCCTGAGGAGTAGAGCTAGCCTTCTATGGACTGAGACCTCTGAAACCATGAGTCTTCAAATAAACTTTTTGTCCTCTACAATTGTGCTGATCGGGTCTTTTAGTCGCAGCAGCAAAAACAAACAAACAAAAAAACTGACTAAATCAGCATCAGCTCCACATACTTAACCCCATGTTTCATGTTTGCCACTGCCCAGAGATGCTAAGAGAACCAGAGAATGAGGAAAGAATGGCACACAATGAAAAGGCTCAGCATGAAACAGGGAACTCCCTGCATAGTTTTTTTTTCATTGCTTGGTGGAGAGTAAAGAGTGTGACTTGTATAGTCATGGAAACCATAGTCAGCTACCACGTGGAAACTGAAGTCACTTGGGTCTCTCCAGGCAGGCAGTGTGGTCCAGGGAGTAGACCCAAAGTCTGTCTCCTCCGTCAAGCACCAAGACTACGAACCTACTGTGAAACAGGGCTTAGCCTCTCCGTTGACACTGGTTTGCTGCAGATGGGCTTCAGTAGCTGCTCTGTGTGCTTAGAGGAAAGGAAGGGGACCTTTTTGTGGGATTGCCAATGAAAGCACCCAGAGAAGTGGGATTTTCCCTAGGGTGTGGGTGGTGGTAGACACTGGTATTGAGAAATGATTCATACCCTGCGTGGCCTTACAGTTGATTTCTGGGTATAAACAGACCAGTTTAACTGAAACAGATTAAAAAGACAGGCTTTGGTTCTAGCTCTAACAACAGAGGGTTCGCTTTTGATGCATAGTGACAACGAGATGTAAGGTCATGTGGCACTCTGTGCAAAGGGTGACTAGTGTCACTGCCCAGCTGCTGAGCCACGGGTGTTGGTGTGACATGTAGTGTGACACCAAGGTGACCAGTGTTGCTGCCTCTACTGCTGAGCTGGCAGAGCTGGGTTAGGACAAAACACTTTTGTGGAGCTTCCAGAGTGGCACCAGTCCCCTTGTTTGTAGGCCTGGGACATGCGTGCTGGCAAGGGGAAGCTCCACAGTTGTTTGGGGAGAGTACATAAGCAGCACTCCTTCATCCAGGCAACCCCCACCCAGAGCACAAGATCCCAAGTCAATAACTGGGTTGATTCCAGCTCCTAGTAATCCCTGTGACTGGACACCCTTGTGTAGGGTACAGCCTGGACTGTCATCTACACCAGCCCTGTCACAATTCCAGGCTTTGCCTCAAAAAGCCAGAAAGGACACTTTATGTCTCCCTCAGATTCAGGTGGAGGGCTGCCAGCCGTAGACACCCCACACCAGAACGAGAGGCCATCAGCCGTCTACTTAGGACTGCTGTGGACTACTGGAGCCTGGTCCTCTGTTGATGCTCTGACAGTTTGCCTGCATCCCACCTCTGTTCCTGGGTGTGGCTGGACACCTGAAAGGGAGCTTAGCTGGCTGCCTCACCCATTCAGCGGTCAGGGAGCTCCACTGCATCAGACTCCTGGATATCCTGCAGCACACACGCCCTGGGGTGCATACACTGTGCCTCTGATAGTTTGTAGATGTGCTATGTGTCATGTTTTAATGGAGAGGATGGGAATATCCTGCATTGTTTTATCAATAGCATGAGGCCATAATGAATAAATATTAAGTGTGGGAGGTAATTTAAAAAATGTGTCTTGCATTACGAGTTATATTGTAGCTTCAATTAAGTGCTTATTTTTAATAACTAGTGATGATTTTCTGTCATAGACATGTTTTTTATATAATTAACATCACTTATAAAAGCTTTTCTCATGCCGTATTTTGGCACGAGCCTATAATCCCAGGCTCAGGAGGTTGAGGCAGAAGGATTGTAGGTTTGAGGCCAGCTTCAACAACTAAGCAAGGCCCTATCTCAAAGTTATAATAAAAAAGGTCGGGGATGTTGTTCAGTGCTTAGGTGACCCTGGGTTCAATTTCTGGTACTTGCCCCACCTCCAAAAAGCTTTCCTCAATCACTGGAAAGCCTGAGAAGGGTGCCCCTGGATCCTGCTTTCCCTGCCTCTCCCAGAGGGTGGCAGGGGGTTCCATCTTCCCATGTGAGTCCTCATACCTCCTGCCCATTTGCAGACACCTTCTCAGTGGTGTCCACATGAGCCAGTATGGGGGCAGGAGCCAACTCTCATGCCTGCTTCCTCCAGATTCAAGGGCAGGTGTGTTGCAAACTTCAGAATTTGGGCATTATAGGCTGCTGCATACTCTAGAGAGAGCAGGTCGTAGACTGATGAGGCCCCCAAAGAATGTAACCAGAAACATGGGCTTAATTGTATGTTCCTGAATGTATGTTTTTAGAAAACGTTATTGAAGTTGTAGCCCAGTCTTAAGAAATGTCCTTGGTTCAGGATGTATGACGCCCCTTGGTCCAGTCCTTAGGAAGTGGAACCTGAGGATGGCTGGCACACTTGGATGGGGCTGGGGTTCCTGCAGGGGTGGCACTGCAGACATGTTTAGGTTACTGTGCTGCTGTGTTCTTCAGGAGGGAATTGGAAGAGCAGCTTGCTGGGTTTTTTTGTTTTTTGTTTTTTTCCCCTAAAAATTTTCCTTGTTCATAAAAATCCTTTTTGGAAACAGATTTCTATGTAAAATTAAGTAAGTTATTTAACTTGATGCTCTTTTACCAAAGATTTCTGATAATTAATAAAGAGACGTCTTTTCATTTATTTTCTTTTTTTGTTACTGGGGACCTAAACCAGGAGTACTCTACTTCTGAGTCACATCCCCAACCGCTTTTATTTTTTTATTTTGAGATAGGGTCTCACTAATTGCTTAGGTCCTTGCTAAGTTACCCAGATTGGCCTTGAACTCACTCACAATCCTCCTTCCTCAGCTTCCTAAGCTGCTGGGGTATAGGTGTGGACACCACCCAGCACAGTCTTTTTGTTTTGTTCTGTTTCATTTTGTTTTATTTCTACCAAGGATTGAACTCAGGGTTACTAAACCACTGAGCCACATCTTCAGCCCTTTTTTGTACTTTTATTTAGAGACAGAATCTCACTGAGTTACTTAGCACCTCACTAAGTTGCTGAGGCTGGCTTTGAACTTGAGGTCCTCTGGCCTCAGCCTCCTGAGTCACTGGGATTACAGGCATGTGCCACCCGGCCTGGCTCTTTTTGTTTCTTACCAGCTGTTTCTGTGGGGTGTGTTCCAGGGCATCATCCAGAAGATAGTGGACAGCCACAGAGTGAAGCACGTGGCTTGCTACGGGTTCCGCCTCAGCCACCTGCGGTCGGAGGAGGTTCACTGGCTCCACGTGGACATGGGCGTCTCCAGCGTGAGGGAGAAATATGAGCTTGCCCACCCGCCAGAGGAGTGGAAGTAAGACGCACACCCCACTTGGTTTGTTTCATGTGTCAGAAAGATGCACAGCACACGAGAATGTGCTTAATTTTCACACTGCTCATCACTAGCTCCTGTGTGAAGGGTGTGGGTTCATAATTGCTGGCCAGCGTTGCTACAGAGGCCAGGTCCACCTGGAGTACAGGTGGTCTTTTGACAGTCACCTTTCTTCTCAGGGATACTTGTGTCCACTTCTGTTCTAAATAGAACTCAAGTCCCAACTTCTACTTTCTGATCCACGGCCTCTGTGCATGTCGCAGGGCTTGATGTGCCCATCAGCAGACTCCTGGTTACCTTATTTATGGCTGCAGCTCACCTGAGAAGCATGGGTATGCGTGTGACATTCATGGGGAACATGGTTAAGAAGTGGTTTCTTTGTGACTTTTCCTGAAACATTAAATTAGACAAATTATTTTAAGGTGAATTGAAAGAGGTCCCTGTAATTATCTTTTTTCTGTTTCTCCCGTAATGATTTTTTTCAGTCCTGTGTTAAGATGTTAGCTGGAAACTGTGTATCTGAAGTAATAAGTTTGACTCAGGCATGTTGGTACGTGCCTGTAATCCCAGTGGCTCAGGGGGCCGAGGCAGGGTGATTGCAAGTTCCAGGGCAGCCTTAGCAACTTAGCAAAGCTTTAACCAGTGTAGTGATACCCTGTCTCAAAATAAAAAATAAAAAGGGCTGGAGATGTTGCTAAGTGGTCAAGCACCCATGGTTTTAATCCCCAATATCAAAAATAAATTCATAAAAAATAAATTTTGAGAGAAGCATAACTGGTAGCAAGGGGCCTCTTCCAAGGGGTCCTCTTTGTTGGTACTGATACAGAAATCAAGCAGTCTGTAGGCAGTGTATGCAGTGGTCAGTCACATTCAGTCCAAGGGTCTAAATCAGTATTTTGAGAGAGAAGGAAGAGCATTTGGTGAAAACAGGTGGTATTTGAAGTGTAGTGCATTGTTATCCCAGGTACAGAATGCATCAGAAGCCTGGCCTGGTTTTCAAATGTGTCACATGGCAGGAACAAGCAAACAGAATTTTCCTGGAGCCTAAGGTGTCACCAGCTTGCATCAATGGCCAGAGAAGCTCTGACGTACAGCTGTGAAATCAGTTAAGCGATTAAGTATGTACAGGCTGAGGATAGCTGCCAGTCAGGTTGGATGCCTGAGCACTTTTATTAACACTCTTCTGTCACCCTCATTGATACAGGCATGCCAGTGGCAGTTTTATCTTAATAACATTCCTAATGTGTAATAATATACTCAGTGAACCTAAATCTGCAAGTGTGCAAGCTTTTTTTGTTTTTCTTTTAAGCCTATTTATTTTACCTTGTTTCAAGTAAAGTTGAATAGGAATCACTGTTGATAAAACAGTAGAGTAGATATAGCTGAAAATTTTATAACTAAGACAGTGGAACTGAAAAATTGCTCAGAACATTGTGTGGGATGAACACATGGAAAATGTGAAAGTAGGTTCATGTAACATAAAAAGAAGTCAACCTGCTTCTAGTAGATACTCTAGAAGAACGAAGGAATAGGGAAGAGGAGAATGCCCCGCTAGTCAACGGCTGTGAATGTTCTAGAATCAGACAGGAGCCCTCAAGTGAAGGGTTATATGAAACCCCTAGCAAAGGCAAGGGCTGGACCCACAAGTGGGCTGACCCTGGTGGCGGTGCCAGCCAGCAAGCTCGACCAGGTGTTCAGAGCAGCAGGGGAAAATCCAGGTGCTTCAGGAGGCTCAGCAAAGAAGCTGGTGACCAGAGGGTTCACTAGCAGAGGGAATCCACTGAATGCTGCAGGAGAAAGGTCTTCAGAGGAGGATTCCAGGTGCAAGAAGGAAAAGAATTGGTTATCTCTAAGTACACATTGGCTCTTGACACAAAAGTAAAAGAAAGGCCTGATTGTGCAATTTGAGGAGCTCTCAGGGTAAACAAAATAGAGCACAGATAGTAACCAGTGAAAGAAGGTGTCTGCTGCCTGTTAGAATGTATAGAAGACACTTTAGAAACATTTGCGAAGCATCATAGTAACAAAGTTTCATTTCCTTAAAAAAAAAAAAAAAGGTGTGTGCTTTTCTCAGATGTCTGCTCTGATCTCCTGTTTCAGTGCCCATCCTGGTGCTCTAGTGAGCCTGCACACCCCCTGCTCTCCCCGAGGCCTCCCTAGGCTTTGGCATTAGCTTCACACATTCATCTGGATGGACACAGAAAGTCAATAAGCAAGTCACAGCCATCCCCCGGGGGAATCCTGAAAGGTGGAGCAGGGAGCAGGAATGGAGCGGTGGGAAGCCCTGGTACTGAAGGACTATGCTGGGGGTCCTCAGATAGCCATCCAGTTAAACATTTGGGTCATTGCACTCAGCAACTGCCATGAGCTTCTCATTACACTAGGGCAAACTCCACGGGTTCTGATTCCCTGCCATCCTGTCTTCTGCTATTGTTCTCCTTCCCCTATTTAATGTTATCTGTTCTTTGAAGTTCCAATTCCTACTTGACTCTTTAATACAAGTTTTATATTAACATATAAACATTAATTTATGCATTGAAAATTGATGTGTTGGGGCTGAGGTTGTAGCTCAGTGGCAGCATGCTTGCCTAGCATGTGTGAGGCACTGAGTTCAATCCTTAGCACCACATGAAGATGAAGCAAATAAAATTAAGGCATGCTATAAAAAACTATTTAAGAAAAGAGAAATTGATGTGTTACTAACACAATCATAAAAGCATCCAGCATTAGAACTGTATTGGCATAGGACCTTGTATTCAGTGGGCAGCCAAGCACTGTCGACTTATGAAACCATTTTCATGAATATCCAGGCTGGAACTGGGCGAGCTGGCTCTGTGCCAGCTTTGTAGAGTGGACAACAGCTCACCCTCCATCCTCACCGTGACCACCTTGTCTCTCCTCCACTGCCATATTCTGCTGTTCACATCCTGTTTCCAGCCCCACCTGTCCTTCTGGCCCTGTTGCCCTGCCTGTGCTCATCGGGTGGCTCCGTGGAGAGTGCTTCTGCACCTTTCCAGCCTGGCTGGGGCCTCCTGCTTCAGGGCCAGGGTGCAGTAGGCCTCCCTCGGGGATTTGGACCTCTTCAGGCTCTGCTTCTGGTTCTGGGGTGCCTAGTATAAAACAGGCATCCAGCAAAACACGTGAATGGAGAGTGAATGAGTCACGTGTTGATAACGTAAATGTCAAGTGAGCCAAGAGTGAAACCGTGTGATGGTCCAGACCCTCGGATTCAACCAGCGGCTAAATAGTAGTTGGAGTTAGTGTAAATGAATTCTTTCATTTCATTAATGTTCTCTGATAAATGTATTTGACCTATAGGTTACCATTCAAATTTTCATTTGGCTATGTTTCATTATTTTGATAAATGTTTTTATTAGTATTTTACAATTGGTTCCAAGATTTTCCCCTTCAATCAGAGAATTATTTAGGGACATACTGTTCATGTTTTAGGTATGTGTAAATTTTAAAAAAGAAAAAATTATTGTTTATTGATTTGTTTTCTTTATAGGAAAAATAGCATTATAAAGACATTAATTTTTTAAACTGTTGGGGATTCTTTGTGCCTTCCTGTCTGTGGCATTTTCATCAGTTTTGAAAGGAATGCATGTTCTGTTTTTGGAAAGAGGTGTGTCTTGTGCCCTTCCTCAAGCTTATTGTTAAGGCTTGTGAAAATGACATCGTTTGTATTTTGTCTGCTTGAAAAATGGCATTAATGTATTTAGCTATAATTTTTTTTAGTTGTAGATGAACACAATACCTTTGATTCATTTATTTATATGTGATGCTGAGAATCGAACCCAGTACCTCACGCATGCTAGGCAAGTGCTGTACCACTGAGCTACAACCCCAGCTCCTAGCTATAATTTTTTATCATCTGATTTTTTTCTGAGAGGTTCTATCTTGTGTTAGGAGTTAAGACTGTCCTGGCAAGAGCGTGAAGGCTCCTGATCATGGCATCTTCCTCTGCACTCGGGCTTGGTGGCATAGCATCTCTTGCTTGTGCCTCTTGTCAGTGGCCTACCACTTTTGAGTTGGTGAGGTGTCACCCATTTAATTAGAGATGTATCCCATTCCCAGCAACATTTTCTCTTTCTGTCTCCAGATGTAGCCACCGTGCCTGCCTCTGCCTTTTTAAATCTGGATCAAACCCAGCGCTCTGTGTCTTGGGCAGACCTCTACCTCTGAACTGTGGGCCCATCCTGGGCATCTGACTTCCAACATAATCAGTTTCTAGCTTTTCAATGGAAATGTTCTACTTATATATTGGCCACACCTGAGATCGTGAGCTTCCTTCTCTGAGTCAAGCATGGGGCTCTTAGGAGAGCTGTGCCAGTCAGTGACAACCTCCTGGAGCAGAACATGCTGTTGATGGCGGGTGAGGCTTGGGAAGCATGAAGCCAAGCAGCCAGCTCTGGGGGTGCGAGTGGCATCGCCAGCTGCAGGACCATGGTGAGATTCGGCTCTTCCTGACTGTTGAGGATCTGGAAGCACGTTCTTCAGAGTCAGTTCTTGCTTGGTTGAGCTGGAGAAAGCACTGCCTGCTTAGTGGACTTAGTGTGCCTGTCCACTGAGCCATGTTGTTAGTTGGTTGAGTAAAGGTGCTTTAGAATGAGTTTTGTTGGGTCTGTGGCTGTATAATTGGAATTTTAGGCCACATTGATTTAAAACTGGTTCCAGTGAGTATTTATTACTTCACCACAGAAGGGTTGACTTTGGAGTGTGGGAGTTTTAACATTCTCAGTAATACATCAAGTCCTGTGTACCCTTCACCCAGTTTCAATAGTACAGTCCCAGGCAAGCAGCAGAATTACTAAAACCAGAAGCTCAGCATGGACATGGTGCTGTTCTCTGACCTTCTGGCCTCTACGTAGTTGCTGTCCCCCTTCAGGCCTCCTAGGATCCTCTCCTGCCTGGACATCCCTTGGTCTGCCTCTGCTGTTCCTGACTTTGACACTTGAGAAGAGTACTGATTGCTTATTTGTTCTGTGCTCTTCAATTTGGGTTTGTCAGAGGTTTTTTTTTATGATTACATGGAAGTTGTGCAGCTTTGGCAAAACACTCCTGAAGTTTGTAATGACAATGACTCGGGTTGTGGGAAGCCTGCCTTGGAAATCAGGGTGAGGTGATGGCATCAGGCTGCTCCCCACTGTGGTCACTTTTCCCCATAGCCATGCGCACAGGCCCTGTGGGAAGATGTGCTGAGACTGCAGACTCCCAGCTCTGCTGCCTTCACCCACTCCTTGTGGATCGTAGCACTCCTTGGTGGCGTGGTATTGCAGAGATTGCTGCTCTGACTTCTACTCAGCAAAGTGTTTCTGTTCTTCCCTTCTCAGTTGCACTTGACTGGAGGCCATCGAGGAATGCCCTGTCCACATGCTGATGCCAAGGGCTGTCTGTGTCATTTTCCATGGTGCTTTATTTCACAGGCAGACTGGCAGCTGGTCTCCCTCAATGTCCGCATGGAGCCTGGTCCAGTTTAGCTCTTCTGGAACATTCTGTGCTCCCCCCAGCCGTTGGCTGGGTTGTGGGCATCGCCATGCTCTTAATTGGTGGTCAGTCTGAGGAAGCCAGACAACATGGCACTGATGGTGGTATGTGGTTTGGATTAGGCAAAAGGATGATTTCACTTGTGGCACGGCGTGTGTACTGCAGTGTACATGTCAGGATACACCAGACAATAGATATAGCCACAGAGTGGAGGAGGCTGAGGAGCTTGGTGGACAAGGCAGGTGAGGATATGGCTCTCGTACAGCAGTGGAAGGATGAAGGAGAGGTAATTGGATGACTTACATGAGGCCACCTTCAGCAGAGTTTCAGTGGTGCCCTTGTAAGGTCTGCTTGACTCTGGTGTGTTGGAGCAAGGACCATGGTCCTTGGCCTGCACGCAGCAAGCTCCATGTGGTTTCCTGTGTGATTCCTGGGTGCCTTCTCCTGGTCTCAGGCCACCGAGGATGTTGTGCCTGCTCTTGCTGAAGAGGAATCCCTCATCTGCTAGCAGACTTCATTTGATGAGATGTCAAAGAAACGTGGGCTTTTGAGCAAGACTGCAGGCACCTGAGCTCCAGTCACATCACTTATGGCAGCCTTCCTCCCAAGCAGGACACCTTGGGAACCCAACCCCTGCAACTCTTCTCACTGAGAAGGAGCTGCAGGGTCCTGACTCATGGGGTGCAGGGCCTGTGTGTCCTGCTCGTGCCCTCGCTCAGTCCACTGGCTGCGTTGGCCTCTGCAGGGGTTTCCCAGCCCCGTGGCCTTGGTTTGAGCTCTTCTGTGTGTGTGTGTGTGTGTGTGTGTGTGTGTGTGTGTGTGTGTGACTCACTTCCTCACTTCCTTTACGTGGAGCCCTGTGTCAGAATGTCCTTCTCTGGCCGCTTCTTGTCAAGGAGCACTTTACTGTTGTTTCTCTTAGTGGCTTCTTTGTGTCTGTGACATTTGCTGCCACTTTACTTAGACCCTACTAGCTTTATGAGAGCCAAGACCTGCCTCATTCTGTTGGGACTGTGATGTGCTTGGTGCTGTCCCTGCTGAATGAGGACTAGTGGGATGAACCTTAGAGACCCCTGCTATGCCTGGGATGTTCTAGATGTCTTGTACTTGGAGAATGGCTTATTTTTCCAACTTCCTACGAGGAAGCTGAGGCTCAGAGGTGAAGGCAGACATTAAGTGATGTGGCTGGAGCTCAGATGCCTGCAGTCTTGCTCAAGAGCCCACATTCTTTCCACATCTCATCAAATGAAGTCATCTGTGTGCAGTTCTCACTGAAACTTGTGTCACGTACGGAGCATTCAGGAGGTGTTGATCTCCATCAGCGTCAGGGTGCTGTGCGTAGAACCTGTTTTGGACTGTTTGCTGATCTTTAAAAGTGGCATCATGTTAGTGCTGGAAGCCTCCTCTGGCCTCAGTTAGTTGTGAGCACATAAGCTCAGAACTGATCACTTACTCTTGCTCAGTATCATTTCCTGGCCTGCAAAATGAAAGTAGTCATACCTCTGCTCCCTGATCATGGTATCGATGGAGAAGAAGTGGTGCACAGAAGGCAGTGTGGCTGACAAGCCCTGTGTTTACCATGGATGAGATCTGTGTTGCTTCTGTAAGTAACCACCCAACACAGAATGGCTGCTGTAAGTCATTGAACTCTTTCTGGGAGTAAAAGTGAAACAGAACCTAATTGTTTGGTAACTTTGTGGGGGGTTTTTTGGTACTGGGGATTGAACTTGGGGACACTCGACCAGTGAGCCACATCCCCAGCCCTATTTTGTGTTTTATGTAGGGACAGGGCCTCACTAAGTTGCTTAGCGCCTCACCATTGCTGAGGCTGGCTTTGAACTCATGATCCTCCTGCCTCAGCCTCCCAATCCACTGGCATTACAGGCATGTGCCACCACTCCCAACTTGGTAACTCTGTGTTTTAATGAGACAGAACTGGTATATGAAGTGACCTTTTCATTCTAAAACAGATACTCTTAGGAAGGCAGGTGACAGGTCAGGAGAGGGCATTTCACTCTTAACTAAGGCCTCATGTGTAAACACACAGAGCCAGCAGTCTGGAGGGCCAGTGGGAGATGAGGCAGAGCACTCAATGGGAAAGAGCTCACAAGGAGGGCAGGAACTCTGGTGAGAGGAGGCATCCAGGGTGTCCAGTCAGCATGCAGAGGAGTCCCCACAGAGATGGCAGCTAAACGTCCAATTTTGTTGTGCTGTTGGGAGCAAGTAGAAAGGTGGAGACCAGGTGGAGTGGGGTGTGGGAGAGGGCAAAGTGTGGCACAGCGTGGCAGTCTGCAGGGATCACCCACTAGCACTGTGTTGCCTCCGTCAAAACCCAGTGCTTGTCCTCTAGGATTTCCACTGCAGGAATGTGCTGCACATTCATCAGAAGACACGTGAGAGTTCCTCCAGGTGCACACACCCAGAAGGAGAAGCATGTGGAGCACATTCTGGGACGGCTGGCTTGTTTTGACCACTCTTAAACTTGTTTTCCTGAGCAAGTGAATTTTTGTACTTGGGGGAAGAAGAAAAGACTAGCACTGTAACCATGAAGCTGGAGCAGGTCACCAGGCTGCCAAGCCCTCTGAGGTGCTGACTGCATGGCCTGCAGAGCACTGTGCTTGCAGCCAGGTCAGGCGTGGTGAGCCTACTGTGCAGCGGACGCCATTCGCAAACAGAGAGCCTGTTGCCCTTATGGCAGCTGGCTGTGGGTAGCGGGGTGAGGATGGTGATTCCTTCTGGGCCTTGATGGTGATTTGGTGTGTTCTGTGTCCTTGCAGGACACTGAGCTGTAGCATAGTCTTGAGAGCCCCATTCAATTTTTGCTGAAAATAAGGATTGCCATTTGAAGATTGATTATAGTTTATCTTATTTTTAGAATCATATTTCAAAGTAGTTTGCAATTCCATGTTTATAATAATATTGGGATTGTAGAAATGACTTGAAAATTACTTATTTCTGACTATTATATTTTATGAATTGTTTTTTAGATATGAATTGAGGATTCGTTATTTGCCAAAAGGATTTCTGAACCAGTTTACCGAAGACAAGCCAACTCTGAATTTCTTCTACCAACAGGTATAAGAGAGTGCTCTAATATACTTTTTTGTTTCTTTGAATCATTTATTGCATATTTTTATTTTAGGGTTAGATTAAACCCAACATTTCAGAGAATATAAACTTATCACTATACAGCAGTGAAAAATCTTTGAACCATGAGAAATTGAGTTTTTGATTCTTTGTGAATATCTGTGTGCTGGGACAAATCTTAAACGGTACTTGTTTTATTCAGAGACAGTATAGTTATAAGTTATAAGTCTATAACCATTTTGCTCTTTCTCAAGCCATGTTAGCCCCTACTTAAATGTACCACATCTTCCCCACTCCCCATTCCTGCCAAGAGGAAAATTTTCTTTCTTTCTTTCTTTTTTTCTTTTGGTACCAGGGATTGAACTCAGGGGCACTCGACCACTGAGCCATATCCCCAGCCCTATTTTGTATTTTATTTAGACACAGGGTCTCACTGAGTTGCTTAGTGCCTCACCTTGCTGAGGCTGGCTTTGAACTCGTGATTCTCCTGTCTCAGTCTCCCAAAGTGCTGGGATTATAGGTGTGCACCACCGTGCCCGGCTGAAGGAAAATTTTCTAGCCTGAGTATGAGTAAATCTGTCTCATGTGAAAGTCCTCATCAGAGTGAACTTTACCCATTTGATCTTAATAGTAGTTTGCACAGTAAAGGAAAACCTGACTTTTTCATGCCGAGGAGCTGCTGTTTACACCTGTGTCACAACACAACACCACATTAAGTGTTGCCTGTGGTGTTGTGGAAGTATACCCTAAGGCTGCTGGTGGGTGCCAGACACTCATACTTACCACTTCACCACTGAGAGCACTTGGTCGGTCATGTTTTTGTCTTAAACATCTTCAGTGAACATCTGCTTTGGGCCAGCAAGGCCGAAGTGATAATTTGCACCTGTGCTTCCTCTGTCTTGCACACAGTTCTTCAGTTCTTGCATACGTACCTTGTGTTTGCTCCTGTGCTGTTAGTTAGCACTCCAGGCAACAGGGTCCTGCGAGAAGAGTCTGCTTGCTCAGCGAAGGTGTGGAGTCAGGCTTCAAGGAGTATCCACCTGCATCCAGGTGCTCTCTTGGCAGGAATGGGGAGTGGGGAAGACATGATGCATTTAAGTAGGGGCTAACATGGCTTGACAAGAAACCAATGAGAGTGAAAAGGAGTTTACGTTTTCTGTAGATTTTGGGGAGCCCTTTAAAGAATTTAATTAGTAAATTCCTTGGTCAGAATTCAAAAATTCTTAAATGAGACCACCTTGATTGGAAGGCAGCATCAGAGAAGGATTGAATTTAGAAAAGGCTATGAGGCTGTTCAGCCATTCCAGTAAGAAATTAGAACAATGTGGAATAGAAGGGCATAGAATGTGGAATAGAATAGCACCTTTGTAATGGGTGGATTTGACAGGGTCCAGAGGCTGAACTAACATGGACCGTGCAAATAAGGAGGAAACTCTTACTGAATAAGTCTAGGCACCTAGTGCGGGAAAGAGCAATGGTGGATTAGATGTAGAGGAGTGGGTAAGAAGGCAAATTGTTTTTGTTCCCATTGTGAGATAACAGTAGCTATTCCTGCTTATAAGGTTCACTCTGAGAGAGCAGGAGGTAAGGAAGTTTCCAGCTGTTAGGAGTGTGGTGGGCACTGCTTCCTTGTCTGTGAGATGGAAATCATCTAGGAATGGAAGGTATTAGGTAAGGAAGTTGAAGGTTCACAGCAACAAAGACTTGGATGAGAGTGGATTAGGTTTGGAGTTGGAGGAGAGAGAAGGCACTCTGGGCTTCCAGCTGAGGCTGTCGGAGGTCTGCAGTTTTCAGAAGCAGTTTCCAGTTTACAGACTGGTGCTGGTGTGTGTGGTTGCAGCTGTTAGCTGGCTGATGAAGTGCACGTTTTGGTGAAGCAGATAACAAGAGTTTAAATAACTGTCACGTTCATACAGTCGTGCATCTCTCTTCTGACCAGAAGTGATTCTGACTGGAGTGACGCTGATTTTGAATTATTTATATAAATAATGAATTATCTTGGGGATGCACCTGATTGTATAAGTGAAACCTTTTGTTTCACATATACCTCATGCACAGAGCCTGAGGATAATTTTATATAGTATTTAAACTAATTTCACACATGAGGCAAGATCCTATGAGGTAGAATTTTCTATGTATGGCATTATGTCAGTGCTCAGAAAACTTGGGATTTTTGAGTAATTTGTTTTTCAGGTTTTTGGATTAGAGATGCTCAACTAGTTAATTTATATTTTCTCCCTGTAGATAATCTGTATCAGTATTGGCTGGCTTGCTTGCTCCACAGCTTGCAGTCACTTCTTTAATAATCACTAGGCTCACTTGCAGGTATGCAGCCTTCTGTTCTTTCATGCTGCCTGGTATTTCCTTGCTGGAAGACCTTGCTGCTGGATCTGTGACTGGAAGTTAGCCCTGCACACACCAGCTGGTCCAAATTTTCTTTTACTATAAGGACTTACCTTGTAACCAGTAGGTTCCGGTGGGTCTCTGAGAACCGAGAGGAAGCAAAGTGCCCCATCGCTGTTCTCCAGGGAATCTTCAGTTAATGCTGTGATTGGCAGCGCTGACCTGGCCCTCTCCGAACCCTCCCTGCTGGTTGCCTTGTCTCCTGCGGTGGGTGGAGATCCGTGCTGCCTGCCAAAGGATTGTTGTTTTTGAAACAAGAGAAAATTGTCTGCCATTCAGTTGCCCAGTGATTCCTTGAATGCGTTCTGTAGATGGTGTCAGGCTGCTGAGGACCTGGTGCTCCAGGTAATCTGGGGTGGTGTGCCTCCTGCCCCTCGCCCTGTGCGCTCTCCAGGGCCCTGCTGGCCCTGCTGCTGTCGTCATTCCTGCAGGGTTCTGCTTGACCTTGTCCCCTTTTTTATTTTAAAATATTTGTCAAATCATATAGCAAATACTTTAAAAGTCCAGAACATATTCTAAAACATTAGTTAAATTATTTGTTTTGCATCTGCTTTGGTAATAGTTTATCAAGTAGGTTTATTTTAGAAGAAGCAACATGGTCCTGGTCATACCCCGTGCGTGTTGAAGGTCAGGGCTGCTGCTTGTGCCCAGGCTCTTGTGCAGTAGGCAGGAGGTGAAGGGAGGAAAGAGCCAAATCCTGGGGCTCGTCAGAAGAAATGGACCAGCAGGTGTCAAGGGCCTGAAGAGCTTCATGTCCTCAGCTTTGTCTGGCAGCCCTCCTGACATGGCCACATTTCTGAGTGAACTGTGGCTGTACCTTGGTAGCTCATGTGATCTAATCATTTTACTGCTGGGGATTTATTCTTAAGGACAGCAAGACATGCACACAGATCCTTACGGGCATACCACAGGAACAAGCATGGGAGCACCGCGTGCCTGTCTGGAAGCTCTCTGGTGCTATGTCGTAGGCTGTGGTTTAGCATGGCCGCTTGCAGGGTGAGCGATGCCACGTGTGTGGGAAAGTTTAGTCTTTGATTTTTACCGTGATCTGGCAAGGTTTCAAAAATACTATAATTGTTCATTGCTGGTTTGGCAAGTAGTTACATATCTGACTTCTCATGGGAAGGTCTCCTTCCAGACACTACTGGCGTGTGCTTTTCATTTCTAGAACCATTACAGATGATCCACGTTTCCCTTCATGGTAGTGCCCAGCTCAGATTCAGATTTAATTCTAAAATTGAAAAACAAGCTAAGACTTGAGAATTTTCTCCTACTTAAGTGCACAGAAGATGTATAAATAAATAATTGGCCCCTTAAGCTATTAATGGCCATTGAGAATGTAGCTGAAATATTGTGTAAGAACTTGTGTATGGAAATTGCCTCTGAATTGTGAGATGAATTAATCACTTTATAAATGTCTCTGCCTTCTAATTGCTTTCAGTGAGCAGGTTTGGTCCACCTCGTTGGTAAAAATGAAAATGGTCATCCAGGACTTTAAAAATGTCTCCCTTTCAGTTCATTTCAAAATGGTCTTGATTTTAGTTAGACACTGTGGCTCATTGATACTAGTTCACATTATACTTAGATTTGTTTCATCTTCAGGCCTGTGTTTTTTTCAAAGGTTCCAGTTTTGCTTCTGTAGAATGTGTTTTTCTTCTTTGTTCAGCACAGGTCATTAACAACTATCCATTAACTAAAGGGGATTAGTTGTGTTGTCAGCTCCTCTATGTCCAGTGTTCTTTTCCTGCCTGGAAGAGGCTACTGCTGGGCACACGCCAGGGCGGATGCTTGTCTCCTCAGCATTTTGGTGGTATTTTCTCTTGCCCCCTTTTTTTTGGCACTGGGGATTGAACCCAGGGGTGCTATACCACTAGGCTACACCCTAACCCTTTTGATTTTTTGTTTTGAGACAGGATCTTGCCAAGTTCCTGAGGATGGCCTCCAACATGGGATCCTCCTGCCTCAGCCTCTCAAATTGCTGGGATGGCAGGTGTGGGCCATGTGTCCTGCTCCTGCTGCTTTGATTTTTACTGTTGCTGTTGAGGAGTTAGCTTTCACCCTGTGTTCTTGTAGGTGATCTGTCTTCTCTTTCTAGATGGCTTTGAGGTCTTTTTTGTCTTGATGTGCAGTTTCGTCACATACTAGCTCTCTGCTGCCTGGACCTCGTGGGCTCATGTCTGTCTGCAGCTCTAGAGATGTGGTGCTTTTGTGCAGACGTGGCCTTTCCTCAATTGTTCATCATTCCTTCTGTGATTCCAGGTTAGATCTACGTTAGACCTTCTCAGTCTGTTTCTCCTCATCTGTTAACTTCTTTTTCATGTTTTCGACTCCTAATCTGTCTCAGATGGGTAATTCTGATAAATACATCAGATTACCAGCTCTCCCCAGTTGTGACTTATTTTATGTGTAGTGTATTAGAAATTTTATTTGTTAATTTTAACCTTTTATTCCTTTTAAAAAGAAACTTGCCAGACCCTGTTTCATGTCCCTTAATTGCTTGCGAACTTGTCTGCCTTGTGTGTTTTTTCTACCATTATCCACATAGTCACTGCTGTTTTCACTCGAGTCTGAATTCCAGCCTCCGACGGTGCCACCTTTTGGTGGTGGCTTAGGCTGGCCAGTGCTCACAGTGTCTTGCTTTCTCATGGCCTCTGAACTCCTACTGTTTGCTCTCTATATGTGGGAACCTTAGGGGCCTGGACTGGGGATTCTGGATTTGTTACTAGAGTTTGTTACTGGAGTCCTGGGCCAAAGACTTGACTCTGGGGGTCCCAGCAAATCCAGGCTGACCACTCACCTCAGAAACCACATGGAGGGCTGGAATTGTGGACATACAAAATGAATGAATAAAATAAACCTATAAAAATAGTGATCTCATTTTTTAAAAAAATTGATAAAATAATGGGAAAGATCGGAAAGGAACTTTCATCAGTATGACCAGCCAATCAGGCTTCTCAGCCCTGTCTTCAGGGTACTTGTGAGCTCTAGGTTGGGTGAAGGGAAAGTGGGTAGTCCTCAGTCCAGCTGTGCTTTGTTGGGCTGCTCTCTCAGATCTGGTTCTGCAGGTGGCTCCCTTGAGGGGCAATCTCCATTTGCTTCTGGGGTATTTATCTGTCAGACCTGTGATGATGGAGGGGCAGTTGTGTTTTCATAAAGTGAGTATCCCTGCTCAGGGGGTCGTCCTATCTTGTGTTGATCTAGCAGGGGTAGGGCAGTACCTGGAGCCTCCTTGGGACTGCTCCAGGGGTCTGGAACAGGACCTTGTAAAGCCAGCAGGACAGTTTTTCCTACAAATCTCCGAAGTACCTTAGTTACTCTTATCTTGGGGTCCTGAGTCTTGAAGGGGGACAAGGTAGGTTAAGTGAATTTAGAGCTAATAACCGTGTGTTACCAGCTTTTAGGTGAACACTCCTTGAATGATGTGCATGCCTACATGCACAGCTGAGCAGGAGTCTGAAAGCAGATACAGAAGGAAGGCAGAGATGCCAAGCTCATATCGTTAACTACACTTTGCTTATAGTTTTTGTTTGGATATAAAATTTATGCACAATACACAATTAAATGCACAAACGTGAAGAATACTGGGTCTTGATGAGCACATTGACCAAATAATCTAGCCACCTGTCAGGATATGGAGGACCACTCTCATGGAGAGGTTCCTCCCAGCCAGTTCCTGCCCAGCCCCAGGGGCAGCCACTACACCTGTTTCCTCACTGTAGTTTTGTTTTACCTGTTTTAGAATTTCTTATAAACAGACTCCACATAGTATATATTCTTTTATGCAAGGCTTCTGTTATGGATGTTTTGGATGTGAGGTGTCCCCCAGAAGCTCATGTGTGAGACAGTGCAAGAAGTTTAGAGGAGAAGTGATTGGATCATGAGACCTTAGCCCAATCAGTGAATTAATCCCCTGATGGCATTAACTGAGTGGAAACAGCACATAGGGTGTGGCTGGAGGAGGTGGGCATTTGAGGGCATGACTTTGGGGTATATATTTTGTATCTGGCAAGTGGAATCTCTCTCTCTGCTCCCTGATCTCCATGTGAACTGCTTCCCTCCACCACACTCTTTGGTCATGATGTTCAGCCTCACCTTGAGTCCTGAGGAATGGAGCCAGCAGCTGTCTATGGACTGAGACCTCTGAAACCATGAGCCCTCAAATAAACTTTTCCTCCTCTAAAGGTGTTCTTGTTAAGTCTTTTAGTCACATCAGCGAAAAAGCTGACTAAAAACAGCTTCATTTCTTAGTATAATATTTTTGAGATTTCAGTAGATTGTTTCAGTTTATTGTTGGGTAGTCTGTTACATGTATGTAAGGTGTGTTTTGGGGTTTTTTCCTATGAGTAAAATGACCATGAACATGCTATTACAAACATTTTTGTCAACATCATTTCTTTTGAGGTTGAATTGCTGAATTTTGCAATAGTGTATGTCATATAATATATATAAGAAAGTGCCAGCTCTTTGCTAAAATGACCATAATACTTTGTATTCCTTCCAGTAATGTGTGAGAGTCCTGGTCACTCTACGTGTCCCCAGCATTGGGAGTATTGGGTGTGTCGGCTCCCCAGTAGTGCGTCTAGCAGGTGTGCAGTAGGATCAGACATGGTTCTTAACTTCCCTGAGCGCTGCTGCTGACAGTCGAGTACCATCGCGTGTATTTGTTGAATGTTACATGTCTTCTTGTGAAAGTTTCCGCTCATTTTGTATTAAGTTGTAGGACATCTTCCCTCTCCCCCTCCATTTTTTCTTACTGTGCTAAAATGCATGTAGTGTGTATCTGCCATTATACCTATTTGCAAGCATACAGTTCAGGGTCACCGGCGTGGTTGTGATGCACAGCTGTTCACCTACCTGATGTGTCATTTGTAACGCGAAGCTGAACCGTTCAGTGGTCGCTCTGTGCTTTCCTCTGCTCCCAGCTAGTGACTTCTTAATGTGTCCTGGGCCTTGGCCATGTTTTATGCTTTGCTGGTATTTTCTCCCAGTCTTCGACTGGTCTGTTTATTTTCATAACTGATCTAGTTATTATTCTGCTTTCTAATCTGCAGAATGAGGCAGGGGAGTGTTGAGAACGTTGAGTGAGGTCAGGTGTCACGGCACGTGGCAAGAGCCCTCTTGAGTGCTGTCTGCCCAGTGTCTGTTTTGGCGCCTTGGTGGTTCTGATGGTTGGGTTCTTATCAAGTAGAAATAAAAGTATCGTGTGTAGGTCCCACTCTCTTCCTGTTCCAAGGGAGGGAAATAGAGTACAGGAAATGATTTTAATTTTGTCATTCCCTCTTTTGGAATCCTATCCATGCCCACTTTGTGTGGAGTCACAGGGAAACAAGGTGCCAGTGGATGTATTCATGTTGGAGCGTTAAATTCTGGTTAGATTGTTTTTATGTACACGCGGTTACAGTAAAAGCTGTCCTACATGTGACTATCGGGGTGAGAAATCCTGGAATGGGTCACTAAATGTTATTGACCTATTTCTCTTCCTCTTGCTCAGCTTTCATTGGCTAAAGCTGTTTTTGATTGCCACCCTTTTGCAAATGGCAGTGGCCATTAATTTCAAGGTCTGTATCCATGGTTATTTAAGAAGTTGCTACATTGGTTAAATTTGCATTTATGATGCTGAAGTTGTGTGGAAATAATTTGACATTGTTGACATTTCAGCCCATAAGATGCCAGGATCTGACACAAAGTCCTCATTGTTCATTCCCGTAAACATTTTATGTTTAAGATGAGTACATTCACCTGTTGTTTGTAAGAAATACTAAACAATCAATGGTTTATTTAACAAAAGAGTTCCAGTAGGAAGTTGAAGACAACACCAAATCTAGAACCCCAACTTAGCTATGGTGTGGAAATACAGTGCCAGCTGTTGATCAATCTTTGTTTTTTCCCATCTATTATTTTTATAAGATTTCACTCAGATTATTTATTATCAGAAATAGACTTCTTTCTGTATTGTTTTGGCCCTGAAGCTATAGGTAAAGCATATTTTGAAAATTGCAACCAAGTGTGGTGGCACATACCTGTATTCACAACAACTCAGGAGACTGAGGCAGGAGGATCACAACTTTGAAGCCAGCCTCAGCAACTTAATGAGACCCTAAGCAACTAAGCAAGACTTTGTCTCAAAATAAAAGGGACTATGGATCTGGCTCAGTGGTAAAGCATCCTTGGGTGTTGAATTCCTAGTACAAAAAGAAAAAAAGAAATTGTAGCTCTAAGTGTGAAATTTGAGTTTAAAACCTGATATTTTCAGCTGAAGTGGGGATGGATGGTCAGCTGCCCTTTTCCAGACAGAAGACAAAGTTGTATATAGGCCCAGGAGTCCTGGAAGTAGGCAGGGAGGGAAAGAGAAGGTACTGGAAACAGAATTGTTCAAGCTCTATTGTGCACATGTACAGGGTTGTTCAGCCTCTGTTGTGCACATGTACAGGGTTGTTCAGGCTCTGTTGTGCACACGTACAGGGTTGTTCGAGCTCTGTTGTGCACATGTACAGGGTTGTTCAGGCTCTGTTGTGCACATGTACAGGGTTGTTTAGGCTCTGTTGTGCACATGTACAAAGTTGGCATGACAAATCACACTACTATGTGTAATTGCGCACCAATAAAAACTCAGTACAGGTCTGTCTTATGAGGAGGCGAATTTACAGTATTTCTTTGGTAGACTTTGTAGTGTACACTTCTCCTCTTTCCATGCCTGTGTATCTCCAAGATTCAGAGAAGTTCTTGTGGTTAATGAAGATTTAGGTAAACTGTTAAATTTATATTATTCAACCCATATTTTTTTTTCTTTTTTTTGTTTTTGTTGGTACCGGGGATTGAACTCAGGGGCACTCGGCCACTGAGCCACACTCCCAGCCCTATTTTGTGTTTTATGTAGAGACAGGGTCTCACTGAGTTGCTTAGCGCCTCGCCATTGCTGAGGCTGGCTTTGAACTTGCGATTCTCCTGTCTCAGCCTCCCTGAGTGCTGGGATTACAGGCTTGTGCCACCGCACCCAGCTTATTCAACCCATATTTCTTGATCTCCTTGTACATAAAAGACATAGAAATGGAAGGCAGCCAAGGTCTTTTTCTTATAACGTGCTGCTCCCTGGCAGTGTTTTCTGTCCACCGGCTGGACCTGGAATTAGTAAGCAGTACATACCAACTGAAGAGAGAACACAGAGCAATGAGTGGCCTAGTGGAGCTGGTGTGTGACTCACTGGGGAGTAGGGTTGACGTGGCATGGCCACCACTGCTCAGGTCACAGGTGTCTGCCCTGTGACAGTCCACGGAGGCAGGCACACTAAAGCCTGTGTTTTAGGGACCAGTCGGCTTAGTGTTTGAATTTTGTCTTTGACACTTGCGTATGTGATCCAGTGTAAATTAAATTTTCTAATCTTTATATATAAAATAGTGCTAATAAGACTTACTCTGAAGAATTGTGAAGATGATGGGTGAAAACTGCTAAGCACTGGACCTGGCCCCTGGTAGACCTTTTTAAGCAGTACCTGCTTCTTGGCCATCATCTTGATCCTTCTCTTCAGGGTTTTCTGAGGCTGTGGGATGGCAGTGTTGATGGTGCCTGCGTGTAAGCTGGCTTGAGGAAGCCCGTGTCCTCTGTGTGCTCACGTACACGTACACGTTTCACAGTGCAGTGCAGTTCCACAGCGTGGCACAATGGTGATCCCTTCTGAGAAGTGTGTCACTAGGTGATTTTATTGTTGTGCAGACACCACAGAATGCACTAGAAGAACTAAGACAGCTCCAGCACTCCACCATCACGTATGCAGCCAAGCCACTGGCTGAGATGTCATCGTGTGGCATGCAACTGCATGTGCACGTGAGCTTAAATGAGTTTATGTGTTTCCTTTTTCTTGTAAATGAATTCTGGGATTAGTAGAAGATGAAGTCGAGATGTGTTTCATAGGGAAATGGCCACCAAGTATAAGGAACCCTGAGTTGGAAAGCCCAGCCTTGGGATGTGACCTCAGGGGCTTCAGAACACAGTGTAGAGGGCGTGTGGCACACAGCCCCGGGACATGCTAGTGGGTGTGTTTTCTGTCCTCCCACAGAGAGGTACAAGGGCCATGAGGCTTGCTGTGCCCATCTGTGCCGCCTCGGGTTAAAGCTCTTTTTAGAACATGAGTCACTTCAGACCATAGGGTTCTCCAGGCCATGGTCAACAGCTCGATGCTCAAGAGTAGTAAACTGGAGCTGCAGAAAAAAAAGCCCCAGAACCTGAAGTCATGTTCATAGAGGATTTTGTAGAGATTGTTAAGTCATCATTAACCCTTTTTGCAACTCATATGAATTCAGTTTTGATGTTTGGACCATATTTTCTCACCTGTGAATAGTGTCTAGAGATTTCAGTGACTGATCTCCATACAGTTTTGTGTTTCCCTCAGCGTGTCATCGAGGGTCTGCAGTTGCAGTTCTGGCGCCTGCACCAGACGACAGCGCCACCGGTTAGCTCTGGGGTTCACCTTCTGCAAAAACCTGCCTCTGTGTCTCCCTTTTGTGTATTCAGCGAGAAAGCTCCTGTGGTGCAGACACTGAGCTTTTACATTTGGATCTGTTTGCTGTACAGAAGAGCGAGCTGGTGGAAGTATTAGTGATTTGACTTGATGTACTGGATTGAATCATTCAGTTCCAGTTGTCAATCTCGAGTGTCTGCTGTGCAAGGAAGAGAAACTGTTTTTGCTTTAAAGTCTCATCTATAAAGTATCCACAGACAGAAATAGTGTGTTGGCTGCTTATCTGTTCATTCATTTGCCCACTCATTCATTTAATCAGTGTTTATTGACCACCCAGGTCCAGGTGCCTGTGCAGGCAGCAAAGGCTTTGAGAGCATATGTTGTCCAGTGTTAGGGACGGGGCAGCTCTCCTGCCCTCAGAGAAAGGAATGTGTGGGTAGATGGAGGTGGCATCAGGTTTCTCATTACTGGCAGTTTAGAGAGTACTCTAAGACTGATAAAGAGTACTGATAAGACTGATGAGAGGGAGTGGTGGCATAGAGACCAGGAATGTGTGGAACTGGCGTGTGGGATAACTGCAAGGGCAGCACTGCTGAATGTCTCAGCGCATTGGCAGGCCTGCTGAGGTTAAGGTGAGGTTCACGCGCTCTCCAGCTGCTCAGCAGTGAGCATGGAGGAGTGGTTGCCTTCAGTGTGGATTGGTTTTACCTAGTAATTAAAATAGATAAAGGAGAGACAAGGGAAGGTCATAATGATCACCTCCCCACCACAAGACAGATTGAGATTCATGTGAAGTAGAGGCCAGTGACTGGGGTGGAAGTTGTAGAACCAGTGTGCGAGCAGGCTCAGAGCTAGTAGTTGAAGAGCATGGTGTTTGAAGTTTTTTCCAGGGCAGCAATCAGCATACTATTTTTTGCAAAGGGCCAGAGAGTAAATAAGTTAAGCTTTAAGGACCAAGAGACAAAATCAAAGGTATTACGAAAGACGTCATACAGGAGAAAAAGCAAATTCCCACAAATTTTTGTATTGGTGCAGTTAGTGATGTAATTGAGTGAGGTATTTGATGGTTCAGATGCCCAATGAAGGGGGTTCAGGACACACTCATCCATCCCCAGGATCATTGCTGATTCTACTCTCAGTGCTTATCTGTCAGGAGCATGTTCTTGTCTCAGCTCTAAAGACGCCTTTGTGCTTACCGCTGCTCGCAGGCTTGGAGGTCAGTTCATCAGCAGTTTTCGTGGAGCATATTCGTTCCTGGGAGGCATTTGTGGTGTTCTTGTAGACTCTGCTTTATGTTAGACTTTAAGCTTGCCCTTGCTTTGCAGATTGGTCACATACAATCAATAGTTAGTTGGAAACACCTCAGTTGCCCAGGTAAGTTATGTAAATTTTCTTGACTTTTGCACTGCGGTCCCCAAAGTGCTGCGGAACTGTAGTCATAGCTTAGGAAATGCTGCAAGTTTTCATGGAAACAGATCTTATCCTGCTTATTGTTGCTTCTGACCCTGTGCAAAGGGTGTAAGGGAGCTTAGCATTCCTGTGGTCCAGGTGTGTGAGTTGTTTCTAAATCCTGTGAAAGCCAGCATCAATGACATGAGCTTCTTTTAGCAGGAGATGGTTATTTCTTCCATTGTATTTGGTGTCACTCATTTTATATCCATACTGGAGAGGCTGTTGATAGTATTGGGGGATCTGTACGGGCACTTGGCAGATGCCGCTGAGTGCTTGGGTGTAGTAGGCTTTCCTCTAAACAGCCCCTCTTCCTCTACTTGCAGGTGAAGAGCGACTACATGCTAGAGATAGCTGACCAGGTGGACCAGGAAATTGCTTTGAAGTTGGGTTGTCTAGAAATACGGTAGGTGGTGACTGTATATTGAGGTCTTTATTCGTCAATGTTTTTCATTATTTTTGAAAAAATTTCCCAGTTTTTTCTTCACAAGATTTTCAGTAAAATATTAAATGAAATGTGAGAAGATTCCAAATTACTTGCTTGTTATTTAGGTACCCCCTGTTGTTATTCTTTAACAACGTAAACATTCTGTATATACACATATCAATTTGTCTTCCCTGATTTTAGGCGATCATACTGGGAGATGCGCGGCAATGCACTGGAAAAGAAGTCTAACTATGAAGTGTTAGAGTAAGTATTGCACACCTAACTAGACCTACATTGACTCATACACCATGTTTCTAAAATGTATATCTGGAAAATTTTTTTTAAAATTCTAAATGTCATTAATTTTGTTAGGAACCATTTAAATTTGTTGGTAGATGTCATGCTAATAATGTGTATGGCCTGTCAACATATTAATGCACTTCTCATGTAGATTGAATCATGGCGGGGATGGGGCATCACTTCTAATTTACATGGAATTTTAGAATTGCCTGTGCACTATTGCTCACGTTCTCTGCATAAAATTATTAAGGAATTTTTTGGTCACAAATGAAGGTGTAGGGGTTACTTGTTGCTAATGCATCAGAAAATTTAAAATACCTACAAGTTTCTCCAATAATGAAATTGATTCCTACGTTAGACTCAGATGGTTTTACATACATGTAAGCCAAGCTGAGCTTAGGCCTTGGCAGCCTTGGAGTTCTACACTTCATTTTTCTGATAATTCAGCAGAAGATCATTGATACTGTTTTATCTTTGTAAAGGGCCAATTTTATTTTCATTTACAGTAGTGCAACATTTGGCCAACACACTTTCTGCTCTATCATTACTGAAATTCTTCTGGCATTTGAGAGATGCCAGTAAAATACAGTGAAGTCTCTCCACAGCTCCTCTGCTATAATAAAGGCTTCACATGGCATTAGATTTCATCTGGACCGTCTAGGTGTGTCCACCTGCTCTCACACTGTGAGCTTCACATCCCTGTTTTTAAGGGAGGTATGGTCATTAAAAACAAAGTAGAAATAGTTTTGGGAAACTGTTACAAAGCAGGCAAAATCATTTGAAATAATAATGGGTAATAGTAGATAAAAATAGTTACTTTTGGCACTTACATGACCATCCCTTGGGCCTGTTGTGGCACAGAATACATGTGGCCCAGACAGTCCATCTTGTTGCAGTGCTGTGACCCAGGACACCACTGGGCCTCAGAGCTCAACACCTCACTGCCACAGTGCTTTGCACACACAGTAGGTTCTCACCATATCTGTAGTTATGTCTGTTTATGAAGGTACCTCACCTATGTTGTGCCTCTTAACAGACTTGATAAATGCAAAATAAATTGTTTGACTTAAATGAAAAACTAGAGATCAACTAGGTATCTTACCAGTCACAGTTATTTTAGATGGAATTTTTCCAGTCCTTCAGTAGCTGGTGTGGTAATGATGATACCATTAATGCCATTGAAATGTTGAAACTATCATTCACTGTAGTTTGGATCTTTTATTTAAAAGTTGCCACATTCTTCAGCTTGAAAGACTTTCCTTAATGCTAAAAAGTACAAATTTCCAGAATCAGAGGAATTACTGAAGGTCATAATGATAACAATTTTTGTCTTCATTTCAAAAGGACATTCAGGAAAAATAGCAGTGATTTTATCATCTTAGTGTTTTTCTTGGTTATCTGTTTCTTTGTCCATTTCTTTGTTTATTCATTAATTTGTTTGACAGCCGTCATTGAATGCCTTTTGAGTCCTTGGTAGTGAAGTGCTAGAGGTTGAGAACTCAGTAATACAAAATTATCACCCTGGGTAAGCCCATTGCTAGATGGGAGGATCTCAGACAAGTCACAGGATCACAGAACAGCATGCTAGAAGCTGGTATGTGTCCACTTAGAGGTGCGGGGTGGACTTTGAAGTCTGAGTGGTCCCACAGCAGAATGCCATGGGCTGGCCTGCCAGCCAAGGGAGCAGCTCAGGCAGTTTGTGCAATGGGCAGAGGAGGTGCCTGTGGGCTTCAGTCCTAGGAGGGAGCCCAGCATGTCCTGAGGGTAGAGGATCCCTGGGCATCTGAGGGAGAGAGGGGTTGTGTCTGCCAGGTCATTAACATTTATCAACAAGTGCGTACACTTATCCCTGGAGCCTTGCTAAATTCTTGAGCCATAGAAGCAGGACAGTCACATGAAGAGGTTTGTGATTTAGATTCTGTACTGACAAAATTGGAATTACATTAAAGAGGATTGAAAGGGAACAAAAAATCAAGAGACTCTTGAATCTTTCCATGTGAAGGGCAAGGAGTCTCTGAGTAGGGATGGAGCAGTGGCCACAGAGCTCAGCAGAGCTAGCATCTGCATGGAGTCCAGAAGAAAGGGCAGGGATATTGTCTGTGGTGTCCTGTCCTGAGCACCAGGGGTGTAATCATGGAGAAACTGCTGGGCATGTTCACTCTTAGTTCTGAAGGCGCACTCATATGTTTTAAAAGGGAAGAGGAAAGGGAAACATTGGCTCTTCGCATCTACTATGAAATCACTAGTCCCAGCAGCACTTAGACCCGTGATGTGCCCAGCACCAGAGGTGGTTTCTCATGCAGTTCTCCACTGTGCCTTGCTCTAGGGAGGAAGGAACTGGCATGAGCCTAGAGGATCTCATAGCATTGGCAAGAAGCAATCAGCAAGACGGGCTGTGTCCCAGGGACATGGGAGCCAACTGAGGTGCTACCAGTGACAAAAGTAGGAAAAATTCAAGGAAGAAATTAAATATATGGCCTTAGATAATGAGCCAGAGTGTACAATAAATACCATGAGTCCATACCAAGATGATAATTTGAACACATAATGTGAGTGGCACCTGTTCTGAAGAATTCCCAGTACTTTCTGTAGACGTCCCCTTCCAAAGGTGGTGGAGCGTGAGCCTACCCCTCCCCCGCAAGGCTTGGGCTTCCTTCAGAGAGTACCAAGTGAGAGGGAGCATGGGAAGCAGCTAATGCTGCATGGAGGATCCCGGCAGGCACCCTCAGCAGGGCAGGTCAGGTCAGTGCCAGGAGGGACAAGTTCGTTGACAGGGTGCTACTGTGATGCGATGTGTTGAGGGTGGCAGTTCACCACTGTGGTCTTTCTCTCCAAGCCCTTACTCCAGTCTATCATGAGAATAACTCCCAACAAAGCCCAATTAAGGATCATTTTATGAAATACCTAACCTTACTCCTCAGAAGTGCCAACGCAGGTCATCAAGGAAAAAGGCAAGCCTGAGAGACACAATGCCAGGCGGAGCCTACGACAGAGACCCGTGTTAAATGCAGCTTGCTGCTTCGCATAGAACCTTGGCACGGAGAAGGGATGGCCAGTCAGGTGTGACCGGTGTGCAGAGTGGTGTGAGATGTTAACAGCAGGACACCTCGGTTTCAGTAGATGGGGTATCACCTTCACAACTTGGGAAATCTAAAGCAAACTGTTCATCTCAATTTTTAAAAATCTGGTGGGACAAGACTCCTAAAGTTCAATAAGTAAAATCAAGAATCAATAAATGGGGTGGAATAAAACTGAAAAGCTGCTTCACAGCGAAGGAAACAATCAAGAACACGAAGAGAACCAGGCACAGTGGCTCACGCCTGTAATCCCAGTGGCTTGGGAGGTTCAGAGCCAGCCTCAGCAACTCAGTGAGACCCTGTCTCTAAATAAAATATTTTTAAAAAGAAGGTGGAGAGCGAGCCTACAGAAGGGGAGAAAATCCTTGCTAACTGCACCTCAGAGCATTAATCTCCAGAATATATAAATAAATCAAAAACTTAACACCAGAAAAACAAATAACCCAATAATAAATGGTCAAAGGAACTGAACAGACACTTCACAGAAGAAATTTGCTCGGTCAGCAAATATATGAAAAAGTGTTCAACATCTCTAGCAATTAGAGAAATGCAACTCCAAACTACCCTGAGATTCCATCTTACTACAGTCGGAATGGCAATTATCAAGAATACAAGTAACAAGGAAAATCAAAAGAGTAGACAGGCAGCTTCTCAGCAACGTGGGTGAGCCAAAAAAAGCAGAAGTGCTTTACTGGAATTAAAACTAGACTTCCAGAGGAGTTCGGGGACTCAGGAGGTTGGATATAATAAAATATGGAAGAAACTCCAGTGGCACAGCCAGTGGCAGGGCCCAGCCAGAAGCACCAGCCAGAGCGGTCCCTCTGAACACAGTGGGGGACAAGGGATTAAAGAAATCCTCATTTTAGGGAGGCCTGAGGCATGTCTGGGGATGGAGCCTTAAGAGATCAAGGACATTGCCAGGTAAACCTGAAAGATGCACTGCACTGGTGTACAGGGAAAGAAGCTGCCACCTCTTCAGGTAGCCTGCAGGGGACCAGGGAAGGACCCCTTCTGCAGCTGCTGGGGGGCAGGGGCAGCTGAGGGAGCCAATTCCTGGCAAACGTGAGTTTGGCCCAAAATGCAGGCCCAGTAAACACACACTGCACGACATAGAGTGTGCTTAAATGACCAGGAGAAAAATCAAACGTGGAGAGAGCTTTACACAGTGGACAATTGGTCTTGGGAACCCACCCAGCTCTACCCCTCCCCCTCCAATCCAACTGCTTGCTGGACCTGCTAGGAGAGACACGTCTGGGAACTCAGAAGGGCAGAGGCAGGAGAGATTGGAGACTGAATCCAAGACCAGGAAACGTGGGATCTGAAAGTGGCATAGGAGACTAAGAATTGGGTCCTCCACTGCATGAGTGGGACCCAGGAGAGATCCCTTGGGAGACAGTCTTGCAGCGTGGACCAGCAAGAACTGGGCACTAGAGGTGCACTGATTTAAAATCTCCAGACCAACTGGAATTCAGTGAAGAGCTGGAGCCCACCTAAGCCTAAGCCCTGCCTCCAGGTCCTCTGTGCATGGGATGACCTCTCTCACTCCAGCAGCCTAGAAGTCTCACACTACACATGAGCCCACCTAACACTGCTGAGAAGAGAAGCTGAGAGTTTTCTGAATGCCAATGGAAAGAATTCTTTAACTTTTCATTAAAAAATTTTTTTTTGAATTTTTTTTCTCTGTTTAATTGTGAACTGAAGGGTACATGGACATTTATATACATACATTCATATATGTAAATGTCCTTCATTGATAGCATTTTTGGAGCCAGTTGTTTTTCATGGATTAGTTTTTTGTGAACTAGATGTTTGATCAATATATTTTAGTTTTGTTTTGTATTCTTCTATTTTATTTTTTTAAAAATTTTCACTTTATGTATATATTTTTCTCCTACTTGTTTACCTTGATTCTCTCTTCTTCTGCTCATAGCCAGTCTCTTGCTCTCTTTTACTCTTCCTTATTTACTACTACTACTCTCCTCCTCCCTCATAATAATCATATCCTATATCACTTCTGTTCTCTCCCTACCATTTGAAATCATAAATCTTTTTACAGATTTGCTGTTTTTATTGTAAAAAAACTGATTATATTGTAACTGATTATATCATATCTGTTTATTGTGATAATTAACATTGTAGATGACATTGAAGGAATTATTTGGTTTAATGTTATGTATAGGGGGAAACCAGTTCAGATCTTGTATATTTTTTGCATTGGTCATTGTAATTATTTGTCTCCCCCTAAACAGGTACTGAAAACCTTCAGGGATGCTATAAGTCCACAGGGTAGAAACTACTGCCTCAGATCCATTCTGTTAGATGGGTAGACACCAAACAACCTGAAAAAGCAAGGGAACAAATTGCCCCAAACAAACCAAGATACTCCAGTAACAGAAACCATCGACATCGCAGTGGCAGAAATGTCAGAGAAGGAGTTTAGAGTGTGCATAAATTTATCATCAGAGTAAAGGATGGTATAAGGAATGAAATCAGAGAGAAAGTATGGGAAATGAAAGATCACTTCAGTAAAGAGGCAGAGATGATGAGGGGGGAAAAAAAACAAGCAGAAATCCTCAAAATGAAGGAAACAATAAACCAAATTAAAAATTCAATAGAAAGCATCACCAACACACTAGACCACATGGAAGACAGAACCTCAGGTGATGAAGACAAAATATATAATCTTGAAAGTAGAGTTGACCACACAGTGAAGATGTTAAGAAACCATGAGCAGAACTTCCAAGAAGTATGGGATAACATGAAAAGACCAGATTTAAGATTTATAGGAATAGATGGTGTAGACACACAAACCAAAGGGATGCACAATCTCCTCAATGAAATAGTATCAGAAAATTTCCCAAGCCTGAAGAATGAAATGGAAAATCAAATATGAGATGCTTCCAGGACCCCAAATGTACAAAATTACAACAAACCCACACCAAGGCACATTATTATGAAAATGCCTAACATACAGAGTAAGGATAGAATTTTAAAGGCTGTGAGAGAAAAAATATCATATTATATATAGGGGGAAACCAGTTCAGATCTCAGCTGCTTTCTCAACTCAGACCCTCAAAGCTAGGAGGTCCTGGAATAACATATACCAAGCTCCAAAAGAAAATGGATGCCAACCAAGAATCCTGTATCCAGCAAAATTAAGCTTTAGATTTGAAGATGAACTGAAAAATCTTCCATGATAAAAGTTAAAAGAATTTACAACTAGAAGGCCTGCACTACAGAACATTCTCAACAAAATATTCCATGAAGATGAAGTGGAAAAAAAAAAGAAAAAAGAAAACCATCAAAGGGAGGAACTACAATAAAGGAACAGTCAATCAAAGGAGAAACTAATTTAAACTGAAAATTAGAAATAAACCAAAATGCCCGGGAATAAAAATCATGTCTCAATAATAACCTTGAATGTTAATGGCCTAAACTCATCAATCAAAAGACATAAACTGGCAGATTGGATTTAAAAACAAGATCCAACAACGTGCTGTCTCTAACCGACTTGCCTCATAGGCAAAGACATCCACAGACTGAAAGTGAAAGGATGGGAAAAAACATTCACATGGATCATGTACACAAGCAAGGGTTTCTATCCTCATATCAGGTTAAATGGCCTTTAAACCAAAGTTAGAAGGATCAATGATGGCCATTTCATACTGCTTTAGGAGATTATACATTAACAAGACATAACAGTCATAAATATTTATGCCCCAAATGATGGAACATCTACGTAGATTAAACCGTTCTCAATTTCAGGAATCAAAAGACCACTACACAATAATACTGGGTAACCTTAACATGCCTCAGTCACCAATGGATAAGTCCTCCAAACAAAAACTAAATAAAGAAGTTATAGAAGTAACAAATACAATGTATACTTTAGACTTAACAGAAATACAGAATATTTCATCCATCAATGACTGAATAGATTTTCTTTGCAGCAGCACACAGATCCTTCTCTAATATAGACAATGTTATGTAAGCTATCACATATGTTGGCATAGAATTGTAATATTACCTTAATATATTTTTAGCATCTGTAGGGTTTTTGTGTGTGTGTGTGGGCAGGGGCGTAGGGGTGCCGGGTATTAGGGATTGAACTCAGGGGCACTTTACCACTGTGTGGACTGAGCCACATCCTCAGCCCTATTTCGTATTTTCTTTAGAGACAGGGTCTCACTGAGTTGCTTAGTACCTTACTTTTGCTGAGGCTGGCTTTGAACGCCTCAGCCTCCCGAGCATCTGGGATTACAGGCGCGTGCCACCGCAGCTGGCTGTAGGGTTATTTTGATAGCTCCCTCTCCATTGACATTATTTTTTGTGTTCCTGCTTTTTCTTGATTAGACTTGTTTATTTTTCTATCAAAATTTATCTGTTATTTCTTTATTTCATGTATTTCTGCTATTTATTTTTTCCTTCCTACTACATAACTTGAAAATAATTTGATTGTTACTCTAGCTTCTTTCTGATACAAGTACTTTAAGTTATAAATGTTCATTTGAATACTGTTTTATCCCAGAGATCCTGATATTTTAAGCTTTTATTACTTAGTTCAATGCACTTTTTATTTACTTTTTTGTGCTTTCTTCCTTGACCCCTGAGATATTTATAAGTGTGCCATTTAATTTTGAAATAGTTGACATGTTGGGGTAGGGTTCTAGATCTCTCTTTTTTTTTTTAATTTTTTTTTTTTTGTAGATGGACACAATGTCTTTATTTTATTGTTCTGTATGTGGTGCTGAGGATCGAACCCAGGGCGTCACGCATGCAAGGCAAGCGCTCTACCGCTGAGCCACAATCCCAGCCCGGGTTCTATATATCTTAAGGTGATCAATTTCTAATGTAATAAATCATACAGGAAACACAGTCTACATGATTTCAAATTTTAGAAAAAGTGATGAAAATGCTTTTTATATTGATTGTATTGGTTATATACATGTCAAAATTGATGAAATTGCATACTTCAAATATGTGCATTTTATTGTACTTCAATAAAACTATGGGTGGGGAGAGAATACAAGTAACAATAACTGTTGATGAGGATGTGGAAAGAAAGACACACTCATACATTGCTGGTGGGACTGCAAGTTGGTGCAGCCACTCTGGAAGGCAGTATTAAGATTCCTCAGAAAACTTGGAATGGAACCACCATTTGACCCAGTTATCCCACTCCTCAGCATATACCCAAAGGATTTTTAAAATCAGCATGCTATAGTGACGCAGCCACACCAATGCTCATAGCAGCCCAATTCACAATAGCTAAGCTATGGAACCAACCTAGGTGCCCATCAACAGATGAATGGATAGAGAGAATGTGGGATATGTACACCATGGAATATTACTTGGCCATAAAGAAGAATGAAATTATGGCATTTGCCAATAAATGGATGGAACTGGAGGCTATCATGCTAGGTGAAATAAGCCAATCCCCCAAAACCAAAGGCTGAATGTTCTGATATGCAGCTACTGACTCACAATAGTTTGGGGGCAGGTGAGTGGTGTTTCACTGGATTGGATGGGGGAGGGGGAATGGGAATCAGAAAAATAGTAGAATGAGTCAGACACAACTGTCCTGTGTTCATATATAAAAACATGACCAGTGTAATTCCACATCGTGTACAGCCACAAGAACGGGAAGTTATACTCCATGCATGTATGATATGTCAAAATACGTTCTGTCACATATAACTAGAAACAAATTTTAAAAACATTAAAAAATATCCAAGCCAGCCTAATTGGGCTAACAGTTTTAAAAATTTTATCTGTTAACTTATTTCAAAGGGAGAATTAATAACAAAAAAAGCACACACATTAAAAAGATGTTCCTGGGGGGAAAGATCCGGTGGGAGATTTGAGGAGGCCAAGAGCCACCGAGAATCAAGTTGGCGCTCTGCTGTAGTCCAGCTGGCTTGTGTGAGGTGGAGTCTGCACACAGTGATGGCTCCCTGGTGGCAGGCTGCAGGGAGAGTGGCCAGAAACACATGGTCCTTCAGGACCTTTGGGGAAGCCTGCTCCTGGGTGGGGACTGGGAAAGAATGGTGGAAGTTGTGTTCCACTTTGTCTCCGTGAGGCCAGAGGTGTCTGTGAGAACCAGAGGCACCCGGAGGAAGGAAGTGCTGATGCGCTGGGTCGCAGGAGGATGGACGCCTGAGTTGTCTCTGGACCTGTGCTTGGCAGCTGGGAGTTCAGCTGCAGGCAGTGAAGGAGCAGGCGTCGTGAGGTAGGCGTGGCCTGCTCCCAGAGGGTGTGAAGGAGCAGGCGTCCCCAGCCGAGGTGGGCGGGGCGTGGCCTGCTCACAGGGTGTGAAGGAGCTGGCGTCCACAGCCGAGGTGGGCGGGGCGTGGCCTGCTCACAGGGTGTGAAGGAGCTGGCGAGCGTGACCTAGGTGGGGCGTGGCCTGCTCACAGGGTGTGAAGGAGCAGGCGTCCCCAGCGTGAGGTGGGCGGGGCGTGGCCTGCTCACAGGGTGTGAAGGAGCAGAAGGTGTTAAGTTCCAGATCCTGAGTTTGAACTGCGTCTAGTTTTACATTAAAGTTGGTAGAAATCCTGGGGACAGGAGCACAGATGGATGGAAAAGCACAGAGGGTGTGCTCGTCAGTGGCTTCGGCCGGTGGAGTTTTTGTGGAATTGCTGAACATGAGGGCTGTGGTGGCTGTTACCTGATCTGGAAGAATGGACACCCCCTGATTTGGTGAATTAGGTCCTCCTTAGAGGGTGTCGTCGAGCGGTTGAGTATCTGTTTTATGGCTGCTGTCAGTTTGCCTCGTAGGTGGTTCTATGGCAGCGTGGTGGTTGCCACAAGAACGGAGGCATCTTGAGGTCCCCGTAATTCTGAGCTGTTCCGTGTCCCTGTCTCTGTGTCTTCCTTCTGAGTCCAGGCTTCGCCCACTGCAGTGGTTCTTTGCCGTCTTGTAGCTGTGTGCAGTCATCGCCTGCCTCTGTGAGAGGCCATAGGTGCCCTGGGCTCCCGAACCCATACTGATGACCAGCTCTCCACTTGCGCTGGGACGAGTCAAGCTTTTGGTGGGTGTTTCCAGATTGGTGAATTGGTCTTGCTGGTACCTGCCTATGTTCTGAGTGGTTGTAGGGAATTAAGTGTAATGATCACATCAAGGGCCCAGCCCTGAACACGCACAGATCACAGCTCTCACTGTCCTGAAGAGAGGCTGTCAGTCAGCATGGAACCACCCTGTCCAGTGTCTTCAGGGGTCATTTATTGATTTCATCTTGAGCTTTTTAAAGTAGGTTTTAGTTTTCAAAGGTAATAATAATACATTCTAGTTAGAGATAATCGAAATTACATTGTCAAATAGAAAAAATTCTTCCATTCTTGTTGCCTCCTGATTCTTTGCAGTGCCAATGAATACCTTATAACTGCCTTTTAAACGTACAACATGCATGCTGTGCAAGGTTTTAATATAGTGGAATGATGTTGAACATGCATACTGCTTTTGTTTATTTTTTCAATCCTGTGTGAGCCCAGGTACGCTCTACCACCGAGCTATATATATCCCCACTCCTACCCCCACTCCACTTTTTTTTTTTTTTAGTTTTTGAGACTGTGTCTTGCTAATTGGTGAAGCTGGCCTCAAACTTGGGATCCTTCTGTCTCAGCCTCCTGAGGAGTTGGGATTACAGGTGTGTGGCACTGCCTGGCTAGAATAAGTACATGTTGCTAAATATAAACATCAGATGATCGTGTGAGGACACATCTGAGCAGTTACCTGCAGTGCACATACATTCTATTTAGCAAAGTGTTGTGGCCATATTTTGTTGTTCATTTGGTCTAGAGAAAAAGAAACAAGTAATAACTTATTTTATGGACATTGAATAATTCCATATATGGCCATTTCACATCCCTTTTGCAAATTGCATTATTTACAGTGTTTCTAATACACTTTGTCTTTTTCAATCTTAAGAAGTCTTTGTTATTTTAACCTTGTGCTTGTAACATGTGTTCTGTATATTCTTTTCTAGCTCATCTCTATCTTTCAATTATATGGCTTTCATTATACAAGTGTTTTTTTGTTTTGTTTTGTTTTGTTTTTATGTAGTAACATGTCAGTTATTTTCATTTTGGGATTTGAGTTTCAGGACCAGATTTTTTTAGAAGGCATGCAACAACTTAAGGTTATTAAGTGCTCGTTCTAAAATTTTGTGAATTCATTTCTGTTTTATATTTCCAAATGTGTGTATTTTTAAAGCACATGTTTACATTACATTTTAACCGTGGTCTGAGAAGCACCTCTTGACTTGTGAGCCTGTCTTGATGGATAAATCAAAAGTTTCAAAAGTTCACAATCGGGCGAGACCTCTGCAGTGAGTGTGCATTCCTCGCCCTGTACTCTACACCAACACTGTGTTTGCTTTGTGTGGTCAGTCTTTTCAAATGTTGGACTGAGTTAACCTTGTGAGTATCCTGAAATGCTGAGGCAGAGGGGAACTTGGCAGTGGCTTGCTCTGCAGTCTGCAGGCTTTCTTTCTTTGGCTCAGTGTTCCTGTCTTCTCTATAATTGAACTTCGTGCTATTTAGTGACCCTCTGTGTGTAGTGATGCAGTTTTTATTTTGATCCTGAAGTCTGTGGGCCCTCTTCAGATTTCTGTTGCTTGGTTTATATTTTCCATTTTTCACTTTCAACCCTTCTGTGTCCTTACACTTTCCAGATATCTTGCTTTTAAATACCATAGAACAGGATCTGTAAATGCGGCTTGCCAAATCTTTCTTCTAACTTATAGGCCTAATGCATTTATAACCATCAAGACAAATGTTCTATACTTGTTCTTTATAGCTGGTGTCCTAGAAATAGACTGTGTAAGGGGGGTGTGGGTGCACACGCATGCCTCAGGTGGTTTTCTTCTTCCAGGTGTTCTTCCCTAATGAGTTGGGAATTTGTAAACCATCTGTACCTTTATTAGTTGCCCCTACACTTCACCTTCCATGTTAGCTAGACACGTCTAGATTTTTAAGTGATTTGACCTTCTTTGAAAAGATGCAAAGACCTTGGAGCACCTTAACTCCCTCTGTCTTCCAACTTACATGTCAGTGTTTCTGTTAATGCCACATTTTCTTAAACTCCAAACATAAGACATTATTATTAAGAACCTCATAGTTTGTCATTTTATGTATTTTTATTCATTGGGAAGTCCTGGGGATTGAACCCAGGGTGCTCTACCACTGAGCTACACCCCTAGCCCTGTATTATTATTTAACATTTTAGTTTTGAGACTGGGTCTCACTAAGTTGCAGAGGCTGGCCTTGAGCTTGGGATCCTCCTGCCTCAGCCTCCCCTGTTGCTGGTATTACAGTTGAGCACCCCTGTGCCTGGCTGTCATTTTATTTCTTAAACATCCTTTGTGTGCCTCAGCCTACCTTCTGGTGTACTTTTACTTCAAATGTAACATCCAAGTTGAATTTTCTCAATGTTGTGAAGATGACATTCTATTACGTCAGTGGAAAGGTCTGTTGGCATCTCTTGCTGGTTGCTTTCTTTTAAGATTTTAGTTTTGGGTTTTCTGGTTTTACTCACATCTCAGGCATAGATTTCCCTTTTTTTTTTTTTTTTTTAATTTTTTTTGTTGTTGTTGATGGATCTTTATTTTATTCATTTATTATTTATATGTGGTGCTGAGGATCGAACCCAGTGCCCCACGCATGCTAGGCAAGCGCTCTACCACTGAGCCACAGCCCCAGCCCCTAGATTTCCTTTTATGAACCCCTCAGGACGTGCTGTGTTTTGTGTTCTGTGGATTCATGTGTTCTTTGGGAAAATGTATCTGGAATGTTTTTAATTACCTACTGGGTGTCTCTTACCTTAGCATTTCTCTTGTTTTCTCTCTCCCTCAGTGGCAGTGTGCATGCAGCTTTTTATATTTGCCTTTTAATTTCTTAATTTCTTTTCCACAGTCTCTTGCCATTGTGTCTTATCCATTTGGCTTTTCATTTACTGTTTTCGTCTTTGCCACTGAGGGGGATTGTGGCTCCGTCCCCGTGGTTTCTGGTGTGTACCTCTGCGTGTGAGCTGTTTATCTGTCGTGTTTCCCATGCATAGCTGTGATGTGCTGTTTGGCAGTAACCATGGGGCACTAGTAGCAACTAAATCTGCTGCTCACTTAAGTCCTGGGAGGCCCTAACTGGCTGAGCGAGGCTCCTGGGTTTTGTTTCTCTCCACTGGTGGCTTTGGGTGAAAGTGAGGGGTGGCCCCACTGCAGCCTCCCTCAGTGCCCAGCTCAGTGCCTGGGTGTCAGGCTCCTGGTCGCCACTTGGCATGTGGCCTCGGCCCAGTACCCAACACAGCTCCCCATGCACTTACTGTGCTTTATCACCCTGTCAATCAAGTATCCTGTTCAGTTTCAGGCCTCCTCACGCAGTTTTCCTCTTTCTTAAAGCGTATTTTTTTGATAAGTTTATTAACGTTTAGTTTTTGGTGGTAAAACTCTTCTTTTATCTTTGTTTTTGAACCCAGAAGGACTCTACCTTTGAGCTACATCCAGCTAAGTTGCCCAGGCTACCCTTAAACTTGAAATCCTCTTGCCTCAGCCTCCTGAATCACTGGAATTACAGGCGTGTGTCACCACACTTGCTTTCTGTTTTTGTCATTTTATAAGTTTCTGTACTTCCCACATGGGCTCAGTTCTAATGTAATGGTTATATTCTCTTGAAACCTTAAAGGTGCATAGAGACCCTGCTGGGCTCTGCCTCTCGTCTGCTTGCTCGGGTGCTGGGGTCTGGCATGCCCTGGGTGTGGTATGGCTGTGTGGCTGGTCTACAGGAGGATTGGATCTCTCTGCTCTCCTGCCCAAGGGCAGGCTTGACAGTACTTTCTCTGACTGGTTTTTGCTAGTAACTTGGAGTCATTTAGGAATCTGTTTTTTTCAATACAGAAAATAATTATACATGAATATAAATATTGTTTGTTCTTTATCATAATCAATTTCTCTTTTTCCTTGCCCATTATAAAAATAGTCATTAAATAGTTGACATAACTGATTGGAAATTTTAAAGATAAGGTTGGTGATATACAGCATAGTGCAGATGACCCCTTCAGCTTTAACACATTTCCAAATAGGTAGTTGAATTATGCTTAAAATAATGAGGCCTGTCCTCAGATGATGGGACAAGCTCCATCTAGAATTTTCTGTATTTTTTCTATAAATAAATTAGAGTCCATCATTCTTTCTATGTCCCTCCAAGCCTCGTGGAACCAAGGTGCCTCTTTTGTAGGTGAATGAACGGTAACATGGCAGAGGCCCCAGACCCAGCCCTGGCATCTCCCACCACCAGGAAGCAAACGGCAGCACATCTGCATCTTTGGGAACAGGAGGCCAGGGACAAAGGTGGCAGGCAGCCCAAGGAGTCGGGTGGCTCTGTCAGCCCTTCATGCCACATCATTGCCGGTGCCCGCAGATCACACAGCGCTAAGCTGTCTTCCCCGTTGGCATTAGAGAAGGAAGGGGCTGAACATGATTATCCTCCAGAGAGAGCTTCTCAGTGTGAAATGGTCACAGCAAACCAGTTAGCTTTGCGTTTTACCTCCCTATCCAGCGGTTCACCTTTTTCTAGAAATTGGATCATTTTTGCATGTAGCATGTTTTGTGCTGTAGTTGTTTGTATAATTGTCTCTGTTCCCTCATAGAATGTGAGCTGCATCTATGTGTGGGGTCTACCCATTTTCCCGACGCTTGACAGAGGATCTAACACTTATCAGGCAGTCTGTAAGAAATTTCTAGAATGAATACATATGTGATTTAAAATTAGCTGAGCAAAGTGCTGGGGGAATAGCTCAGTGGCAGCACGCTTGCCTAGCATGCACATGCAAGGGGCTGGGGTGTGGCTGAGCAATGGAATGCCTATATAGCCTAAGTTCAAGCCCCATCATCGCAAAAAATAAATAACATTAACCAAGGTCAATTATATTTGTGATTTTCTTTCATTTTTTTCCCATTATCTTTCTTGTCAGTGGTAATTCAGTGTTTTCTTAATATCTATAATCATATGGAAAGAAGGGGATGCTGACAGAGTTGACAGGAGTTGCAAGTGGCTTTGCTGAGATAGCTTGTTTATCTCTCATTAAGGCAAGTTCTAGACAGCCAGTGTTCCTCAGCCACTGGGCCCCAGATTCCTTTTCCCTTGCCATCTCCTAGTCTGGTGCTTCCTTGTGGCCTGGTGGGTGTTCCACTCCATGCAGTGGGCAGAGATGGACCTTCTCTTTCTCTCCCATTTCAGGACACAAATGTGTACATAGTGCTTTCCCTTGAAGAGACCTTGATCTCACCTGGCCACAGCTGGGGAGTGCAGCATTGTGCGTGGCAAACAGAGTACTTTTCATTAGCCAGGATGGAGGGGAATGTAATGAAGAGAGAGGTGGGACTCCGTGTTGCAGGTAGAGAATTTTAACACTTCACCAGTTTGTAAGAGGTATAATGTATAATTCTGAAGTTAAAGGACTTCCACGCTATTTTTATTTTTTAATTTTTTTTAGTTGTAGATAGACACAATATCTTTATTTTGTTTATTTTTATGTGTTGCTGAGGATCGAACCCAGTGCCTCACGCATGCAAGGCAAGCACTCTACCACTGAGCCATAATCCCAGCTCTCTATACTATTTTTAGATTATAGAGTCTCAATTCTGAGAGATTTGCAGAGAAGATAAGATAGGGATATGTGAGAATACACATTTAAGTTATATTTTGAAGTTAGTTTTAGTTGCATTTTTGCCAGGGCTTCAAGTATTTGAGGAGTTATGTCCACAATGTATTAAGGTCACCAGTCAAGGCCAGAGTCTTCTCAGAAATGCTGCTGAAAGAGAAAACAGATTTATCCTTGACATTGAGATTAACTCACATGGCCATACACAGTTACAGGATTACAGGCACACCTGTAGTCCCATCCACTGGGAAGGCTGATGCAGGAAGATTGCAAGTTTTAAGGCAGCCTGGGCAACTTAGACTCTGTCTCAAAATAAAAATGGCCAAGAATGTAGTTCAGTGTTAGAGTACTGCTGGTTCAATCCCGTTGTCCTCCCCACCTCTTCACATGCTTATTTCCTGTTAATGTGGATGTAATGCCCATTTCAGGCGAGACCTCTGGAGCCTGGCACGCTGCATGTACGTGGACACGAACATGTGTGCCTGACAAGGGATGGGCTGCAGGTGTCTCGGCAGTCCTGTGCACCATTGAGGGTTCAGTCTGCTGCCTGGGAGCTCTGAGGGCAGAGGAGTGAAGCCCCGGGTGCTGTCTTCTTGTGTGGTCCTTTTTGAACAGTCATGGTAAGGCGAGGGGGCTTGTGTAAGGCCCCACTCAGGGACACAAGTGTGTGATGATTGCCAGAACGACTGAGTGGCAGTGGAAATTGCAGAGCTGAAAGGGAAAGAGAAGCAGACCCCATCAGTCAGCAGTGGTCTGATTATCTCCATTGAAGGGCAGGGTTAGGTTCATTTGGAGAGCTCTAGGGCTGGAAGTAGCCAAGTGGTAGAGCATTTGCTAACCTGCATGAGGCCCTGGTTTTCATCCCTAGTGCTGCAAAACATAAAAATAAAGGGAGAGAGAGTTCTGGTCTAAAATTAATCATGAGCATAATTGTAGGCCCCAGGTGCTCTGAATCCCAGGAGCTAGGTTGGCTAGTTTTGAGCACTTGTTCTCTTGTGGTACCTGTCAGGCTCTGCTGTGGGTAGTTGTTCATACCTGTGTCTCTCCTGGAGAGGGGAAAGCTCCACAGTAGCCTCTCCCTGCCAGGGCCTGATGGCACTGCATGCTGGACATGTGCACTGAGAACCACATGAGCACAGCTGCCCTGTGGCTTTGGGTCCAGATTGTTGGGGTCCTAGAGAGCAGATCACAGAAATTCTTCACCCCTGCAAGAGGAGGGCAGGGAGAGGAGCTTAGACACCCTCTATTGCATGGCCCCACACTGTTCCCTCCTGGCCTGCTGCAGGATCCTTCCCTCCCCTGCTATGCCACACTTTCTGCCTCCTGTCTTTCTGAGTCTGGGAGCCCATGTGGTTGTCCCCATGTTAGCTGTGTCCCGTACTCAGTGTCCCTTCATCTTTCCATCCCTGCCCTTACCCAGGTGCCTTCAGACCCCCAGCACCATGCCCATGGCAGGGAGTTTGCCCAAAATCTTGGAGTCATCTCCTGGACCCAGCCCTGCCAGTCCAATGGGATGATGATGGAAAAGTTCTGGGTCTGCCCTGTCCAGTTTGGTATCCACTAGCCACACAGGGCTGCAGCACTTGAGCAACAGTGGGTGTGACCTGGAACAGAAGTTTAAATTTGATTTTAATGAATGGAGGTATAAATGGCTGCACATAGTTTTTTTGCTACACCATGTTGGACCGCACAGTTCTTACTACATGTTAATGGCCTGTCACTTGTGTATGGCTTTACAGGTCCCTCTGGACTCATGTGAGACCCTAGTAACTGGTGCTCAGGTTTGGGAATCAGGGTTTGACAGCATTCTGAAAGCTTCCTCGGAACTAGTTTCTTATCAAATTAGTTTAAATGCATTTAGGATATACTCTTTGGTAGATAAGTAATGCAGTGAAGGTTCATAAAAGGCCAGTAGTTCTGTTGGTAAGTGTAAGATTCATTTTATCTCAGTTACACATAGGACAGTTGTGCAGAGTTTGGCCTCGAACAAGTTATATGCCACACGGGTGAAACCAGTGCAGAGGTCTGTGCCTGCCGGTGAACTGGGGCCACACAGCTTGGACAAGTACCTTGTGTTAAAGTGGGACAGGGTGCATGTCCCTGCCTGGCTACCCGCGAGAGGTTTAAATGTAGTTTCTACAGCAGGCCTCCAGAAACGTGAGTGGCCCCGGCACTTCTCTGAGTGCCTGCACAGAGCCTGCGGCAGGCTGCTCCCCAGGTGTGATTGCCGAGGCTTTCCATGAATGTGTGTCCTTGGGCCTTGTTTAATTTTCTCCCCAGCCAGACATCTGAAAGAGTTCTGATGTACTGGTATAATTCCATTATTATTCAAAAGTAGTTGGGAATAAACTGCATGTATGCCACGCATTGGCCTTGAGCTTTTCTTTTTAATATAGGCCTCCTCCCTTTAAAGTAGAAGTAACATAGGAACAAGCCATTTTCACAAAAAAATATGCTCTCTTACTTTTCTTCAAACATGCAACCCTCTTGGTCCATCTTTAATTTTCCCATTTGTAACAGAACCCAGCATAAGGTTTTTTCTCTCCACCTGGCTCTGAGAAAATAGATATGCAACTGTTGGGGCTAACAGGCCTTGACAGCCTCACAGCTGGTCAGAGCACATTCCCACCCTGGCCCTTCCCTCCACCAGAGATTGTCATGGCCAGTAGCCTTGTGGATTCCCACTCGGAAGGCAGAAGGCTCATGCCCCCACCCAGCCCCACGAGGCCAGAACTCCCTCCCTCCCCTGTGTGGGCAAGGACACCAGCGCTCACTCTGCCATCGCCCTGCGGCTGCGCAGTGCTCCACCCACCCCACTACATTGCTGTCTCGGGCACCATCAGAGCGCCCATCCTTCTGCCCTGCCACTTACTCCCCACCAGGCTTTGCAGGTCCCCTCTCCCTCTGCGCTAAACAAGGGGCATCAGGCATGGGCACCAAAAGCTTTCCTGACCCAAAGGGCTGGTGTGATGTTTAAGGAGAGAAGGAAACACATTCCTCTTGAATCCTCGGCACCACTGCAAGCAGGCCATACTGCTACAAAGCTATAGCCAGACCCCTCCTGTGGCAGAGCCAGGTCCACCTCCAGAATGCTCCAATTTGGAACTTCATGCTTTTGTTATGGAATAGCTCCCTGTAAGGAAGATGGGGAAGAAGGTACTGGCCTCTCTTCCTGCACAATGTTGATAGCCTTTCTTTCCCAGAAGTGATTGGCACAAGGTCCTTGGAATGCAAAGGCCCTGTGAAGTCCCTGTATTTTTAGGAGGGTGCCACTTGGGTGGGTATGTTTCCTCTTTGCATCCAGCACCAGATTAAGTAGTAGCAGTTCCAAAAAGGTAAGAAAGAAGTCACTAGACAAAGGGTTGCAGAGAAATAGAAAACCAGGTATAGTTAAGTGAGCTGACTAATAGGTAAAACCAGAAAATGACTTGTCTCAGAGCTGAGGAGATGTGTGGGATATGGAGAGCATGATGACCTATACCAGCAGACTGAGGGCTGAGGCTAGCACTGGCTTTAGCAAGGAGTCCACCGGTCAGGTGCTGCCTTATGTTGAGGTGGAGGTGTTTGGCCACACGTGAACCCTGTGTTCTGACTCAGCCATGATGCCTTTGTGTGTTCACAGATGCACTGATGTGGGGTCTGGAGGGAGGGGTCCCGGTGTGGACACTCCATGCTCAGTGCCTCGTGCCAGCGTCACCTTTGCTGGCCCTCCACGTGCCCCACTGACTCCAAGTGTGGAGGCCTCGGTTCATCTCAGTAGCACTCAGGTGCCATCTAGTGGCCACGACTTCTGGGAAACAGCTTCCGCAGGCAGAAAAGTGAGACTGGGCCCTTCTTCCCAGCTCTTTTCTTTGTTGTCAGTAATAATGACGAATTTAGTGTTACAGCTTGACTTAAAGAAAATTGCTGGAATTTCTGACATTTCCACACTTTCAGCTTTTTGACTAGAACAAATCACTTGACTTCTGTTTTTTTTCCTTATGTGAAACTTAGATGGTCAATCATGATAAGGTGAATGAGTTCTTTAATCAAAAAAGGTTACTTTAAGCCAGGTGCAGTGGCACATGCCTGTAATCCCAGCACTTTGGGAGGCTGAGTCAGGAGAATCACAAGTTCAAATCCAGCCTCAGCAAGGGCAAGGTGCTAAGCAACTCAGTGAAACCCTGTCTCTAATTAACACACAAAATAGGACTGGGGATGTGGTTCAGTGGTTGAGTGCCCGAGTTTAATCACTGGTATAAAAAAAAGTTTATTTAAACAAACAGTCAACTTTTAGAATAAATCCAGGGGATAATTTTTAATTGTCCAAGTTATATCCTACTTTCTTTAAAAATACAGTATCATCCAGTTGGAATTGATGTTTATAAAGATAAACTTGCAATGTCTGAAAAAGACCAGTTTGGTTTTCTTTGTACTCACAATTTGCAAAGAAGCAATATATTAGAAGGTTTTTCAACAATAAGGGTGGAAACAAAGATTTCTACTTAAAGCAGTTGTGTCCCTGTTTTCTGCGCATAGCTAGAAAACGATCCCGTGTGTGCACTGGTAACTTGGAACTTTGTCTCACCTGGTTCCTTCCTGCATATGATGTGGAAGGATAAATGATGTGAAGTGCTCTTATGTTTTGCAAGTGTGTCATTATATTTATTTCTTTGGTGGTGTTATTTGTTAATATGCTTCTTTTTATATTTCAGAAAAGATGTTGGTTTAAAGCGATTTTTTCCTAAGAGTTTACTGGATTCTGTCAAGGTAATTAGAGTCTACTTTATCATAATCAAATAATGAAATCATGCCAATACCCTTTCCCCAGTGATCAACTGCTTTTGGGAAGATAAAATGGTGTAGTTTTCTCCTTATGTATAAAAGCCATCACGTAAAAATCTGGCAGTTAATTCTAGTTCTGTCAATGGCAAAGAGATTTTTATAGATCAGCTTTCTCCCACAAAACCATGGTTTTACTTCTTGATCGCATGTGATACTCAGCTAAGTACTGAACTAGAAAGCTAGATGCTAGAAGCTTGAAGCTAGTCCCCGTTACCTGGGTTTTCAACATCTCGGGTAATTGAGCATACAGAAGGAAAGGACCTCTGTGTGAAAGAATTGGAGGGGGCATAAAGAGGCGTGTGTGCATGTCAGTGTTGCTCTGCACGTGCAGCAGGAGGGCATGAAGAGGCGTGTGTGCGTGTCGGTGTGCCTCTGCACGTGCAGCAGGCTGGAGTGGGACTGTGTAGTGCTGCTTCCCGCTCCATCCACAGCACAGGGCCACACATCCTGGTGCCTTGGGAGCACCCCAACTCGGACATCAAGACAAACTCTAGCTCAGATGGGCTCACTGTTTGCTAGCCTCATGCTATGGGACCTAGTTTCTTATTTCCATAATGAAGGAAATATAGGGTCAGTGTGACCATATATGTATCCCACAGTACATGTCACATAGCAACTCTTAAACAGTGGCTGTTACTGCTCTTATTCTTTACTAAAAAGGTCTTATTCTACATCCCATGACATGCACCATGAGAGCATGTTGTGTAAGAGTTCAGAAAACCATAAGGTTCAGTTCCCCTTCCTGACTGGGCCCTTTCAAATTCTCTGTGCACGGGAGCCCCAGTGCCATTCCTCCCAGAAACACTCTGATGGACGGGAGGATTCGGCCCGAGAGCATGTATTCCAATAAAGTCTTGCCGAGCACCTTTTAAAAAAAAAAAAAAAAAAAAAAAGCCAGCTGCCCTGGTGAGAACATTGCTTCTGTGGGACTCGCCTGTGACTTTGGTCCATTACTTTCTATATCTCTTTTCCACATCTGTCATGTGAGTGAAACCAGTTTTTAGTACACGGGCTCCATGTGAAGGTTCAGTGGGTCATGTGTGTGAAGTCTGGGAATGAGAGGCTGAGACTGAGCACCGCCAGCGTGTCCAGCCCAGAAGAGCAGCAGCGCCTCGTGCCCACCACGATGCCTGGCGGGCTGCTCCCCGGTGTGTGTCTCAGAGACTCAAAGGTCCTGGTGGCTGTTGAGGGGTCAGGGTGCCAACATAGCTAATGGAGGTCTGTGAGGAAAGCCTGCCTGGACCTCGGTCCCAGCATTCCGAGCCGTTGGTGTGCAGACCAGAGTCTGGAGCGTCATCACTCTCCCTTTCTCATGCAGCTCCTGGGGAGCCCATGGGGAGGACAAGTGCAGAGATGTCTCCAAGCTCAGCATGCATGCATGCAGGAGCGCTGGAGATGGGGGCCCAACCTTCCAGCTCCTTTCTCCAATCCTTCCACTCACTTCTCACATTCTCATTCGCGTTCCTCATTAATGGTGAAACACTGGAACAAGCTCGAGGACGCAGCTCTTTCACAGCCCACACAGGTAGTGTGGCAGAGGTGGAGGGTGCAGGCAAGGAGACTGTTCCCACCCTCAAGCCACCCACAGGCTAGAGTGCATATTTGGCAGTCAGGGTAAAGAGCTTTAGCAAAGTGGAGAGGTTTGTGGCAATTTCTAGGGCACCTCTGGGGTGGGTTAGCAGTGGGGGCTGGCCACACTCCTAGAGCTGAGAGGATAGGGGACTCTGCCGATTGGAATGTCTGGTGTGAGGCCTGAGGAGGCTGGGGAGAGCCTGAGTGGGAGAGAGGCCTCTAGGCAGCCATTGCTGGGGTGTGAGAAGGATTGAGGAGCATGCTGGAGATGGTGACAGTGGAGGACCAGGGTGTCAGAGACTTCACCTTGCCACCGACTGGAAGAGCATGCTGCCCGCTGTTGAGCTCGTTGGAGTATTGACCAGGGGCTCTCCAGTGGAGGCCCTTACTGGCCTCAGAATTGTCGCAGGTCTCCTCAGATCTCTATGTTCAGAAACTGTTGTCACAGGAAGCACGCCTGCTGTCGTTTGGAATTACTCTAGATTTAGAAACCATCCTTGATTCTGGGGCAGTAACATCTAACAATATTGATGCTAGGGCACTTGCTTTGCCTGCAAGAGGCCCTGAGCTGTAGGTACAGGTTGCAGTACACAAGTGAGCACAGCAGGAGGGAGGCAGGTGCCCTGGGGGTCAAGGGAGCCCTGGCCCTGCCCCCTGCCTGACTTAACCAACTCAGCTCCAGGGTTCTCTCTCCATCTCCGTCCCCAAAATAGAGGAGGAACATCGCTCCTATGATTGTAGGTCCTTGCTCTGTATTTTAATTGTTCATTTTACTCTCAGTGGGTGAACCCATCTGTTTCCTTGTTTGCATTTGTCTGCTGCCTGCACTGTGCTGTAAGATCCACAAGGCCAAGAGAGCATGTGTGCAATCTCTATGCTCCATGTGGGGCTTGGTTAGTACCTGGCACATAGTAATAGTTTGCAAATCCTACTTAAATGGAAGAGTGAAAAATGAAAAGTAGAGAAGATGCTGGAAAGAGGTTAAAATGTGAAAATATCCCTGAAGCTTGGATTAAGCAAGATGGTGGAATTGAAAGCTAGGAAGATTTGCTTCTCTGGGTTTGCCTGCTGTTCTGACACCATACCACAAGAGACCCACCCACCACAGACCCTTTCAGGCACTCTCTGCACCCTTGCTGTTTGCCTTTCCTTGAGCTGGCTGACTCCCTGGTGCTTTTTCCTGCCATCTTGAGCTGCACCTGGCAGTGCAGAGTGGAGCTCAGCCTGCACAGAGGTCAGGCTGAGCAGAGCCAGGCTTCCTCACTGTGGACCATCGCTCAGTGGGCACTGGAAGGCTGAGCACTTTTGCAGGAGGGGAGAGACATGATCACTTTTTGATTTTAGAATATAACTCCCAACAGCAGCCTGAGAAACAGATGGAAAGTCCATTAACCAGAGGCAGGAAGGCATAGGAGTGGTGAAGATGAATGAGACTTGCCATGACCCAAGGACTAGGTGGCAAGGAGGGATGGCCGAGGGACTTGAGGAAACTTTGTGGGAAGCACAGAGCAGTTGTGCTTTTTCAGAAATTCCATTGCTGTTCGTTTTGATGCAGGTAGAGTTGATTTTTAGTTACTCAGCCACAGAATCATCTGATTCATGGAGCACTTCATGAATGAGGTTCTTAGCACTGGTTTCTGACATGCTCTTTTAAATAAAAAGAATCGACTTTAACTTTGTAAGTCAAATAATATTGGTTGGACTTCTTAAATAGTTTAATTGGGAATTCCTATCCTCAGACCAAGATTTCTTCATCTTCTACATAAATTGTTGCAGTGTTTCTCTATCAAACTTCTGTGGTTGTTACTGTGTATTGTATACCAACTACAGTACAAATCAGGTGGTATTCACATAGCCCCTTCTTCAAAAATGCCAATGAGCCTTCATCTAACAATATTGATGCCTGCCTTGTTTCTTCTCGAGTAGTTTCGTACAGTGGCCTGGCCAGTTTATAATTGTTTTTCCATAAACAAGCTATGTCAATACATTTGCTTTTCCAAAAATCATTTTGTTTTACCTGCCCTTTCCCCTTACATGTGAATTTCTAGAGACTTGTTACCTTACTGTACTTGCTGGACCATGAATTAGCTAGGATGGACATGCAAAACAAATTAGAAAGATGCTTCAAATTTAGGATTGCCAGAAACACATCTTTAAAATCACTGTACCAGCAATACTAGTAAGTCAAACCCATGTCCAGGGACAGTGCACACTCTGATTGTTCCTCATCAAGGTCATGAGCAATGAGGAGACCAGGAGGCTGCCTCAGTTGGAGCCGGCTGAGGAGGAGATGTGTGAGTGCTGTGGAGTCTGGCTGGGAGGGACCGGAGTGGCCCTGGTGAGGGCTGTGCCAGGTGCATGGTGGTGCCTTGGTTCTCAATGTGTGCATGGTTGCATTGTGGCAGGCACCCAGGGAGTGCTGCCTCTGCAGCTCTGCCGTGGGCCTGAAATTGCTGTTGTAGGTAGCAAGTCATAATTTAGTAGAAATTTAATTTCAGAATTAGCATTGTTGAGAGATCAGCAATAACAAGTTTGTTGGGTTCCTAGTTATAAGATAAAATGGTTTTCTGTAGCACCATCAGGATCATATAATGTGACTCTTAAAGAAAATAGCCATCACCTTCATTCTTACGATAAACAGGAGCACGTGGATTTGTACACTCCTTTGGCAGGGAGTACCTGGCATTTTCAGTGTGCCAGGACCTGAGTTGGGGCATGGAGAGTGTGGGATCCCAGCTTGAGGAGCTTGCTGTGCGTCTAGGCCCTGTAAACAGAAGGGAAGGTACTCAGCACACACTGCTGATTGTCTGTTCTGAACCTCTATAGGTGACATTCCTTACTAATATGTTCTTTAGGCCCACGTTGTACCCTTTTCGTTTGAGAGACCTAGGAACCCATTGTTGCTAGCAACTACTAAAAGCCATCGGGTTGATGAATGTGAAGTCATCTGCTGTTCTAACATGGTTGAATAGTTATCATTTCTGATGGTCCAGCCTACTAATGCTGCTTTCTTGTGAAGAAGTGTCACATGCTTAGTCATTCTCTCTCCACGTGTGAATTGGTTTAAAACTGAAGCACGTCTGTAGCTGAGTGCCTTGCTTCCTAGTTCTGGGCAGTTCTGGCGACAGTAGTGCTGGATCCTGAAATGCACTGCAGGGCAGCCTTGCTCTCACCAGTTCTAGAAATGTGTGAGTTAGCATCAAGAGCTCCTTGATCCTGGAGCTGCGTCTTGTGAAAATCTCTCCTCCCTGAGAAATTAGGAAAGAATTAGTGTCTCTTAGATATCCCCTTAAGAAGACTAATCTTGGAACTTCTTTCAGATTGCAAAGACTTTCTAGTTCTAGTTCAGTGCTGGAACTGTGGGCTTGGACTTCCCAGTCCACTTTGTGGTCACCTTTTGATTCAGACCATAAGAAAGCTTGGTGCACTCCTGAGCAGGACCCACATCTTAGTTGGGAGGGAGCAAGAGGGCTCTTTCTGTGTCTGTAGGAAACCAGCTCCAGATCCATCAGCTGCTCGAGCCGACTGAGGTTGTCTGTCACTGTGACATCTGTTTTTAACTTGCTGATGTGTACAAGTGGGGTGAGCCAGGCCCAGCAGCGTGCAGAAAACTGACATGTTTCTACTCCTTGCAACTGAGTGAGGTGAGCATGGTGAAATTAGAGCTCTGACCCTCTAACCCTGTATAGTTGTTATTTTCAAACACATTTGCCCAGTCACTCAGAAATTTTCTGGCAAGTGAAGTGATCAAGGGAGCAGTTTAGTTCTTTACCACTATACATATTCTGTGTCTTTTCTTTTAAAATTTTATTTTGAGATATGGTCTTGCTCAGTGGCCCAGGCTGCCCTCAAACATGTGATCTTCCTTCCTCAGCCTCCCAAGTAGTTGGGATGACAGGTGTGCACTTCCACACATGGCTACATTCTGTTTCTAAGGGAGTTTTGATGGGAAAAAAAGGACCAAACCAAACTGACTGACTTGGGCACAGTCAGGCTGATGGCTCTAGTCCTTGCCGTAGAACAACATACAACCAGATTTGTTTTCTTGGTCAACAGGATAAAGTACTGTAGGACTGCATTTGAAGGGTGTAAAGTACATGAAGTCTTACTAGAGCTCAGAGCTCGGTTGTTGATCTGATGCAGGAGGAGGGAGAAGGAAGGAACAGGGCGGGCTCAGATTTCTGCCTCAGGTGCTTAGATGCATTCTAGTGCTAGTGGTCGAGAGACAAGCTGTTGAAGTCAAAGAGGACTGGGCAGGACTCACAAGGTCTAGCCACTCAGCCACCAAGCACTACACCTCAAGGCTGTGGAGCAGCCCTTAGATCGAGGGATTGAGTGGCCTGGCCCTGTGGAGTGGGACCCAAGGCAGGGGAGTGAGCATCAGGTCCAGGCAAGGAGGGCTCTCAGTGCCCACACTGAGGGTTTAAATTTCTGGAAATCCATGTGGAACTATCAGATGACCAAGAAGCTAAGTGAGTCTGAAGCTTTAAGGGACACTCTACTTCCTTAGCTTCTGCCCCACTATTTCACAGGATGATGTATTTTAGATAATGACTTTTCAAAAGCATTGAGCGAATAATCAGATATAAGTATATAGTATGATTTTTAAAAGTTGATAAACAAGCAGTTGGTTGGAAATTAAACATCTTTTAGTTAGCCTTTTCATCACTGTGGCCAAAAGACCTGACAAGAACAATTTCAGGGGAGGTAAAGTTTATTTGGGATTCATGGTTTCAGAGGTCTCAGTCCATTGATCGCCAGCTCTGTTGCTCTGGGCTGGAGGTGAGGCAGAACATCATGGCAGAGGATAGCAGCTCAGGACATGACAATCAGCTCCACTCACCAGGGACAAATTATTAACTTCAAAGGCATGCCCCCAGTGACCTTCCTCCTCCAGTAGGTACCTGCCTATAGTTACCCCCAGTTAGACCATATCATTACATTAATGGACTGATACCTTTTATAACCCAGTCATTTCAGTTCTGAACTTTGTTGCATTGTCTTAACACATGAGCCTTTGGGGGAGACCTTCTATCTATCTAAACCATAACATTTTGCCCCTAGAAACTCATGCCCACCTCACAATGCAAAATACATTTAATCCATTTCCAAGGGTCCCATAGTCTTAACAGTTTTAGCATTGCTCAAAAGTTCAAGTCCAAAGTCTCATCTGAGATTCAAGGCAAACTCTCAGCATGAGCCCCTATAAAAATCAAAAGTAAGTTACATATATCCAAGGTATACTGGAACAGAATAAACATTTGCATTCCACAAGGGAGAAATAGGGGCATAGAAAGAAGGGATGGATTACATAGCTGTAGTCCCAGTGGCTCAGGAGGCAGAGGCAAGAGGATTGCAAGTTCAAAGCTAGCCTCAGCAACTTAGGCCCTACATAACCCTGTCTCTAAATTAAGTAGAAAAAAGAAGGGGCAGCTTGGGATGTATCTCAGTGGTTAAGCACCCCTGGATTCACTCTCAGTACCAAAAAGAAGAAAAGAAAAAAAAAAAAAGATGGGATGAGACCAAATGAAGACTGAAATCCATCTGGGCAAACAAGTCCTGTAGCTCCACAGTCAGCATCTGGGGCATGCCACATGTCATGGTGCTCTTCTCTCCATGTGGCTTTTCTGGTTGCAGCCCACATGGCCCCTTTCTTGGCTTGTTTCTGCTTATTTCCTGCAGCTTTCAGCAGACGCCTCGTGATCCTGGCATTTCTTAATCTCGGGGGGTCTCCACTACAGCTGTGGCTTCCTTCTCACATCTCTATGCGTCACCTTCTCAGGGGCTGCCAGCAGAGTCTCCAGCCCTGGGGCACTTTGCCTGGCCTCCCAGGCCTTTCTTTTGAAATTTTGATGGTAGCTTCCATGACCCCCTAACTCGAGCATCCTGCAGTCTTGCAGAATTACCTCCACATGGTTGATGCCAGTGTCTGCCACTATCTGGAGCAGTAGCCAAGCCTTCAGGGACCACAGCTGCAGCAGCCTCTGAGTGCCTGGGTGACTGAGCATGGTAAAACAACTTCTTAGGCACCCCTGTACAAGCAGGGCCCCCCATGGTTTCTTCTCAAATACTTTTATTCTCTTATTCCCTTTTATTCCGAAATGGTCATGCCAATTCCTGAGATGCCTCTAGGCCATCATTCCTATTGTCCCTGGTGAAGTATTTACTGTCTCTTTAGTGGCTGTAATGTCCTTAACAACCACACCTTCTTTAGCCACTGTTTTAGTTCCACTCTTCTGGCCAAACTGGAAGTTTTTCAGATCTTCCTGCTCAGCTTTCTGCTTCTCATTATTACAGTAAACTTGGCTGAAAGCCACCAGCAACATTCATGCCACCCCTAAATGCTGTGTTGCTTTGAAATTACCTCCTCCAGAATAATTAGTACATCACCTTTAAATTCAGCCTCACAGGAAGTCTCAGGACATGGGCAAAATGTAGACAACTTCTTTACCAGATCATAACACAAATGGTGTCTCGTCAAATTTCTAACATAGAATCCTGCTCTCTGGAACCTCTTGAGTCCAGGCTTTACTGTCTTATCAGCAGTCTGGTCATCTGAACTCCCACCAGAATTGCCCATTAAGCTCTGTTTACAACATTCCAAAGCTTTTCTAGCCTACATCTTTAAACGCCTCAAAATTCTTCCTAAAAACTCCGAAATGTTTCAAAAGCTCCTGAAACACATGGTCAGATTAGTCATAGCAACAGCTCCATTGGCCCCTTAATTTCTGTTTTAGTCAGGTTTTTCATCACTGTGACCAAAAGACCTGACAAGAACAATTTTAGAGGAGGAAGGTTTATTTGGGGCTCATCATTTCAGAAGTCTTGGTCCATTGACGACTGACTCCGTTGCTCTGGGCTTGAGGTGAGGCAGAACGTCATGGCAGAAAGCTGTGGTGGAGGGAAGCAGCTCAGGTCATGGTAATCAGGAGAGAGCACGAGTGCGAGAGCCTGTGCGCTCCACTCACCAGGGACAGAATACACACCCTGAAGCTGGGCAGGGCGGCACCTACCTACGAACCCAGCACTTTGGAGGCTGAGACAGGAGAATCACGAGTTCAAAGCCAGCCTCAGCAATGGCGAGGCCCTAAGCAACTCAGTGAGACCCTGTCTCTAAATGAAACACAAAATAGGGCTGAGGATGTGGCTCAGTGGTCAAGTGCCCCTGAGTTCAATCCCCAGTACCAAAAATATATATGGGTGTGTGTGTTTGTGTGTATACACACTCAGCCCAAGGTACGCCCCAGGGACCCACCTTCTCCAGCCACAACCTTACCTTCCTACAGTCACCACACAGGTCATCCCTATCAGGGGATTAATGCACTGATTAGTTTCAGGTCATTTCACCCCTGAACTTTGTTCCGCTGTCTCACATGTGAGCTTTGGGGGACACCTCAGATCCAAACTATATCAAGGTACAAAGCAGAGAACTGAGGTGTTTACATAGTTGTAACCTCTACCTATCTGTGCATGTCTAGGTCAGAGCTGGGAATAATTGTCAGCTTCACACTGAAGTGAACAGTAGAGCCGTTGCTCTGTGGTCCCTGTGCTTGTGTGACCTCTACTCCACAGCTGCTGTCCATGCTAAGCTGTGGTGTCCCCCATGTCAAGGAAGAATGGTCCGGTACCCAGGGCCTTTGCAGGACTCGTCTTCTGCTTGCTGATGTAGATTTTCTTCCCATCTGAACATCAGTAACAGGCTCCGGACAATGTTGAAGTGAGGAGGGCTGCACTGGATGCTTGCTGTCAGGCAGGAAGGGCAGGGTCATCAAGCTGTGCAGGAGAACCAGGCCACCAGGGTCCAGGTCACTGTGCAGAGTCGTGTGCTTGCCAGGCTGACACGTGTAGCTGAGTTTCAGCTGTGGACAGCCATTGCAGAGGCTTCTTCCCACAAAGATCTTACCACAGTGCTGTTCAGATCCCATTCAGAGTGAGGTGAGGCCACAGAACCTGGTGGCTGTTTCTTCACAATGCAGTTTGGAGAGCATCTTAGAATAAGCACAGCCTGCACTGCTCACCATCTGGTGAGGAGAGCTCTGGAAGCCTAGGCTTACAACCAACTCTTGTGACCCTGCCTTCTGACCTAACCTTTCTGAAGTATCCATCTTGCAGGGGTCATCGTGAACACATGGAATTGCATCCGCAGCCGCCAGTACATGGCTTTTCTGGCAGCATTCTTAATGTGTTAGTCATTGTCTGCCAGCACTACTCTTAGAGTCCCATGTGGCCTTGACAACAGGTTGGAAGCTTTCTCCAGCCGCACTGGGCTTCTGGAAGCAAGGTATTTGTCCTGGTTCTTCAGTGTATTCCAAATGCCAAGCACCCAATAAAATTTTTGTGCCTTTTTTCTGGACTGGAAAGAACCTGCTCTTAAAGTCTTTACATTCTGCAGCTTCTAGGATACTATGTGCTGATTTATAATGAAAAAACCGCCTGTGGCCTGCTGCAGGCAAGAGACGAGTCATCCTCAGGGTGCACTCTTCCAAGGGACAGTCACATCCACACAGGCAGCCGTAGATGGGGAACCTCTCTCCCTCTGTGTGCAGGAGCAGAGCCAGCTCTTGCCACACGTCTTCCTCCTCCCTCTGGTAACCTTCCAGCACCCTCACTCTGCTTAAAGATGCTTGTCCTCCAGTCTTGCTCTTCCTCACCTCAGCCTCCCACTCGGCTGCAGCCCCTCATCATGTGTAACCCTCTTTGGCCAAATTCTTGTCTTCCCAGATCAGTAATCCCCTGACTCCTATGGGACCACCCAGATCATCAGATAGGCTGTCACCTGCATGAGTAGCCACACCCTCCTGTCTCACCTGTCCCAGCCTCAGCAACTGCAGCTCCCCATTACCCCAGCCCACTGAGATTAGCAGGTCACCTAGTCCATCTCCCCCAACTCCCACCTTCCAGTCTTCCAGCTTTGCTTCCTTCTGTGCTGAAGTAGCCAGGACCTCCTGGGACCTGCTGGACAGCTCTGCCTGGATGTTTTATATTCTCCTACTGTTCTCCCCACCCTTCACCTGCCTCTCACACCATGGGCTGGGGTTTCTCCCTGGAAAGCACTGGCTCTGCCAGCCAGATGTTCCTGTGTAGGAACTGAAATCACAAATGAGCAAAAGAGGACCAGAGGCCATTGATCATCCCCTTCAGAGTAAAACCACAGTTGTTTGCTGTTTCATATGCCCTCGATTGCGTGTCCGTGGGAGCTCCCCTGTGCGCCCTCTTCTGGGCACGTGTTCTGTTCGTGCAGACAGCCCTGTCATCACTGCTGCATAACCACGTGGTGTGGGTTTTAATGTCGTTAAGTTAATCCCACAAAGCAGTTTCTAGGCCATGTAGAATGTCGGCTGGGTAGGTGGATACGTCATAGAGTACATAGCCAGTCTCCGTGTCCCTGTAAATGGCCCTGCCCTAGTCTTCTTGTTGCTGAATCTTTGCATCTGTCTCCAGTTGTTTATAAAGAATCATGTTCTGGAATTTTACCTTTTGAGAGCTTGTTTGGAGGTTCTAGCAGGGGAGCACAGCTTACTCATATATCCTTGACCCCAAAACTGTCCTCTATCAAGGAAAGTCTTGAGGAAGGTCGTACTCTTCAACCCAGCACACAGCTTTGGGAGGGATGCACATGGAACGGTGAGGGACGAAGGGGACACCCACCTAGCCAGCCAGATCAGCTGACTCAGCCCTGGCAATCAGTGGGGTGACATGTTACAGCCAGGTCGCCCTCACATCTGAATTTTACCTTTTGGATCAAAGATTGGGGTTTTTTGCTTGTTTGGTTTTTTTTAAAATATCTTTTTAGTTGTAGATGGACACAATGCCTTTATTTATTTTTTATGTGGTGCTGAGGTTTGAACCCAGTGCTTCACACGTCTAAGGTGCACGCTCTACCACTGAGCCACAACCCCAGCCCCAAAGATTGGGGTTTTTAAGTTAATGATTTGTGATACCCTTCAAAAAGGCTCATTGATTTTCTTTGCTAACAGTGGAGCAGGTGGTACTTGAATGCACTCACCCTTGCCACGCCTGGGCCACATGCATCTGTAGTGTGTGTTTAATGCCTGACTTTGTACCACTTGTTCTGATATGCAGATTATTCCCTTAACATGTTCAAGAAATAAAGCCCTATACCACTGAATAGTACACTTAGAAATGGTAAGATGGCAAATTTTGTCATGTGTATTCTATCACAATTATTTTTAAAATAATGCTCTGATAAATAGTTACTGTAGGTATGGTTTTATAATATCATGGGTGTAGGTGGTATTTAGTGGTGGGCAGTGAAGAAATCTGTTGCTGCAGTCTTCACTCATTGCTGACTCTAAAGAGCTCTTTTGTAATTTTATCATGCAGGCCAAAACTTTAAGAAAACTAATCCAACAAACATTTAGACAGTTTGCCAACCTTAATAGAGAAGAAAGTATTCTGAAATTCTTTGAGATCCTCTCTCCAGTGTACAGATTTGATAAAGAATGCTTCAAGTGTGCCCTGGGGGTAAGTATGGGAACATGGAGAAATAGGCCAGTTTGGTTTCTTCTGCTGTTTCTTTTTCTTTCTTTGTTTTTTTTTTTGGTGGGGGAGACGCGGGGAACAGATACTAGGTACTGAACTCAGGGCCACTCGACCACTGAGCACATCCACGGCCCTATTTTTTTGTATTTTATTTAGAGACGTTATTTCAATGAGTTGCTTAGTGCCTTGCTTTTTGAAGAGGCTGGCTTTGAACTTGAGATCCTCCTGCCTCAGCCTCCCAAGCCACTGGGATTACAGGCGTGCACCACGTGCTTAGCTTCTTCTGCTATTTCTTCTCTATGTGTATCTAAATTTCTGATTGGAAGAACCAATTTGTGTCTATTTTTTTTAAAACTGAGAATACTATTGTGTCATTTTATAGTGGGAGAAAGTGCATAAAGAAAATATATCAATGTGAGAATAAAGTTGTCTTTAATAGCCTTAGAAATGGTAGATGGCAAATTTTGTCATGTGTATTCTATCACAATTATTTTTAAAATAATGCTCTGATAAATAGTTATTATAGGTATGGTTTTATAATATCATGGGTGTAGGTGGTATTTAGTGGTGGGCAGTGAAGAAATGTGTTCATAATCAGGTGTTTTTATTCCAGCCTGCAACTTGTCAATTAACTGTTCTCCAAGACTTGTGTTACCTGTTCACATCATCTTGCCAAAGAAGATACTAGCGTCTGGCCTGCTAGAATGCCAGGCTGTGCCCTTCTAGGTTCAGCAGGCCTTGGAGCTGTGAAGTTATATTTTCTCTTACTTTTTTTTTTTAGATAGGTTAATCGCAAACCAAGCCAGCCACCCCCTTCCTTTAATATGTCCATGGCTCTTGACCTAAAATCTTTCTTTTTCTTCCTATGCCTCTGTCCTCACCTGTTTGACCTTCAAAAGTCAAGCTGGATTATCTCAGTGGAACTGGCAATCGGCCCGGAAGAAGGGATCAGTTACCTAACAGACAAGGGCTGCAACGTAAGTCTGTTCCTGTGACACCTCTCAAGTGTGACTGTAGACAGAGAGGAGTCAGACTAAGGATATGGGCGCCAAGGCAGCGCCCCACATCAGGCCTCACCATCCAGTGTGCTTCTTGCTCAAGGGGGCAAAGACGAGAGAAAGCCTAGACCCCCGTTGAGGTTCTTCAGAATTCTTTAGTTTTGGAAGGAAATGAGTCATATTAGTCTTATGCATGTCAGTGAGACTTGGATAGTGCTATTCCATTTTATCTGGACAGGTGTCCAGTTTTGATTTTTGTGTGTGTCTTGCTGGGGATTTAACCTAGGTCCTTACGGTTCCAATAGAGCACTTGTCTGGATTCGTGAAATATTTTGGACAGCATTATATTGAGGTGCACCTGTTTAGAATCTGGAGAGGACGACCAAAAGTAATCTGTGGAAGTATGGCAGGAGAGTGAGGGAGAAGAGCCCTGAGGGAGTGTGTCAGATGAGGCGAGAAACAGCAGATTGAAAAAAGCAATTCTAAGTATTTCAGTGTGTCATTTCCATACCCTAAATTCCTTACTGTGCTTCCAAGTTTTTTAAAAAAATTTTGAGATGGCAGCACTTGAAACTCATTGGGGGATATGCCTCAGTCCATGTGCCACACCAGCATGCTGATGTCTGGATCTCCCCGTCAGCAGCCCAGATCTGCTGTTACACGCACATGTACATTGGGTATAAATGGAGACTGATGCCAGCGCATCGCAGCTAAGTCCTGATCCCGGCAGTGCCCTTTCTACAACAGTGACACCTCTCAGGGAAGTTCCAAGTGCAGTGCAACGTACCATCCCTGGGACACATGTGAGATGTGTTCCTGGGCAGCTCAGTGCCGTGAGTGCAGCCTCACACTCCAGGACCTGGGAAAGCCACACTTTGTGACCTCTGGCAGCCCTGGTCATCATTCTCACGCCTTATGCTTTGGTCCACTAGAAGCCACTCACCCCTGGAATGGTTTTACCCCAGTGAGTCTGGAGCACATCTCAGCAGATGAGATCATGGTGGGGAATTAGCTCAGAAGGGCAGGGGAGGGGTCAGGTCACGCAGAGTGTCTGATCATGGAAGTCATGTTATCCTGTAAGTCGTGTGAGGTATGGCACTTGTGTTGTAGCTTTTAAAGTAGGGAAATATGATCTGATTCATATTTTTACTCATTTATTTTTCATTTTTATTTTTTTGTGGTGCTAGGGATTGAATCCAGGGCCTTGCCCATGCTAGGCCCAGGGGACAAGCTATATCTCCAGCCCGCTTTATTTTTTATTTTGAGACAGAAACTTAGTTGCCGAGGTTGGCCTTGAACTTGTGATCCTCCTGCCTCTGCCTCCTGAGTAGCTGGGATCACAGGTGCACACCAGTGTACAAGGCTCTGATTTTTACATTTTTGAAGTATCTCCCTGACTTCCAGGTAGGGGACACACATGGGTGAGGGAGCCAATAAGGAAATGGTTGCAAGTTTCTCAGCACAGTGTAAGGTGGTGGGCTGGAGAGCGGGGGCCTGGAGGGACGCCATGTGCACACTGTACATGTTGCATCCCTCAAAACAGATTTGGGGGGCTGGGGCTATGGCTCAGGGGTTGAGCGCTTGCCTCGCATACGTGAGGCACTGGGTTCGATCCTCAGCACCACATGAAATAAATAAAGATATTGTGTTCATCTACAACTAAAAACAAAAATTAAAAAAAAAAACAAAAACAGATTGGGATGATGCTTTGCTGGGGAGGGCACCCAGTGTGAGGCCCTTTCTGAAGAGCCGCTCCTGCTCTAGCCTGTGGTACCCTTTGTGACACCTTAGGTGTGCTAAGGAACCAGCCATCAACCATCGTCCATCACCAACCAGTCATATAGGAATCAGCATGCACAATGATGGTCAGTGGTGGTCACGGAGTGCTAGGAGATCAGGAGACACTTGTGTATGTCTTATCTTTCCAAGAAGAAAACCTGGACCGTAGTCGCTTCTGGCTGTTCTGGAGTCCAGTCAGTGCAGGATGGGGGGCTTTTTGGATACTGCTGTCTCCCGGGGCCCTTTGCTTGCCTGTGGTCTCCCTACCCCAGCACACTGCAGAGCATTTAGTACCTTAGAGCCTCATTCCAACTACTTTACAGGTGCCCATCCCAAGCTGGCCAGTGGGTCAAAGCAGAGTCTGCTCCTGCTTCTTTCTTTCCTCTGTGGGAGCTATACTTTCCCTCACTGGCTCCTTTGTCTGGGTATCCTCAGGACATGCCCCAAATGTGAAGCTCAGGAGACAGCTCTGTGCAGGGTCAGTGCTCCCCTAGCCTCCAGACTGGGGAGGGGCTTCAGGAGAAGGAGCTAGCAGTTGGGGCCACAAGAATTTGACAGAATATCCACCAGAGCTGGTGAAGTGAGTGTTTTATCCTTTCCTTCCCAAAGCCCACACATCTAGCTGACTTCAACCAAGTGCAGACCATTCAGTATTCCAACAGTGAAGACAAAGACAGAAAAGGAATGCTACAGCTCAAAATCGCAGGTGCACCCGAGGTAAGGGACCCTTGCACTCACTGGGAGGGAAAGCAAAGCGTCACGCCAGTTTAGAAATGATATTTTTTAGGATGAGGATGAAGTTTTTTCATGGATCATCAGAATCACAACTTTCTCATTTTTGTAAGGATTACTTTCCAAATAATAATTAAATGTTCCCAAGGATAGGACAGGAGAGCAATTTTAAGTCAGTCAAGAATACTGTTACAAAGATGATTAAAGATGATCACAAAGCATCAAGGAAATCAAGTTCTTGGAATAATATCTCTGTGTCCACTCTGAGTCCATGCTGTGTGTGATGGGCTGTGGGTGGTAACAGGGTGATAGCGGCAGTGGCTCGAACTAATGAGGCTTGTGATGGTGTCAACACGAAGCAAAGGAGGTACTTTTATTTTAATGAACCCCATAGATGAGGAAGCTGAGGCACAGCCTGGCCACAGTTTTAGTTTTGACAGGGATGGGTTCACACTGCAGCAGGTGAACCCACAGGTTTTACTCTAAATCACCATGCTGCAGTGCATTAAAAGCAAGCACTATCACCAGAAATGGTCTTCTGACAAGCACCATGTGGCATGACCCACTGAAAGATGGGCTGACCACACTCAGGTGGATAGTCAAGTGGACACCTGGGCCTCCCCTGCTCAGTGCAGCTCCTCAGGAGCTTCCTCACTCTTCCACTCTGTGGAGTTCATGATGGGTAGGGCTCCAGAAGTTTGTTGATTCTCAGGATTAACAAATACTCCCATAGAAGACTAAAAACTTGTTGCAAACTGCAGTTTCCGGAAGCATCAGTGATGAACTCCAGCATCATTTTCACTCTGTCCCCAGTTGTCCCCCAATGGTGTTTAGGATGATGGTTTGGGGAGCACTTCCGGTGGAAGGAGACATGAATGCTAGGATGTTCTTGGATTTGAAAATAAAGCACAGCTTTTACTGTGACCTGGAGAACACTTAAAGATAGGTCTTAGGAAATTTATCAGATAGAACATTTGAGAAGAATGTATTCTGAATGTTTGGGCAGAGCACACTAGGTATGCTAAAAACAGTGGAATTTTACTAATTTTCTTTAATGTTAGAAAAATTGTGATGGACGGTAATAAAAATGGACACCACATTAGTCTCACTTCTAAAACAAGTTGTGCTTCAGCTCACCAGTTATCCACATCCTTCCCCAGTTACAGTGTGCGAGGGGAGCCAGACACTCTGAAGAAAAACATTTTCCCACCTTTTATCCCCACCTTTTGTGAGCTTTATTTGAAGTGATCGTCCTCTTTTCCCCTGGCTGGAGTGGTCTTGTGTTGCACATCTGAGGAATGGTGTCCTTAACGAGTAGCCTGCCTGCCGCGCTCCAGTCTGGAGACGAGCTTTGTTTCGCACACTCCTCCCTGGTCCCTGTTGTGGAGGTCTGATGTCAGTGCAGCTGTCTCTCTGGTTGCTGGAAGAACAATAGTGTTTCTTTCTTGGTTTTTCCCCTGTTCAGCCTCTGACAGTGACAGCCCCATCCCTGAGCATCGCGGAGAACATGGCGGACCTGATAGATGGGTACTGCCGGTTGGTGAGTGGAGCCACGCAGTCCTTCATCATCAGACCTCAGAGAGGTGAGGCTCCGCTTCTGTCCTGGCCCCTCTGGCCTCCTGAGCAGTTAGAGGTGCTTCCCTGGCAGCCTTCCCTTGTGCTGTCACACTGCAGCGTGAAGACCAGATGGATGGATAAGGGGCCCGTAATCGGATGCTTGCTTCTCTGGGTAGGTGACTGGTGCTTGACACAAGCAAGGAGAGCATAAAGACGTCTGGGCCTGCACTCAAAGGCCCCTGTGTGCATAGCCCACTTAGAGTGTTTTCTAAGTTACTGTAAGTACTTTTAAGTAAAATTTCAAGACTTTCATTCTGTTTTTAGGAAGTGTCACTTTTAACTCATGTTAAATAAAGTTTCTTTCATGCTTTTCCTAACATACTTCAAAAGCTTAGAATAGTTGAACAAAGTAAATTCTAAATCATTATGTGAAATGCAATATTAGAAGGAATAATTAACCTAGAATGGAGTCTGTCCTTTCAGAAATGCCACAGGGGTTTTGCAAACAAAGCTTATTCCAGAGAATCTGGAGTTTCAGAATTCCAAGAAATAATAAATAATTAAATGAAAATATCCCCAGCAGGACACTAGTGTAGCATGAATCAGGAGGCCCGGGCTCTGTGGTTGTGTCAGCTAGTGGCTCATGTCGTGAGTCTACAGCACTGCCATCTGTCAGCGCCTGATTCCACAGAGCGGAGCTCCCAACCTGCCTTCCTGGTGCTGGGAGGCTGGGAGGGCGGGCTTGCACAGAAGCTCAGTCACATTCTTCCATCCTGTGGGGTATTGATGCACTGTATTAGCCTTGACTTTGAGACCACTCCTGTAAAAGAGGGAAGGTAACACCTTGTAGGGTTGTTAGGTGGGTCCCAAATGGTAACTTAAAGGGGTTTGCAGCAGGTAGATGGGCACTCTGCAAAGTTTGCCCTAGTGGCCAAGACCCCTTCCAGCATTCACTCAGTGACCAGGATGGTCAGAAAGAATCTCATTCCAGTGCGGTGTGTCCAACAAGCTAGATTGAGTTAAACAGTGACCATAGCGGAGGGACACACAAGCAAAGCAAATGACAAAGACTGATTCCTGGGATGGAGCCCAGAGAGCCCCGCCTGCCCTGTAGGAGAGCATCTGGCCACAGAGTTCCCTAGGTACAGTGGGCCTGTTTCTCAAATGCGAGTCACGTTTAGAAGGTGGGGACACTTGTGCTCTGGAGCAAGAGCTGAGGCCGCAGTCATGCTGTTCTGACTGAGCCCCATCTGCATGAGGCCCAGATAAGATGCACCTAGGAGAGGATCTTCCCACGAAGAGAGCACCAGGGGAGCCTGTCTACATGTTCTTGTAAAATGTGTATGCTTGTTGAAGTTTTTCTTTATCTAAAATGTAGTAATGAAGTTGCTTTCAGAAATGTTGGAAGCGCCCTTCAGTTAAAACCTTTACAGCCACAAGTATTTGATTTTTCACTTTGTGCTTTAAGTAGGAGTATATGCCTTGCAAATATTTAAATATCTTGGGCAAATTCCTTCAGAAAGTGCCTTGGAGCAAATGTTAAATGTTGTGTATCATCTATGTCCTTTTTAGTAAATAACTTTCTAATTTTATCCTAACTTACCAAAATGTCTTTTATCACTGTTTTGTGAGTATTTTTAATATATATTAACAACATTCAAACAGTAGGTGCTGATCTATTCCACATTTAAGGTGTCAGCCTCTTCTCATGCCTGTTGCACAGTTAATGAATTTCTTGGTCCTGAAGGGAGGAACGCTCTGCTGTGGGACATGAGATGAGGTGCTTTTAAGAGTCTTATTCACAGGGAAGAGCACGAAGGAAAGTGCTCTGCACGAAGAGCTGGGCATTGGCTGCAGCCCATTCTACAGTGTCTTTCAGGATGAATTATTAAGCTTGAAGTTTCTTATCTTATTCTGAATCTTAGTGTGTTTATATATTACATAACTGTAATTTTCGTGGTGCCAAAGACCAAACCCAGGGCATTGGCCTGCGAGGCAGATACTCAATCACTGAGCTGTAGCCCAGCCCTTTACATAACAACTTGATCATAAGTCCCTGAAGCAAACCATATTTATTGCCTACTTGATATAATATTGAAGTCAAACCTTTTTAAAGAATAGTAGTCAGAAATATATATGGAAAAGCCACATGTGCATTTTTTAATAGAGATTTGTTCCCCTAGAATGATGGAAAGACTGGATAGGGGTGAGGGTGAGAATAGGAAGGTCTGATGGAGGAGCCCTGTGGGAGCAGAAGGTCTGGCAGGTGTTGTCTTTCACAGAGCCCTGGGGGTGGGCAGTCTTGAGCATCTCCCCAAAGAGGATGGTGAATATGTCAGGAGGTGGCTTAGGTCTGCCCTGATCTGAACACGGTGCCATGCACACGAGTGGCACCTGTGATATACAGGTTTGTTTCAGTTAAAATACGTTCGAAATTTTAAAATACAAGAAAAATTCAAATAACATTAAACATGTTTCTCAAATCTGTTACACTGTTTTCCTGGCGATACACTTTTAACAAAAATGACATATGCTGGTCTGTCTTTAGGTTAAAAACTGCTTAACAGTGGTAGCATGTACAGATGCAGGTGCATAACAGAGCATAGCAGTAAGAACCGACTGGGAAGCTCTGTGTGAGCTCTGTGCACGCCCATGTGTACTTTGTGTGTGCATTGCTCTACCGTCATTATCTTGGATTTATAAAGTGCTCTTAAAGGTGATGCTTATTGGCAGAAAACATAGTAAAAACCACAAGCTGGACCAAGACGTCCTGACCAGGCTCCATGGGCATCCATATGTGGCCTTTCCCTGACTGTGAGGCATTAACTGACCTATCCTTGCCTGTTCAAATCAGTTTTGCAGTTTAGTAAGATTCCCCTTGAAAGAAAGAATTGTGCAATTCAACCTTGTTCTCAGAGGTTTCCCACAAAACTGCAGCAAGCACTGTGCTCTGCCACAAAGGTTATGAGCTACTGCGTGTGGCTTTAAACCCAGAAGGCGGAGGAGGAGCAGCAGGACAAGGATTTGCCCCATAACCAGAACTCTCCTTTTCATAGAAGAACGGCATTGTAAAGCTGTGACACAGAGGGGAGAAGCTGGTGACACCTGCAGGAAGGAATTAAAACTCTTTGTGGTGTGTCCTTCAGGCTCATTGAATAAAAGGCAGCCCAACATAAAAAGAATGAACTCATAGGAGAACAAACGTGCAGACCTCCCGTAAACATGGACCCAGACAGGGACATGTGTCACTTTGCATTTATTAGATTGTTTTTTAAAACAGCAGCTGTCAGCCACCATGGCAGGTGTTGGGAGACTGCTGCCACCTAAGTGGCGCCGCTGTGCAGCACTGCCAGCAGGCACAGGAGTGCTGTGGCTGGTTCCCCGGCAGCACTGCCACAGGCATGAGCGCCATGCATTGCCCCTGGCAGCAGGTGCTAGAGGCAGAGTGGGGAGCAGCGAGCAACAGCACTGCAGCTGTTGAGGATGACCAAGTAGCTTAGTGTGGGGTGCAGCACCCATATGCAGTGTGTGCCTGTGTGTCCACATGGGGGTGTGTCCTAAGTGCCCACGGCATAAGGAAGGTGTGAGGTGGACAGTGCTGCAGATGGGCAGTGCTCCCAGGGAACCAGCTGTCAGCTTTCCCACGTTCTTCACTGGGTACACGTCACCATTTAGATTTCTTACAGTGAATCTTTATTAAATGCATGAAGACCAGTAGAGAAAAACTTTTATTTAGAAATTGAAATTGAAAGTCCTACAACTGAAACAAAATGTAAGGTGATGTAAAGATTCTTAACAGAATGTATGCAGAGGAGTAAGATCCATCCCGACGGACAGCAGAAGCTGTGTTAACTCAGTTAGCCCTCTGATGGGTTTAAAAGAGTGCTGAAACCTAATCCCCACACTGAGCCCTCCAGTTAAGGAGCACAGGGTTTCCTGATGCCTGGTGCTGGTGTCTGCTGCCTTCTCACTTCCTCAGGTTCGCTCTCAGGACTCTCTAATTGGTCTTCACCTTCCCATGGCCAGCTTCTGCCTGCCCAGCTACTTTAGAATCTGTATCATTCACAAATGGAATGGCTGGTTTTCTCTCAGAGGAAGTAGAAATTTCACAGCACAAAAAAAATCTAAAAGCGGAATCTAAATATCACACCCCTGTGTCGTTGGAAAGGCCATCTTGCTAAATGATGGTGTTGGGTGTGGTGTAGTAGTCGTGCCTGCCGGTGCTCAGCTCCTTGTGGTCTTCCCCACTCTGACATGTGGTCTTCAGGGCGTGCTAGCTGGCTGTCCAGCTCGGCAGGTGGTGCTGCTGGCACTGAGCTGCTGTGGTTCTGCCGTGGGGCATGGGTGTGCCCTGTTATCCAGGTTTCACAGCACTGCTGAAAGAGGCAGTCACTTGGGCGCACCAGGTTAACTTATGTCCTCCTTCCTCGAGCAGTGGCCTGAGAACTGCCATGTGCCCTGCAGGTGTCAGGGTGCCACGGGGCAGTAGTCCACAGAAGTGCATTGTGTGGTGTGCCCTGAGTGTAGCAGGTCCAGGTCTGCAGGAGACGGTGCTCAAGTTGAGCTTCAGAGGCCTGGTAAGGAATAGGGAGAAATGTTCCCATTGGAAGGAGAGCTCCTGTGAAGGTGGGCCTAACACAGTCAGGGTGGCACTGTGTGCCAGGGACAGGATCTGGGAATAATAGAAAGTGAGGCTGGAGAAGGAGGTCTGCCCTCATGAGGTCACTAGGCACCTACTGCCTTCCAGACTCGAGTCAGGAACATAGCAGCAGATAACACACAAGGCCCTGCATGCCTGGAATATTCATGGAGACATAAATACCATAAATAAACTGTTAAGACAAAATAAATAACAAAGTATATAATGTACCAAATGGTGATCAGCTGGACTGAGAAAAATAAACTTGGATTTAAAGAGGCGAAAACAAGGAAGGACTCAGAGAAGGAGACTGGAGAAGAGCACATGATCCCCTACCTGAGCCAGTCACTGCACCCCAAAGGAAGAGCTGCCCTGCTCTGCACAAAAGGGCCCCACTCAAAGCACGGTGGCAGCTGTCTGCTTGGCACACTTTCTGGCCTACAGGGTCGTCCCCGTGCCTCTGCTTCTTGGGTGCAGTAACTCCTCTGGCAGTTAAATTCATCTGAGCCTTGTTTCCCTGGTGTTTTGCCAGGCTGCCTGAACGGGTTTCGGAGCTGTTACTGGTAAATAGTTTTGTCAAAATGCAGAATGTTTGGTCCTTTGGCAAGGAAGATTGATTTTGATTTTAGAAATTTTTTATCAACATATCATCATTGTTCTTTATTATGATTCAGCAAGCCTTTTAAACAGTATGCACATAGCAGTCTGTGTTGTGATAGGTATTAGGACAGCTAAGACACAGTGTACTGATTGTTTAAAGGAGTACTGCTAAGTCCCAGGAGGAGGCTCACCCTTCTTCCTTGACTTCTATGCATAATCTTCGCAAAAGGAATGAAAGTGACCTCATACCTCTCTTTCCTTTTTTTCCCCAGAAGGTGAACGGGCTTTGCCATCGATACCCAAGTAAGTTCTGCTCTGTTTGACTTGTCCAGTGCCGGGAGAGCAGTATGGGATCTGCTGTGCCATGTCACCTGCTGCCTGAAAACTCCCACGCCTCTCCATCCCATCACAAACCAAATCGATTGCCAATTCTAATAGGAATTTAAGTTTAATGAAAAAGTTAACATTAGTTTTTCTTTATTTGAGGTTTAATTAAGGAGCTAAAGAATATCATCATGGTAATACTTTCTGTTGAATACTCGTTTCATGTCCTTATCACAAACCTTACGAGAACCTGAAAAGAGGTGCTGTTCTGCTATTTTACAAGTAGGAAAATTAAACATCAATAATTTATGCTAATATTTTTGCTTGTTTATGTCTCAAATTTCATGATAGATGTGTTGGTCTTTAAAGAAGTCAAATAGTAATGCCAAAGGAACCCATGTAATTAGCTCTGTAATTGTAGCCAGAGTGCTAGGAACTGGGGCCAGATGTGAGAGTTAGCTTCCGGCAGTCCTTACGCAGGTGGAGAAGCAGTGGACACCAGGAGGGTCTGGTGCTCTGTCCTCTCCTGCACAGCCCTTGTGTTGTGGCTTGTTCTAGTTGCCCTTCTAGATGGATCAGACCCACTACCCCTCGTGTTGGGATGTTTTTTTCCTGTCCTTCCTCATCAGTGAACCCTGTCAGGGATGTCAAGACCACTCAGGCCCAGCGGGTCTGTAGAGGACTCATAGAATGCAGCCTGTGATCACATAGCAAAAAGGCAGAGTCCAGCAAAGCCAGGCTTCCAAGGGTCTCTCGGGGGCACACAGGATGTGCTCCCCCAGCATGTCGCCTGGGAAGTCTCGGTGCCCTGGGTTTTTATGGGGCCTGGTGACGTGCCACGTACCACAAGCCAGACTCCCACAAGGAAAGCAGGAACCTGGCATAAACGTATTATTCATGTAAGCAGTTCAGGCATAGCTTACCACTGTCTCAAGACAATGGGAATTCTCCTTCAACCCACGTTCCCAGACCCCAGTCAAGGCCCACCACATAAACAGTCCAGCCTCAGGCCCGCTATGTCCGCTTGTGTCTGTACACCTCCTGCAGACATTCCTACCCATTTCTGCCACCATTCTGTCCTTCTCCACCTTGTAGCACCAGGCACAGCCCTAGTTCAAGCTCTTACCTGGCTTACTGTCACTCTTCAGACAGCTTACAGTGTCCTGTCTTGCAAAGTCTGCCCCCCACTTCCTACAGACTCTTCCAGCCCTGGTTTTCACCATGCCTCACTGCACTCTTCAGCTCTGGTGGACTTTTTAGCTGCTAAAGTAAGCTGTCCATTCTTTCCCATACAGCCTTTGACAGCGCTCTTCCCCCGCATGGCACACTCTGCCCCACTCCCTGCCTAAGCCCTGTTCATCTTTCAGGTCTGTCCCTACATCGCTTCTTCTAGAAAACTGGGCCCTCAATTCAGAGGGCATGCTGGTAGCATTTTCCTGTAAATTTCCCTGTAAAGCTTATTTCTTAACCACTCTTGCACTGGCAGTCAGCTCTCTGAACACTGTGGAATTGCAGGCCTGGCCTTGCCAGGATCTAGCCTGGGGGTGCACCATAGCTGTTTGGGCCGGCAGGTGGGGAGTGAAGTAGCTCTCCTCTGGGTTAGAGGAAGAGTGCTTGACAGAGTCTGCACTGTTGAGAAATGAAGAGGGTCCCACCCAGGTCAGGAAGGAATGCTTGCTGCTCGTCTTCACTCCTTTTCCTTGTGGAGAGTGAAGGAATGACTTCGAAGTTTAAAACATGGAAATTATAAACACAGATACAAAAGTGAAAGAAGGCAGCAGCAGAAATGGAAACAAACACTAGAAAAACAGAATTAATGAAGCAGACTTTTGAAGAGTGGAGTTTGCATAAATGCCAGAGCTGCAGGACACTTCTTGCCACTGCTGAGAATGATGGCAGGAAGCTGGCGGGGCAAGCATGCTGACCACAGACTAGGGAGCAGTGCCCGTGCAGGTGAGGGTCCATGAGGCCCAGGGGTGCAGTTCGGTGTAGTCGCCAGAGGCATAAGGTCATCTGGAGTTACAGGGAATAATGAAATCATCAACATTTTTAATGATGTGAAAGTAAGGAAATCTACACAAGTGGAGATCAGAAAAAGAAGCAGTTCTCTTCTGTTCAAGCAATGACAAAAGACAAATAATTGTAGAGGAAGCAAAGCAGATTTGGTGGGTGATGTTGTCGATAGTGGAGAGGACCCCTACACATTCTGTGAGGTTGCTACCTCTAAATGACTGCTGAGATACTTTGTAGGATACCACATACAAAACGAGTATAAGAATGAAGACCTAGTGTGTATATTCTGGACTTCTGAAAGCTCACACTTTAAAAAGGAATATGATTTATGCTAGCTCTAATGATGCTGTTAAAAGGAAATACAGCCGAGCACAGTGGCACACACCTGTAATCCCAGCCACTCAGGAGGATCACAAGTTCAAGGCCAACCTCAGCAACTTCATAAGATCCTGTCTTAACATAAAAAAAAGGAAAAGGGCTGGGGATGTGGCTTAGTGGTAAATTGCCCCTGGGTTCAATCCCCAGTGTCAAAACAAAACAAAAATGATATGCAGGTATTAAACACAAGTTGGCAAGTAAATGGCTTGGAGGATATTAGGAACCATTCAACACTTGGAGAGAAATTGGGAGGCAATGTAGTAGTTGCACTTGAAGAAAGACCATTGTATAAAATGACCATCAAGTGCCTTGTGGATCTTAAGGGGTTTTCATTTCTCCCACTTTGTCCATTGGAATAGCATGAGGTATTTTCCCCCTTTCCACTGGGCCCTTCCAGCACAGTGAATGAAGGAGGTGTCATTCATTCAAGGCACCTGTCAATGATTGCCATTTGACACTTTAATAGGGTCAGTTTTATGCCCCCCTTTCAGCAAGCACTGCCGTGAACGTGGCTGTTGGTGTGAACAGTCTGGAGTACTGCAAAGTGCAGCAGAGTGGACACTTGGAGAGCACTGTCTACTGGCCAGACGGTGAACTCCTTCAGTACTCTGTGCAGTTGTGCTCACTGCAGTTCTGTGAGGTGCTGCAGCACTCGTGTGCCTCACCTGCTCTGGCAGACTTCCTGTGTGATGTGGCAGCACAATTATAATATTATGCACTTTTAGCACTTTTTAAAAAAAGTTTAATCTCCCAAGGGAATGCCAGTTGAGTTTCACTGGCCCTGTGAGCAATGGGTACCTTTATTCTGGTGCCTAGTGTTCATGCCCATTTCCCACGTCTTCCTAGAGGAAGTAGCTGGTCATTAATGCCTTTTGCTTTTGATTGAGCATACAGTTGAGGAAGTGTAGGAGTTTTGTGTTTACTGTATGAGTCTTGCAGCACTAAAGATATTTTGAATGTCAATCATGGTGGCAATTTCTGTAGAAGGGAGCCCTAAAGGGAGCATTATTTTGCAATCAAACTCCTCACCCTCACAAAAATGGCCACGTTGCAATAAAAATTGTGACATGTTAAAAAAAAAAAAAAGAAAAAGCAGCAGCAGCAAAAGCTGTGATCATGCAGCTATAACAGGAGAGAAATGGGTGACTCCTTAGCAAAGAACTTTAATTTTTATAATAAAGATAAAAGATTTGAAATAGTTCCAGAATATTACCCCTTTTCAGTCTGTGAATGACAATATGGCTCAGTGTACTTCCTGGCTTTTTTACACGGTGTAAATTTAAGATGGATCAATCATGTTACAGTGTTTCAAAAAAACCTTTCCCACAGTGCTGGGGATGGAACCCAGGGGTTTATGCATGGTAGGCAAGCCTGTGTCACTGATCCCAACCCACTAGTCCTCAGGTTATATCCTAGAGAGTGAAATTCAGTGCCAGCTGTGTGACTTTTTTCTCCTAACTTTTCAGCAGTCCTTACAGTCTAGCATTTTAAACACAAAATTCTATATCATTCACACACACCACATTGCATGATATTGCCAGTTTTAAGCTACCATCATGAGTAACTTTCTCAGAGAAGTTAAGCATTTCTTTAGATGACTCTTTTTTAATGAATTTCTTTCTTTTGTGATTCTGGGGATGAACCAAGGGTTTTGCACATGATAGGCAAGCACTCTGCAACTGAGCCCCAGCCCAGTTATCTATTTTACTTTCTGATCTTCAAAGCATGAAAGCAGTCTCCCCAGGTAGTTCCTCAAGTACCAGAATGCAATTTAAAAAGCAAAACAAAACACTCATCTAAAATCTATAATCTCCCTGTGAAGTGGGGTCCTTCTAATCCAGGGCCATTTCCCATTGGGTGGGGCCTGGATACTTGGTTCCGGGAAGACAGCGCTCACCCTTTCCCCATCTCTTGCAGGTTGGCCAACAGTGAGAAGCAAGGCATGCGGACACATGCAGTCTCTGTGTCAGGTAAGGGCCCAAGGGAAAGGTCCCTGCAGCAAGCTGCCAGACGAAGAGCATTGCAGACCTCTCTCCACTTCTAGTGTGAAGGCTCCTTCGGGATTAGCTTGGAATAGAGATTTGATGGTTTTTGCGATCATTAGGTAGTTGTAAATGCTCTCAGAGGTTTTGTTGTTTTAGATGAGCCATGTGAAATACCAGATTACTCTCTGGGCTGTGTAAATTCTGGGCTGTTTTTCAGTTTTTCATGTTAATCATATTTGGAGTAAAAATCATTACTTTTAGTATTGCCATCATAATTTATCTTTGCAGTTCAGCAGAATTTGAAACCATATGCTTCATACATTTATTTTATTGTCTTTTGAACTTCAAGAAATGTGAAACATCTTCAAATGGTTTTTGTCTTTCTCAGTGAACACACAATGGTGTTTGGTATGGTTCTTCTTTTACATATAGTTAAGGTGTTGGCATGAGCATCATCTTAACTATTTGCTGGTGTGATGAATGTGGTGTGCCTTTCTTGTATGTTTTTAAAATACATGTGCCTTTTTTTCCAATCTGAAAATAAGGAAGATAGAGGAAAGAGAGGGGCTGGAGACAGCCCCTTCCAAGGGCCCGTGCTGGCTGTTGATGCAGGCACGAGCACCACTGGCGGAGCTGCATACATGTGTTCTTCTGTTGTTGGACAAAAATATGAACATATATGTTTCATTTCTAAAATTGTAGCTTCCTGATAACATTAGTCCTCAGTCTCTGGCATAGCAGGGACTCCATTCCTGTTTAATTTGTTATGAGGTAGTTTTTCCTGAAACTTGGTTTTGTTCTTTTGCCTAGTTGATACTAGATTCTCTCTTAGCATCCAACATTAAAACATAACTTCTTGTCTTTTGTTGTACACACACCCTCAGCAGAGTGGGTCTTGTGTCCCTGTTCCAGGGAAAGACCCTCGGGCCTAATGGCGGAGGCATTCTCGGTGCTGCCCACTCATTCTCCAGTACACGTTAGTCTTTCCACAAGCCTAGTGCAAGATGCAGGCAGTGGCCAAGGTTTCCAGAAGTGGATCTGGGTCACCTGCAGCACTCAGCCTCCCAGTTCACCGTCTGGTGGAATGGGAGGCCACCATGTGCCCTAAGCAGACTCCAGAGGCAAGAAGGGCCTGGGGCATCTGAGGGTGTCCTGCAGAGTCCCCTTCTGAAGAGTAGGCCCTGGCTGTGTGCTTGCCCATGCACACTCCCCATGGTCACTCCTGCTTGAGAGCAAGTTGAGCTACTGTTGGGTTAATGAGCATGATTCCTGCATCTGTCTTGGCTGATCAAGTGGGTCCTAGGGAAGCTTTATATCTTTTCCTTCAGTTTGATCTCTTCATCAGTTTTCTCCATTCTTCAGGCTGAGTCTCCATTTCTTTCAGCAGCTGGTCATCATGGGGCCTCTACATTTTACATTCCCAGGCATCTCTTTTGTACACACTCCCAGTTTTTATCCTATTTCAGACACACACGGAAAAGAAAGTCAGCTGACTTTTGAGGTATACTTGTAGGACATACTTTGTTCCAGGCTCTGCCTCATGCTCTGTATCCTTTTTCATGGATTAACTCTTATAGTCTTCACAATGGCCCGAGGAGATAGTTCTTAATATACAGATGAAGATAAAAGCCCAGAGAGGTTAGGTAATTTGCTCAAGATTACATAACTAGCAAAAGGTAGAATCAGTACTCAAATTTAGCTCTTCAGCTTCAACTCCTATCTTACTTTCTTCTGATTCTGCCTTTGCAATTTCCTCCTAGGTGTACCTTAACAAGGTTAAACCTCCCTCTTGGTGACTTCTTTGCTACCATGTTAATTTAAATATGCATCACTTGGGTCAGAGTGATAATTTAGTACCCATCAGATAAACCTCAAACTGTTTGGCTCAGCCCTTGAAGTCCATCTGCTTGCCCACAGGCCACCTTCCCCTTCTCTACATCGTTTCTCAGCCACACTAAGTTGGGGTTGTGGTCCCCTGTCCCTGTAGCCCTGCTGGAGATGGCCCACCACCTCTGTTCTTCTCATTCTCACAATTTCTCCAGGGCTGAGACTGTCCTGGGTGATTGCAGATCCAAAGAGAGGCGTGTCTGCTATAGTCAGCAATGTGGCTGTTTGTTCAGAGTCCTGTCAGTCATAGTCATTCCACCTTTTGCTGCTTATGTAGGCAGAATCGGAGTCATCCACAAAGACAGCCACACAGCATCCAACCTGTCCGTGCATCACACTTGCCCAAAGCTAAGAGTCAATGTTTCTTGAAATATCTTTGTTAAACTGACACCTGGAAAACCAGTACCATTAACAGACCCCAAAGGTTATTTCTCTGCCTGGATACGTCCCTCCCATGTGGGCTGTGGTGCTAACACACTGCTGGACCCTGGGGCGTTTTGCTTCTGCTCCTGGGCAAGCCTGTTCTGTGTGCAGGCCAGTGGTGTGGGGTGGCGATCCAGCCAGGCCAGCTGTGGAGGTGGTCTGCTTTCCTGCCAGACACCACCTACTCTGGCCCCCAGCATTCCTTCAAGGTGGGGGTTCCTCCAGCACCCCATTCCCCATTGCACAGCAGCCCACCTGGCAAACAGTGCGTGCTGCCTGCCTAGCACTGTGCTGGATATACCCCTCTTCCTGGACGGTCAAACTTTGAAATTTGAGCAGCTTCTCTATGAAAATGAGAATAACAGAGGTTTTCAGAAATACATAATGGGAATAGTGTATTTCTCCAGGCATTCTATTCTGAGGGCCTAAAGGACTTTTAAGACTTATTACGTTTAAGACTTACTACGTTTTTAGGAAACATACTTATTGTAAAGCTCTGGTGGAATTGAGGGTGCATCTGAGAGGCCAGTGTCAGTCTGCCATGCGTTATCTGTACGTGTGCTCAGACAGGGAGGGGTGGCTTGCATGGCAGTGCTGCTGGAACAGAGTGGGGAGGGAGGGAAATGTGCCCAGGAATACATATATTTCCAAACTGATGCTCAGGGCTGACTTTATGACCACTGCATCGTGGCCATGACTCTTGTTAGTGTATCCATGTTTACACAAGAAGACTACAGACTGCAGTTTTCCTCTTTTGTGTCTCATCATGGAAATGAGCACAGAGACCTTTTTCACCTGCCGGTAAGAATAATTAGTTTGATTGTCTCTGCCAGTCCTATTATGCTAAAGTACAAATGTCCAACTAGGGCTGCTTTTTCAGTATTATTGTAAACTTTAAAAAAAAATTATAACTTTATTTTGGCTTGGTTGTTAACCATGCAGCATGATTTTCTTTAGGTATTTCAAATTAGTGACTGAAAAGAATTCTTAAATATTAAAACATTTAACAGCAGGCCTTGCACACTAGGTCTTTGTTCCTGTGCTTCTGTGTAAACACAAGTAGTGCTGAAGTATGATTGGGCCAGCAGTTACTAAGCCTAGCAGGCACATTCGTGCACATGCCCAGCTTAAACTTCAAGATAGTCTGCAGCATTTCCCCTCTACAGATGAAGAAATGGCCACTCTGGGTGCCTAAGTGCTCGGCCTGGCTCAGTGTTGCTTGTGATAGGAGCCTACAGCCTGGACTTGGGCTCATTGTTTTTTCATTATACCCCTTTGGTTCATTCCAAAAGCTTGATGTGTGTGGAAGGGTGTAATACTTTCATGTGGGTGATTGCATAATAGTTTTTCCCTCACTAAACTGGAATAACATGGTACTGACTCTTCTGCTAAAATTCAAGTCTGTCCTGTATTTAAATTTGAAAAAGTTACTTGTATCTGGTTTTATATTTTAACTACAATTTTTATAATACTGTTATCTCCAAGGTAGTCTCTTCTGGTGAATGCTTGATTTAAATGCTGGCTTTTCAGAAGTTGAATGGGAAAACAACCAACCTTGCCCTAATTTTAGAGTATTCTTACCTAGTAGGTAAGAAGTTCATTTTATAAATTATGTGCTTTATGACATGATCAAAATGCTGCTGATAATTTTTGTGCACAAAGTGGTAGGTATTAGACATGACTGATATGTTTCTAGTGACTGGAGTATTGGATATTCTTCTAGTTTCAATTGTTGATGTTTTGTGATCAGCCTAGCATTAGAAGAGATGCTAAGCCATTGCGAAGCTTGCAGTCTGGCTTCACAGAGATACTCTGGCTAGAGCCTTGTGCATGGGTAAGGATGTCAGTGACCCAAGGAAGCCACCGTCTCCCACCTTGACATCACTGGAACTCTGCCTGCTGCTCCTGAAATTTAGGGGTGCCATAACTCAATCATATCACTCTCCTTTGGTTTTCCTAGGAGTTGAGAATCTCAGACATCACACAGGCACTGAGATAGCACCATCAGCTGAGAAGTGTGCCCTGCAGGAGCCCCAGTGCCAGGTACCCTGTCCACTGCCCTCGCCCAACCCTGGAGCATTGGCTTGTGGGCAGGCCTGGAGAAGCTGGGAGCAACAGCTGAGCAGGGGGGACTTTTGATTTCATAGACCCACCCCAACAGATCTCTTGCTTCTGTCCTGTGAACAGTTTTTCCAGAATAGAGAGTTATTCTCATTTTCTCCCCAACATATTCCACATCTGAAGAAGAATGAAATGCTTCATGAGTGTATTTTTAAAAAATATTTTTGGTTGTAGATGGACACAATATCTTTATTTTATTAATTTATTTTTTTATGTGGTACTGAGGTTCAAACCCAGTGCCTCACACATGCTAGGCAAACACTGTACCACTGAACTGTAGCCCAGCCTTCACGAGTGTGTTGTGAACAGAAATGCATTTCTGTCTTTCTGATGGTGTATGTTTCACAGTTGGCAATGCAGTCATTGATAAACTTTAATAATCTTTTTTTTTAATATTTTTTTTAGTTGTCAATGGACCTTTATTGTTTTTATTTATTTATTTATTTATTAAATATTTATTTTTTAGTTGTACGTGGACAGAATGTCTTTATTTTATTTTATTTTATTTTTTTTTATTTTTTAAATATTTTTTTAGTCATAGATGGACACAATGTCTTTATTTCATTGCTTTGTATGTGGTGCTGAGGATCAACCCAGTGCCTCAGGTGTGCTAGGCGGGCACGCTACCACTGTGCCATAACCCCAGCCCTATTGTTTTATTTATTTATATATGGTACTAAGAATTGAACCCAGTGCCTCACGCATGCTAGGCAAGCACTCCACCACTGAGCCATATCCCAGCCCCAACTTTAATAATCTTTTTAAAGATAATATTATAATAGCCAGGCGCAGTGGCTCACGCTTGTAATCCCAGCACTTAGGGAGGCTGAGACAGGAGAATCGCGAGTTCAAAGCCAGCCTCAGCAATGGCGAGGCGCTAAGCAACTCAGTGAGACCCTGTCTCTACATAAAACACAAAATAGGGCTGGGGATGTGGCTCAGTGGTCGAGTGCCCCTGAGTTCAATTCCCAGTACCAAAAAATAAAAAATAAAAAAATTAAAAAAAGATAATATTATTAACATGCAAGAAGCCCAGGTATTATCTTGCTAAATATAAAACAAATATTGACTATGTCAAGTGGCCCAATTATTTTTTCTCTGCATAAAAAAACTTTAAAGGAATACTGGGGACTATAAAATAAAATTCTGGAGTTAGACCTCAGGGCCCAGTTTGTGTAGCCTATAGTGACTATAGAGTAATTGTGGATTAAAATTGAAGCTGCTTGAGTCAGAACAAAGGGCAGGGAACAAATATTATTAAGTGTCCACTATGTGTTACACCTTTGAATCATTTCTCTAGTTTTTCCTCATGGAGAGTTTCCAACATGTGCAGAAGAGAGAACACAGAATTGTACCATGATTTTCCACATGCTCATCACCCAGTCAGCAGTGGAGAGTCGCGGCCAGTGTGATTTCATTTCTGCCTCCAGCTACTTACACTGGCACATAATCCTCACTGGTTTTTGTAAGCAAATCTAAGACATGTTTCACCTATGTTTCTTATAAGACCCTTTAAAAAACATTACCAAATATCCAGCCAGCATTCAAATTTCCCTTACTGCCCCATTTTTACACTTTGTCTTGTGCAAACAGGAGTCAAGCAAGTAACACTTGTGGGACATGCTCACTGCCTCTCCGTGTCTGGCGGCTGGGCCTCCCTGTTGTTTGTAATGGCTTTTACCCTTGAAGAGATGCTGGCGCTTACCCTGCATCCCCTACACTCCACATTTGGCTGATCACATCTCTGTCACATCATTTTGTTTAAAACTGTTATCTCTGGCCTCTTTGGTTGCTGTAAACTGGTTGTTAGGATCTAGAGAAGTTTGATCCAACTCAGAGCCAGTGGTCTATGCTCCTTTAAGACTGCTTTACAGGTGCTAAGCATGGGGCTGCAGACCTGTAATCCCAGCTGAGGGAGGAGGGTCGCAAGTGTAAGGTCAGCCTTGGCAACTTAGTGAGACTCTGTCTCAAAGCAAAAAATAAAAAGGGCTGGGATGTAGTTTAGTGGTAGAGCACTGGCCCTGCATGTGTGAGGCCCTGGGTTATAATTCCCAGTACAGTGAGCAAGAAAAAGGAAGAAAGAAAATGGTTCATATGTCATGTACATCTGATTACCTTTCTTGGTGACATAAAGATTGGTCAGTGTGTTAGGTCCCATCAGTCTCCGATCCATCCCTTGGAACATTCCCATGAACATCTGGCCTTTTGGTTTTAGCAGCTGTTGATACCCCTGCCTGGCTTTCATCAAAGACCACAACAGGCAGGTGCAAACTGTGTCACTCCTTCCTTCCTTCCTTCTGCTGGAGCACTTTAGAAAGCACTTCACCACTTAAGTTGTTCAGTCACCCTAGGGAATGGGAACTACTGGAAAAGCAGGAAAAAACAACCATGTTCTCTTAAAACAAGGAGTTTTACCTCACTAGCCAGATGTTTTTTTGTCCTTTGGAATGTTCTAGTTAAACCGTCATTATGAGTGAATGTGTTTTTCACACTGGTGGTGCAGGGCCTTACGTTGGGAATGTGTCCCCCATGCCACCCTCTGTGGGATGGCTTGCTGGGAAGACTGTCTTCCAGAGTGCAGAACTCAGGTAATGTTCAACACCCCCAGCACCAAGTGCTCCTGAGAGGAGTGGCCAGAGGGAACTTGACCTCACTGTACAGAGCTGGAAAGGTCAGCAGTGACCCCCTGGACTCTTGCCCTTATTCCTGCAGAAGCCTCAAGCTCCCATGTCACCCGGACGCACTGAACATCACTACTGTCTTCCCCTGCTCTTTTAGCTCCCAACCCTCACCTGTGCCTTCTGCCACTCCTCTGAGCCCACAGCTTCTGCTCTGAACCTGCCTGTCACCTTCCTCTTGTGCAAACTGGCCCTCACCCTGAGGGTGTTGGTGTCCCTTAGTGTCCCTTCCCATGTGACAGGTATGTGCCACCAGGCTGGGCACCCTATTGGCAATGACTTCTCTGGGAGCTGTTGCAGTCCTGGGACAGGAGGTGAGGGAAGTGTCCCTTGCTTCTCATTGTTGCTCCTTCACAAACGCTGGCTTTGAATCCTGCGTATGCAAGTTCTGCCTGTGTTCTGAGCACCCAGCTCACCAAGGGAGGCTCTGTGTTCCCTGTTGGCAATCTGTGTAGGGGCCTGTCCTCCCCATCCCATAGCCCCTTACCCCCATAGTGCTCGCACTTGGTCTTAGCTGCCACCCCGCCGCAGTGTGTATGTGATGGGGGTGGGGGTCGCTGGGGATTGGGCCCAGCTCTGAAACTGAGCCCCGTCCCCAGCCCTTGTTATTTTTATTTTGAAATAAATAAAATTATTTGCTTGCTAAATGGCCCAAGCTGGCCTTGAACTTTTGATTGCCCTGCCTAGGCCTCCCTAGTAGCTGGGACCACAGGTGTGTACCACTGCACCCAGCTACAGTTTCATTTTAAGAAAACTCTCTTGGACCATGCCCTCCTGTTTTTCTAGCTTAGTCCTTGAGTACTCACCTCCAGATCCAGGACCCCTACATGTGTGTCCTCACTGCTCAGTGGCCAGGCCCTGCCCTGGCATTGCTGGCACACTCACTCACCGTCTCTGCCCTGTCCAATTCCTTCCACTCACCATCAGCAGAAAGTTTTCCTCCAGCGCTTTACCTGAGGTAGCTTGCTACCACCCTGTTGAATAGGTAAGAAAACTGAGAAATCAGAGTGGGGTCACATTCCCAAAGTAAGGGGATGAGTGGTGGAGCTGATAGCTGAATCCAGACAGTTCTCTGAAACAGAGCCCATGCTCCCTGTATTTTTGTTTTTTATGGTTTTATTCTTAGAGAATGTTTGTAGGAATAGTAAAAATGAAATCTCTCATATATGGTTTACCTGAATGCACTGTTGATATTGTAGCTCAATGTGTATTTCTTAGGGTCAAAAGCATCATCTTATACAGAGTAGAATTAACAAAATCACACATTTAATGCTGATGGAGGCCCTTGTCCACAGTGCATGTTCTTGTTTCATCCCAGGATATTCCACACAGATAGCTCTTTGCCTCTTGATCCTTCCCACCTGAGCCTGGTGCACCTGTTTGTCAGGTCAGGCCATCTTCTTCACCAGTATCCCAGGGACAGTGGCATTCCTGGGCCATCATGTGCAGGTCCAGGACTCTGGCATATAAATAGGGTAGCTTTTCAAACCAAGCAGTGAGATTTGTGTCATTGGAATCAAAACACAGCATTTAAAAAACACCAAAGTTATCTTCCTAGTCCTTTTATTTCTGTTCTGTGTGTGTTGGTACTGTTGGTGAGGTCATTGCCATCTTGTGGCCAGATGGCCCTGGCCTGCCTCCTCCAGGGCCCACGCTCTAAGTGGCGACTGACCGATGATGCCCTCTGCATTTGCGTGCTGCCTGGGCCGGCCAGCTGCTACTTCTGCGTCTTAAAGCTCCATCCCGTGCTTGGACTTCACATGCTGTCGTCATCCTGTAATCGTTGCGTGTGTTCTCACTACTGAAATCAGAGCAGGACACCTCCAGTGAGTTTCAGTGCCTGAGTGGGCGAGTGAGTAAATGAGGCAAGGTGTGCTGCCTGTGTGTTCAAACACCCCCTTCACCAGGGGTGTGCACGGTACTCCAGATTTGCAAGTCTTGTCTCTGCTGATAATGTGGAGTACATTGCTCATAAAACTCTTTGAAATTCAGGATCTGCTAGTTTTTCTTTTTTTTTTTTTTCTTTATTGTTGAATGTTAAATGTTCACAAGGATATTGAATGTTTTTGAATCTTGAATTACTGTTTTTTGTTGTTTCTTTTGTTTGGGTTTTGTTGGTTGTAAGCATATCTGTACTCTCAATGGCTGGCTGCAGGTCTGGAAGTTTCGCTGTATCTTCTGTATCCAGTGCTAACCTTGGCTAAGACAGAAAATTATATCTTAAAATAGTAGCATTTGTTTTAAAAGCTGCAAGTCAGTCATAGTACTAAATAATGTGTGCCAGTAGTGAAATAAGAACATTTGCAAATTTTTGTCTGTTTTAATAGATGTGCCTTAAAATGTAACAGGTTATCTTTTGTACTGAAATAATTTTTCTGTTTTTCTCTTTCCTCCTCTTGCCTCTTTGTAAAGGAGTCAGTCCCTGCCAACATAAAGTTAAGAAAGCTAGGCGCTTTCTCCCTTTGGTCTTCTGTTCCCATGAACCTTCTCCTGCCGGTACTGCACTCTGTTGCCTAGGGTCCCTTGCTAACCATAGCACCCATGAAGCTAACCCTAACCAGTGCTTAGAGACTATCCTCAACAGCTCGTAGCTTTACTGAGTGTCAGTGTGTGTGGTGTCCATGGTCCAGAGGTGATAACTGGGGGCAGTTTGGTGTCTCACAATCTTAGGGCTGCTCTCTTGAGTAGTAGACTTCTGTTTGCCTGTTTGCTGGTTTCCAAATGCATGACAGGACAAAAAGCAGCTTTCTCGTCCTGTTGTGTTCTGAGTGTTTTCCCACAGGGGTGGGCAGGACCACATTCCTTGCACTGTGGGTTTCCTAACACAGCATGCACCTGAATGAGGAGTTGCTGCTCAGAGTCGCCCATGTCTGCTTTCTGTGCTCAGGGAGACTGCAGAGAAGGGCCAGCTATGCTGTTTGGAGGGTTTTCTAGGAAAGCAATGATTTTCTTATAATTGTTGAAACAAAATTTCTCCAGAATATTTGGAATAAAATTTGTTGTTTCATACAAATTTAAAGGGGAGCCTTACTTGTTGGCAGAGCTTGGAGCACTGCACTCGACATGGTTTGCAGTGGGCCTGGACTGCATCTCCCACGCGGTGTTTGAATCTCGCTGCGCACTGTTGATAGGCTTGCTCCAGGCCGGTCCCCCCTTATCTTTTAACATACATGTAACAACTGGTTTGTCTTCATTTTTACTAAGAGGAAACAAATTCTCCTTGAGGGAGGTAGAAGCATTTTTTAACATTTAATTTTGAGATGCTATGAAATTAATTTTGTTTAGTGTGATAGAAACTAATTTTAAACTCTGCAGTATTACTGTGTAACTCCGTATAACAGGTTTATAGCTTAAAACTTGGCATAGTATCCTTCAGTTCAAGTAACACATGACTACAGTCTTTTACCCTTTGAATTAGACCTGGGGGGTGATTTTGTTACTTTTCTCAAGATTTGATAAATTTGTCATTTTAATAGTGTCTCCTTCTCTTCTCTCCTCTTCTGTCTCTCCTTCCCTCTGTTCCCTGCTCCCCCTTTCTTTGCATGCCACCTGGATCTGCAGATGAAATTAGTGGGGACGGTAAAATCTATTTTCACAATTTGTGTTACTGCTATGATATTTATGGAAATAAGTACAGTCCAGTATTTAATGAAAAGCGAAATATAGTTTTTATACAACAGAAACAAGTATGGATGGTACAAGAACATGATCTGCTAAGAATTGTTCAGGGTGTTGCATGGAAGGTATAACTAGCTATTAGCTTATTGCATCACAGCAGGAAATTTGAGTTGTATGTTCATAGTGAGTTTCCTAGATTTTTTAAATTAAAACTTTAACATTCTAGGGCTGGGATTGTGGCTCAGTGGTAGAGCGCTTGCCTTGCATGCATGGGGCACTGAGTTCGATCCTTAGCACCACATAAAAATAAATAAAGATATTGTGTCCATCTACAACTAAAAAAATATTAAAAAAAAAAAAAAAAGAGGGGCTGGGATTGTAGCTCAGCGGGTAGAGTGCTTGCCTCGCATGCGTGAGGCCCTGGGTTCGATCCTCAGCACCACACGCAAAGCAATAAAATAAAGACATTGTGTTCATCTACAACTAAAAAAAAAGTCTTTAAAAAAAAAATTTGTTCTTTAAAAAAAAAAACTTTAACATTCTAGAAAATTGTCAATGCCATATTTCAGCAAAATTAGTCACACTAGAACACAGTAAGTGACAGAGAACCATACATTCTATATTTATAGCAAGTATGGTGTATATATTAATAATTCTTAGATCAAAAATGAGGAAGTAGAAAGGAAAGAATGAAAGTGATTTTAGAGTCTTGCAAACTAACAATTAGGGGACATACTAGCAATAATGATAATGGTTGTTTTTTGTAAACAGTTGATAGCACTTAATAAGCTGGAAAATTAAAATCACATCTAGTGTCTTATGTTTCTCAGTCTGTGCTGCCTGCATAGAACTTTATGGTCCTTCACATCAAAGAAGTGAGATTTTTATATGCTAAAGCAAAGGGGACAGTGTGTTTTCCCCAAGACTAAGTGAAAGAACACTCTTACTGAGGATTCAACCTCTGCTCCTGCTGTGATGGGATGGTAGTGTGGAGACCTGCATAGAATGATCAGTGTGGCCTTAGGGAAAAGTCTTTACACATAGGACTCTCAGAAAGTGTGTGTTTTCATAGGATTTGAAGCCCGAAGATCTCAGCTTCCTTTATAGATAGATCCCTCATAGTAATAAGTCAGCAGTTTGAGTCATTGAGAGCTTCCTGGGTGCAAGCACCTTACCTATGTGATTCCTGCTCAGAGCAGTCAGGAATATCACTGGGTGGCCCTGTGTGGAGATGAAGAGCTTGAGGATCAGAGAGGAGAGGCCGGGTCTGGGCTCCAGTGTTACCCTTGTCCCCTGCTCCATCCTATCACCAGTTGACTCGAGTGACCTGCAACAGATTGCTTATCCCCCACATCTCCATCTGGAAATGGCTCCCAGGGTGGTTGTAAGGATTACTTTGAAGCATACAGATTTAAACATCTGCAGACAAATGGTCATTACTACAGAATGACAGAATGCAAACATTTCCATATCTCTTCCCCACACTGCAACTTCCCCGTACTGCGAATTAGCCAGGGCAAGTACTCAACCCATCTTACAAGAGAATAGCCAAGTCCTAAGGGTTGACTCAGTCGGTATTGGTCGGGGGTCCACAAACTAAGGCCTAATGACTCAGCTGTTCTTGTGCTTCCTCTTGAACTAGCAGTGTTTTTGCATTTTTTAATGGTTGCACAGAAAATATCAAAAGAAAGGTAATATTTGTGATATCACAGTTACGTGAAATTCCAGTTTCAGTATGTGTAAGTCAAGTTCTGCTGGGACCTGGCCCCATGCCTGTGCTTACGTGTTGTCCTCGCTGCTCGCTGACTGCAGTGCAGATGGCAAAGCTGAGCGCTGCCCCCAGAGTGTGTGGCCCGCACAGTCTCATACACTTCCCACCTGGCCTTGTAGAAAAAGAAGGCCAGTCCCTGGCCTAGGTGATGTAGCTAGATAATATTACTGAGCAAAACTGGACTCATCTCGGCTTCTAGAAAAGAATCTTCTACTGTTTCACATGCCTGTAGAGTCCATGGCACATCTGAGTTATGCAGGTTGGATAAAAGACTGACATTGGTTAGTCCTTGTGAATTGCCCATAGCCTGGGCCCTGTGACGATGTCAGTGCTTGAGAGTGATGCTGCCTCAGACTTCCTGCCCCTCTTGCTGAGCCCCATGCCTCTGGGAGCAGCAAGGAAGCCAGGCAAGGGAGCAGGTTGTTAGAATTGCCGCCGCAAGGAGACAGGAAAAGGTGTGGAGACAGGTCCCACTCTCTGCCTCATACCTGAAAAATTCCACAGGTTTTCAGTACCAGGGAACTTTCTGAGCTCAAAGACTTGTGTTTCTTTTTGTTTATAAACCAGGCAATAGTGTGCTTTCTCCACGGATTCATCCTTCCCGAACACCAAACGGACCTCATGATAGCAGCTCCAGAGCAGGCTCTTAAGTGACAGAGCATGAACCTTTAATGTCTTCATGCATGCTGATCATTCCATAATGACTTTGTCTCCTTTTAAACTTGTTTTGAAATGACAACTTAGTAATTTTCTCCCTATTTTCTGAGCTGTCAGTGTCTATCCTTTTTTTTTTGGTACTGAGGATTGAACTCAGGGGCACTCAACCACTGAGCCACATCCCCAGCCCTATTTTGTGTTTTATTTAGAGACAGGGTCTCACTGAGTTGCTTTGTGCCTCGCCATTGCTGAGACTGGCTTTGAACTCGTGATCCTCCTGTCTCAGCCTCCCAAAGTGCTGGGATTACAAGCATTCGCTACCGCACCCGGCTAGTGTCTGTCCTTTTAATGAATCTTTCATTTAATTTTACCACATATTTTGAGACCAAGTTATTCAAATATAATGTTATCTAAAGTTTAGGATTCTCCCTTTTTAATGTTCCTATTTATTTATTTATTTATTCATTCATTCATCCTTTTTTTTTTTAATTTTTTTTTTTTTAGTTGTAGATGGACGCACAATATCTTTATTTATTTTTATGTGATGCTGAGGATTGAACCAGTGCCTCACATATGCGAGGCAAGTGCTCTTCCACTGAGCCACAGTCCCAGCCCCTCATTCATCCTTTTTATAAGTCAGAGTCTTCCTAGTTTGCCCAGGCTGGCCTTGAATCCCTGCACTCGAGCAACCCTCCTGCCTCAGCCTCCCACAAGCTGGGAGTTCAGGCATGTACCACCAGGCCCAGCTGTTAATGTTTCCTCTTTAAACCTTGAACCCCTGGGCCAGTCATCTCAAAACTGTCTCCCAGGTTTGCCGGTCTAGACGAGCCTTCCTGTGAGTGTCCCTGGTGTAGCACTCAGTCCTGCGGAGGGGAAAGTATGTCTAGAGGATGTTGTGGTAGTTTCAAAGAGAAGGGTATCTGGTTGAAAGGCGGTAAAGGACCATGCAGCACCACAGACCAGGCTCTGTGCTGTGGCACTAGGCTGCGTGCCAGCCACCACTGGGAAAAAGGAAGTGACAGCAGTGCCCCAGAGCACTCCGCTGAGGGTGCGCCACAGCACATGCAGCCCTTGGACACTGTCACGTCCCAGAGCTCACAGTCTCCATGAGAAGTAGGGTGCAGTCTAGCAGATCCTTGACCATTTCCTTGTCCTGCATTGTCCCACAATGTCCCTCTATGATGCCATTATTTAGGGGTGGAGGAAGCAGTCTCAGGCTGGGCTGCAACTCACCAGGGCCCATAAGTGTGTAAAAACACCTCTGACTTGGGGATGTGGCTCAGCGGTAGGGCGCTTGCCCAGCAGGCCCAAGGCCCTAAGCACAGAAAAAGAGAAAGTTCTCACCTCAGTGTCTGTCATAGTATCCGATGATCCCAAAAGCCAGGGGGGAAACAACCAAATCAGTATCAATAATTCTCAGAGAAATTGGCCAAGAACTGCCACTTGAAACTCCTGCATAGCAACTGCAAAGCTTCGAGGCTGTCAGTGTGTCGGTGCGCTCATCTCCTTGAAGCTGCATCTCCTGAGCACCTGCTGGGTGCCACGTACTGCTTTTCATGCTGAGGACAGAGAGGTACATAAGATGCACAGGGCTCTGCTCCCAAGAGGTGTACAGACCAGGAAGAAGGAAGCAGGGAAAAAATTTAAAAAGTAAGAGGGCAGTAAGTCAAGGAACATGATCAAGAACGTAGGGACAGGGCAGATAAGTTTGGGGAGAGGTCTCTGAATAGCCAACCGTTGGGCTGAAACCAGAATTGACTCTTAGCCACAATAAGCTTCAGCAGGTGGTAAGCCTCATGGGGTGTGCCATCGCTGTGCTTACCAGCTTCGTGTCTTCAGTCAGCACACACCTGGTGTTCACAGGCTTCTGCGGAGTCTGCAGCATCTGCTGAGTCAGACTGAAAGTGAGAGCAGGGTTGTCAAAGAGCCTTCAACAGTCTGGGGACGAGGGCCACTGCGGGAGGGCAGCAGAGGTAGGAAGTCTTAGCAGTTCCCCCCAGACCTTCCCCACCAGGGACAGCAAGAGGCATGTGCTGTCCTGCATGAAAGAAGACAGGGAGGGAGCTGGGGCTTCTGTTTGTGGAAAGGCAGCCTTGTTGGCATTCATTTTCTGAAGGTCGTGTCAGGAAGTTGAGTCTGCTGAATTACAGAATGAAAAGAGAAAGTGATGAGCAGGTGCCCCCATGTGGGGCTTGTGCTGCTTCCATCATCTCAGCCCTTGGAGTAGATTCTTCCCCTCTTAGTCCTGATTGTCACAGCTACCTGAGCAGCTCCCTCTGCAGCTCCAGATCTGTTTCCACAAGATCTTTTGATAAACCATCTTACACAGAAGCAAGGTTGCAGGCCTACAGGTTGCCAGGTTACTGTTCTTTGTATTCTCTTGAGAACAGGAGAAGGAAAGAAGATGGGCCAAATTTGGTGGTGCACGCCTGTCATCCCAGCGATTTGGGAGGCTGAGGCAGTTCAAGGACAACCTAGGCAATTTAGCAAGATCCTGTCTCAAAATAAAAATAATCAAAGGGCTGGGGTGCAGTACAGTTGTAGAGGCTTGCCTAGCATGTATGAGGCCCCAAGTTCCAACCTAACACTGCCAAAAAAAAAAAAGTGTTGGGGGCCGGGGAGAAATATGGAAACGAAAGACTATAAGGTTTGGGCTAGATTAAAATTTTTTCTGTAATCCTATAAGTATCATTACTTAATAATAAATATATAAGAATAATACATAATATTCACCTCTCCAAAATAGTTTACATATGATAAATGTCTAAAAGATAATTGATTTATCAGCATTACTTTCTGCCAGCCAGAATTTTTATAGTCATTTTGATGATGATACACATTGAGAACTGAATTCCTCCAGTTCCAGGTGCAGCTCACCCTCATGGTTCTCTGTTTTCTTTGACTTACATACTTTTGCAGCTGAGTGAAGTATGGAGAGTAGCATAGGCAAGCAGGTGCCCTGCAGCTGTCCCTTAGCTATCTTCAAGGAATTAGTGGCCCTCTGGGCAAAGGGTTCTCCTTTTCCAGAAGGAGGAGAGGAGTAGTAGTGTGTTTCAACATAGTGCTGTTGGAGTATCTGCTGTCTCCTAGAGGAGTGCTTGGGAATGTCCCCACTGGTACAGTGGTAGGGTTTTTTTTGTTTTGTTTTTTTTTTTAAATATAGTTTTTTTCTTAGTCGTCAGTGGATTTTTTATTTATTTATATGTGGTGCTGAGAATCGAACCCAATGCCTCACACATGCCAGGCAAGTGCTCTACCACTGAGCCCCAACCCCAACCCCAGTGGTAGGTTTTTAAGGTCCTGCTTTTTACAGCAAGGAGTTAGTGGAAACATTGGAACTCCTTGACATTGTCTCAAAAATAACTATTTTAATATGGTTTCTTTCTTCATTTCTTTCTTTCTTTCTTTTTTTTGTAGATCTTTTAGCCTTTGCAGGGGGGCAGGGGCCTACTGTGGAGTGAATCCAGGGGTGCTTAACCACTGAGCCACATCTCCAGCCCTTTTTTGTATTTTATTTAGAGGCAGGGTCTCACTGAGTTACTTAGGGCCTCACCAAGTTGCTGAAGCTGGCTTTGAACTTGATATCCTCCTGCCTTAGCTTCCTGAGCCTCTGGGATTACAGGTCTGCACCACCACGCCCAGATCTTTTGGCTTTTTGGCATTGACATACTTCTTGAAATATTTGAGTGAAAAAGTTACAAAAGATAAAATCCTGATTTTTCAAGCCCGAACAAATGAAATAAATCAGCCCAATTCCCCCAAAATCAGGCTACTTTTGAGAAACTTTCCTCAAAGGAAAGTTTCAGAATATGCTGTTGAATCTTATCGTTAATAAAATCAAAATTTCCTGGGCTCTGGAGGGGCCAGTCTTGTTTGGGAGAATCCAGTAGCCAACAGCATGGTTCTTAACATGTACTTGGTATGTTGAGGGAGAGTTCAGCAGTCAGCACAGGTTGATTAATTTGAATCATGCAGTTATCTCATGTGTTTTTGGTTTTTTTTAAACAAGGGCTTTCTATGTTAGCCTGTTTGCTCTGAGAGACAAGTCTGTATTATCACAGTGACAGTGATGTCACTTTCATTTCCATAAATGACTCATTTGTGAGCAAAATTCAAGTATTTTAAAGAACATTTTAGCATAATAGAGGGTATATATAGATTGTTTGCGTTTTTAAATTGTATCAAAGGTCAAGAGGTCACGTACCTAACCTCTACCAATTTATCTGTTTTCCTTTCACACAGAGACCGACGATTATGCCGAGATAATCGATGAAGAAGATACTTACACCATGCCCTCGAGTAAGTGCCCTTCTCTCTGTGTGCTTGCTGGGGTTGACAGATAGTGCCTCACAGTTATGGGTTTTAGGTTTTTATTGTCCTTTGAGAACTTTATTGTGTGCTTAACAGAAATGTTCTTTTCAACCTTAAGAATTCTGTATGTGCACCCCCTATAAAATCAGAAGCCTAAAATGCAAATGATTAATGTAGTTTATATAGAGTATTTTTCCAGTCTTGTTTTCTGGCTCTATGATAATATAGCAACCTTTAATAGAGTACTTAACTCTGTAGAAAATTAGTATTCTTTAAAAGTTTAGTACACACATACATATGCAAAGAATTGCACTTCCCCTTGAAATCATTCCTCACTGGAGTTGACCGAGCAGTGCCAGCAGCTTCCACCTTCAGTCCATCCCCTCCACGGGATCGGAGGGAACACAGAACCCTTGGATGAGCTTCTGCCACCTGGAGGTGGCAAGGTGCTGTCCTCTCTGGCTGTGCAGGTGCTGACAGAGGAGAATCTAGATGCCCCAGCTCTTGCCTTGGAGACTATAGTCCCCAGCTCTTGAATTGGATAAGTCCTCGAAATTTCAATTTTGTAAAAAACAAAGAAAACCCACTTCTTAAAGCAGCCTCAGCAGCTTTAACTGAAATCCAATGTCCCAATATCAGTAGAACTAAGTATTTTAGGTTCTTTATTCTGTTTTGTAAATATTTTCAAAAGTGCTCTCATTTGAGTTTTGTATATGCAATCAGGAAACATTATGAAAACAAAGAGAAACAACTAGGCCTCTAAGGCAGGTATTTTCCTGGGTGAGCCACACTGGACTTTCAAAACCCACCAGTTACAACGGGCATGGTGGCTCACACCTGTAATCCCAGTGACACTGGAGGCTGAAGCAGGAGGGTCACAAGTTCAAAACCAGCCTCCACAACTTAGCAAGAGCCTGTCTTCAAAAAGGGTGGGAGGGTTGAGATATAGCACAGTGGTGGAGCACTTCTGGGTTTAATCCCCAGTACAGGGGGTGGGGGAGTTGTTTATCAGAGTAGTTAAAACCAAGGCAAGAGGTGAAAATTAACAGCCAGTGGGAATTTGGAAGAAATATTTTAAATTTAAAGTTAATGTTTTGATTGACCATTTAGTCATTTGTACATTCCTACAGAGAATCCACGTTTACATATACGTATACATATACAAATTATTTACTTATTATTCATAGTTGAACAGTAAATTTCAAACATGAATACTTTTTACCTAACCCTCACAAAAAATGAATTGAAAGATAGAAATTTATGAGACAGAAATTTAAAGACATTATGTTAAAAACATCAAGTTAACTTAAAGATATTTAATTTTTACTTCTTTCTTTTTTTAAAATACATATTTGAGTTTAAAATAATAAAGTAAATATTATTGAAATATACTCTCCAAGTTTTTGTTGTTAACCTAATTGCTATTAGTTATTTCTAAGCAAGGTCTTCAATTTTTTTCTCTCTTAATTGCAATACAGAAAGCTATGGAATAGATGAAGGTAACAGGATTCCTTTGAAATAACTGCATTTGCTTGCAATTGCAACCGTGGAGTGATACGGGACCTTTCAGTTTTCAGTTAACTTATTTTAAACTGTTTATCATTGGTTTACTCATTCTGTTAAATCAATGGAATTACTAGCTAAATTGATTTTAAAGAGGAAAACTATCAAAATGCCGGTTCAATATTTATATACAACTGATTTATACAATTTGATCACCCAGAGGAATGTTTTAACACATTTGGCTGTTGATTTATTCTGTTGGCAATTATATTAATGGAATATATACAGCCCTGGTTGTGGGGATGAATTTCTTATGGGAAGTAAATCCAAGGACCAAGTGAGTAACTGAATTGGAATTCCATCTACTCTGTTCCTAGAGGGTATTTTCTTTCTGTGTGCCTCAACAGCCTGCCAAGACACTGATCTTGTATAACTCATATTTAAGGCACATACTCTCAAGTTTATGCTGGTATGTTCAGCCTTGATTCCATGTCATCTGATTTTAAAATTGGTTTTTGGAAACTACCTCTTTAAACTCTCTTAGCTTCATGATAATCTAGAGATAGGGTTATAATGAAGTGGAAACTCTTAAACTTTCACAGCATAAAGTTTAATAATTTTATATTGCCTCCATATTTATAAACTTTAGTTACTTGCAAAATAATTGCTTTAAATGTGTTTTTCTGGGCTTCCTACATTAATACCTAAACTAATAGCTCTTATTAATGAAGCATACACTTTAATACTTAGAGCAATTATTTAGAGAACTACTGAACAGATACCAAATAAATCGGACATTCAAAGACTCCTAGTGTGAAAATAAAATCTACCTTTAATAAAACTCATTTTTATATTCATCCAATACCATAACTGAACAGAAGTTCCTTTTAAAGTATTGTTTAAGAGAATTCCACTCAGTTGAAAGCACCTCTGTATATCCATGTGACACAGAAGTTTCTGCTCATAATGAAACTATGTGCCAAGTGTTGTGTCTACATTTAGAGTGTTGCGTCTAAGTATGTATTGACAGGGGTCGTGTTTTGCAGCCAGGGACTATGAGATTCAAAGAGAAAGAATAGAACTCGGACGCTGTATTGGAGAAGGCCAGTTTGGAGACGTACATCAAGGCGTGTACATGAGTCCAGTAAGTTCCTTTCAACCACCCAAAATAATGCACTAATTGCAACTGTCGAGTGTAAATCACCTCTTTGTCTTCAGGAGTCTGTTTCCTCTGGATGTTCACACTGTCTTTCTTGAAGCCCATCGCCTTGCTGTGAAGCCTGCAGGTGCTGCTGTCCTTCTCCCTTCCATGTCTGCCCATTTGTTAAACCCGCTACACAAATAACCAAAAGCTTATAGACTTTTTTCCCCTTTAATATCAGGGACAAGAGAGAAGTGCCGCCATGTAGATAACTAGAATTTCACTTTTTTAAAGTTCCACTTTGAAGGCTTTACTTTGTGCTTGTATCAAATTATAGAACTTATTTATTTTTTCTCTGTTTACTCTTTTCTGGTTTCTTTTTTTTTTTTTTTTTTTAACTCTGTGCATATTTATCTTCCTTATTCTCCTAACTCTGTTTTTTTTTTGTTAAAATTTTTTTTTTAGTTGTACATGGACACAATATCTTTATTTATTTTTATGTGGTGTTGAGGATCGAACCCAGTGCCTCACGCATGCGAGGCAAGCACTCCACCATTGAGCCACAATCCCAGCCCCCCTAACTCTGTTTTTGAGGTAAAATGTTGTAGAAGAGCGTTGGATCTAAACTTGGTGGAAAGGCATGAACTTAGGCCTGGCTCCACTGCCCATGAGGCAGGAGGAGTCCAGTTACTAACCCAGGTAACCTCAGCTTACTCCCATCCCTACAGTTCCTGATAGATAAACATTGCAAAGTTCCCAGGCTTGGTGTCTCAGCAGGGTCACACAGCTAATGGTGGACTTTAAATCATTCACACTTTAAAAATAAGTCCATTTTAGCTGCAAAAATACTAGAGAATTTTTTTATATTCTCAGTGTAATGTTTGCTAAATCTTTGTTGAATGAATCCTAGCCCCAGAAAAATAGCAGGGCTCCCATTATGTGAAGATGTTTCTGTGTTGCAGCAGCAGAGTGTAGGAGTGCACAGATGACGCTGGGCAGGAGATGCTGACGGAAGGTGGGCCTGGAGCCTGTGGGAGAGGGTGGGGCTTTGTGAAACGATCCGATGGCCATTTTTGAGCCTGTCCCTGCCTTGTGGAGAGTGAGTGGCAGCAAAGCAACATCGGTAGCTCTCCGGGGGTGTTGGTGGGGGAGCTGGAGAGCTGGAGAGCTGGTGTTGGTGCAGGTAGGAGCTGTGAGGCCTGCTCCTTGCTTATAGGGCCCAGCAAACATAGGAACAGAAGAGTCCAATAGCTCTAGCTATCTGCCTTAAGCATCTGTATGAGTCTGTTTCCTTAAGTGAGGTACAGGAGACTCTGGAGCACACATCTTTGACGGTGTTCTCCAGAGGCAGAACCAACAGAATCTGAGCCACACAGAGACTTATCATAAGCAATTGACTCACATGGTTATGGGGGCCAATAAGTCCTGAGATCTGCACTCGGCAAGCCAGAGACACAAGAGGGCCCGTGGTATGGTCCAGTCAAGACCCAAAGGCTGAGAGGGTAGAGAGCAGTCCAAATCTGAAGGCAGGAAGTGGCCAGTGTCCCAGCTTGGCAGCTGCCAGGCAGCATCTCCTCCTCCTAAAAGGTCCATGTGGTGGAGGGCAGTCTGCTTTAGGCAGCTTGCTGACTTGCATGTTAAACTCACAGAAATGTCTGGAATAACTTTGGACCAGATATCTGGACACCTCATGGCCCAATCAAGTGGCCACATGAGATTCACCCTCATGGTGTAGCATAGCATTTCTACCTCCCAAGGAGACAGGGAATAGGTGGGCTCAATGTTAAATCTGGACCAAGCCGGGCGCGGTGGCACAAGCCTGTAATCCCAGCACTTAGGGAGGCTGAGACAGGAGAATCATGAGTTCAAAGCCAGCCTCAGCAGTGGCGAGGCGCTAAGCAACTCAGTGAGACCCTGTCTCTACATAAAACACAAAATAGGGCTGGGGATGTGGCTCAGTGGTCGAGTGCCCCTGAGTTCAATCTCCAGTACAAAAAAAAAATCTGGACCAAGAGGGAGGTAGAGCTGGCATGCTACTTTGAGACTGACATGCAAGTGACACTTGAGTTCTTTGCACAGATGAGTTTGCTTATATAGAGGTGAGCTAGGACCAGATCCCAGTGCCCCAGCACTGAGAGGGCAAGAGGTAGTAGCATCTCATCATACCAGTCTCTCCTGCCTGTGAACCATGTTTATGAAAACCACTCCCATAGTTAGGTAGTTCGCTCTGTGTGTGTGTGCATGTGTGTGTGTATAAATATGTTGTAGATGGACACAATACCTTTATTTGATTTCTTTATTTTGATGGGGTGCTGAGGATCAAACCCAGTACCTCACACATGCTAGGTGAGTGCTCTATCACAAGTTGCAACCCCAGCCCAGGAGCTTGCTCTTGAAAGGAAGGTGGGAATCGACAAGCTCCAGGCACTGGAAGAAGTTAGCTGTGGGCTCTATTTCCACATTAGACCTTGGGACAAGTGCCAGAGCCATCCTGGCTGGGGACTGACTGATTTTTACTTAGAATGGGTACTGTGTTACCAAGCTCTTGCCATCACCTATTTCTTATCACAACTACAAATTCGCCAGTTATCCTCATTCACTGCTTTTTGTGGGTTTTGGGGGCCTGGGGTTTCGTTGTTTTTGTTGGTTTTTTTGATACTGGAGATTGAACCCCTGGGGCATTTTTACCACTGAACTACATCTACCCAGCCCTTTTTATCTTTTATTTTTGAATCTGGGTCTCACTAAATTGCTCAGGCTTCAGCCTCCGGAGCCAGTGGGATTACAGGCATCCACTACCACACCCTGGTTACCCTAATTCACTCTTAATGAAGTGCCCAAAGGACCTTTCACTTCTGGCAGCATGACCATGAACAGCCTCCATGCCTCTAGCCTCCATTGATTCACCTACAGGATGCCTGTCCTAGGTGTCACCTGTCACTTGCTTTAAGAGATAGATAACATTTGTCAGCCTGGGAGAACCTGCTTATATAAAGCCAGGACATGCAAGAGCTCTGGAGAAGCTAGACAGCGATAAGAGAGGTGCAGGGTAGTAAGGAGGACTGGGGACAGCATCACCCCCACCCCTACTGGGTGTCTCTGGCTGATGCGCCTACATTTCACAAAGAGGTTCAGGAGGATTTCCAGAAAGGAGCTGACCTGCAGCAGCAATGAGATAGAGATGTGATGCAGCATTTCTGAACCTTCACAAATAGCCCCTGCTCCTCTTTGCTCTCCTCCCCTGTTCCTGTCCGCCCCCTTTTCTGCCTCTTTAACAGAATGTGAGATGCTTTGCTAAAGTACCTGTAGAAGTGAGGTGTTCTGGCAAAGGAACCTCTAGCCCAGTGAGAGAGAGGCACACTCAGATGCTGTCCAGACCCTTGATTTGTTGCAAGTGGCAGATCATTTCTGGTATCATATTTCTTGCATTTCTTAAGCTCTATCTTTTGAACTTGAAGAAAAGAAAGACTTTTTGGCTCCTAGGAAAACACATTTTCTTGTTTTTCTCCTACCCTGTGGTCACACCTTCCTAGCCTCCTTTGCTATTTTCTCTTCTACCTAACAACTACTACTTCTTTTGGGTTTTTTTTTTTTTTTTTTTTGGTACCAGGGATTGAAACCAGGGTGCTTAACCACTGAACCACATCCCCAGCCCCTTTTATGTTATAGAGACAGGACCTCACTAAGTTGCTAAATGAACTTGCATTCCTCCTGCCTCAACCTTCCGAATCTCTGGGATTACAGGCATGCATCACCGGCCTGGCACTCGTTCATTTTTGTAGAGTTTGGACCTATGTACCGCTGATGACTGCATGATGTCCCATGGACTGCACTACTTCCAGATTCCTATGTCCAGCCCGGCTTCCTCCTGAACTCCTTTGTACCTGGGTGCTGTGATGTCTCACTGACATCTCAAACTCATCACAGCCAAAGCTGAACTTCTGGTCTTCCCTTTCCATCTTGCCCATTTCTCTGGCCAAAAACAAGAGCTGCTTTTTGTGTCACTGGGTCCACCAGCAGCCAGCTTTGTCCTGCCTTCAGAGCCCCTCCAGAAACTCAGCCCTCTCTGTTTCTCCACTGTGACCACACTTGACCAAGCCACTATCATCTGCCGCCACCCCCCTTCCCCATGACTTACCATGACAGCCACCTATGGGGTTTCCGTGCCTAGTTTGCCTCCCAGCAGCCATTCCTCAGCAACACAGCCAGAGTGCTCCTTCCTCTGCCCTCACCCTGCCCTGGCTCCCTATCTCACTCAGTGTGAAAGCCATGTTTTCTGTTGGTCTGGAAGGCCCCCTCCAGTTGAGCCCTCCACCCTCAGGCCTGCCCCCTGCCTCACACCTGAGTGAGTCCCTTGAGATGGCTACATGCAGCCAGTCTCGGCCAGGCATAACTTCCTGCCCTCCGTGGCAGGTGCCTTGCCTCCTTCCGATCTTCACTCTCCTCCCATCTGTTCCAGGAGGCCTCCTCCTGCACAACCACCACCCCACCTTCACGTCCTCATCTCCCCTCTGGCAACTGACACGTTTGTGTTTACTGTCAGTTCTTCCCTGGGAGGTAAGCTGGATGAGAACAGGAACTGTGCCTCTGCTATCCACGGGCACACACCTCCTGCATGCCTAGAGCAGCAGCTGCCACTGGAAGACACTGTGAACTCTGATGAGTGAATCGTCTGCAGAGTCTCATGCATGTCCATTTTGCTTGGAGGATTCTACAGAGTATTTTTGTTTCAAGTATTTCTCTCATTCTTTAAAATTCTTTGATGCCAATTCTGTGTGGTCCAGAATCCACATAGTTGCAAAAGAAACAAGCTTTTCATGAATTTGCCTGTTGATAGAGAACTTTCCTGCATGTATGTGATTCTATGATTTCCCTAACACAGGAGAATCCAGCTTTGGCAGTTGCAATTAAAACATGTAAAAACTGTACTTCGGACAGCGTGAGAGAGAAATTCCTTCAAGAAGCCTGTAAGTCTCTAGAAATTTCTGTGGAACTTTATTTGACTTTCTACCTGTGAACTCTAAACTGTCTCTGAAGTAAGGAAAAATATGTTTTAACTTTTATGGTTTAACTGTTTACTATTTTTGCCTTGTAAATTAATATCTGGATTTGAACAGGTACATATCTACAGGTTTTCCCCAGTAAACATGGTGTTTTACATATCAGAGTGGAAGATATACTTTCCCTTTGTGCTTTGGTACAGGACACTCCTGTGCCCTAGCCCAGTGTGATTACTAATATTTTAGTAATTACATCAGAGGAGACAGAAAAGTCTTGATAATTATATGTGAAGATCGCATGAAACCAAAAGTGATAGTAAATACTAACAGTAAATTGAAAATAAGTGTAAATACGCTGGATGCTTAACTATTCATCCGACGATGACAGAGTACTCACAGTGACCTGAATCTGACAAGAGCAAATTTAATGATACACTTTGAATTTTGTACTGGGTGTTTATATGTTAAACAAAACCAAAACTACAAGGTCTTATTCTTGAAATATGTGGACATTTAGTTGGTGGTTGGACGCGGGGTATCCTACTAAACATTAGGGATTTGAGTTATGTGGTGTGAAAGTGAGATAACTTGGCGAGAAACTCCAGGTGCGTCAGCAGGACCCGCAGGGTCTGTGAGCGGCTAAGACCCACCTCCAGGCATGCCTGGCTCTGGGCCATGGCCCCATGGTTCCATGTTTACGCCAGTGAGATGACAGCTTGAGAACATGTCCTGAAAGACACTGACTGGCTGGAGCCTCCAGGTTTTGCAAAGGCTGCTCCTTGGACGTGGTCATACCGTTTCCCTAACTGGAGACAGGAAAAATGGAACAGAAGCAATGGAGTCAATAGGAAAGCAGCAAGTGTGACAGCTGGTTCAAGAGAATTCCAAAACCCTGTGTCTGTAGAGAATAAGGGGATTTTTAAAATACGTGCAGATTTAGTTTTACTTCCCCACAAAACTGAGTTGCATTTTTATGGACAAGAATTTTGGACATTATTACCAGTTCCTACAACTTAGGAGTTGTGAAATGCATGAATGAGCTGCATGGAATACTCACTAGCATTGGGGACCCCATTTTAGTCTTTCACAATTATTTCTGACAACATTCAGGCACCAGTTTTTTCATAACATGTTGGTAATATTAAAAGAAAGTCATTGGGCTGGGGTTGTGGCTCAGTGGTAGAGCGCTTGCCTAGCATGTGTGAAGCACTGGGTTCAATTCTCAGCACTGCGTATAAATAAATGAATAAAATAAAAGTCCATCAACAACTCAAAAACATATTTTAAAAAAAGAAAGTCATTGCTGCTATTATCGTAATGCCCTTGCTTAGCATCACCATATCTTGGGCTCCCCCCCCCACCCCATTTTAATAGTCTGTAAAATCCAGGTGTTTTCATTGCCACTGGACTAGGTCACCTTGAAGTTACTCTGAGTTGTTTTGCAATCCTGTATTTCTGTGAAGATCATCTGTGTCTTGCTAATACTAGCACACGGTGCAAGTGACTCTTAGAAATCTTGAGCTAGCACATACCCACTAGGTGGTGTGCCTGTGTGTGTGCAGGCCCTGGTGGTCGTCCCGGCCCAGGCAAGTGGGTAGGCCTTAGGGGCCATAGTAGAGCACATAGGACCAGAACTAGAGCAGGGCAGTCCACCCGAAGGCCCTCACAGCTGTCCGTCCAGAACATGCCTTCCTTAGGGCCATGAGAGCAGCCAGTCACATGCAAGGGGACAGCACCACAGTGTCAGATGCAGGAACCCTTGTGTCCCAACTAAAGATCCCCGTGACAGCCCCATAGATATGGCTTCAAGCCTTGCAGGGAACGTACCCAGCCAGCAAGGTCTCCACCCTCAAGAACACTCCTTGCAGTGGCTTCCCGCCCCCCCTCACTCCCTTCTCAGTGTACCAGTCGGGTGGCTTTCACCATGGAGCATGTTGCCCAATTAAGTGAAGTGCATGTTCCCACTTTATCAGGTGTCCAGAGGAAAACCTGGAAAGGAAGCCTAAGTCACCTTTGTGCTACAGGAAAAGTGTGGGTTTTCTTAACCATGATCCACCTCTCTTTTCCTATGGCATGAGTTTGCTACAGTAGTGATCTTGTGCCAAAGGTACGCATGTAGAGACACGTGCCAGTGCGTGCCCACTGAGCCGCAGGCACGCCCTGCTGCATTTTGCTCCAAGTCCCCACACCGTCAGTGTTTGCCTTCACTGGACTGATCTTCAAGAAAAATGAAAGTTTCAAAAGAATAACTGTAGACAACTTTTTTCCTTAGTAACAATGCGTCAGTTTGACCATCCGCACATCGTGAAATTGATTGGCGTCATCACAGAGAACCCTGTGTGGATAATCATGGAGCTGTGCACGCTGGGAGAGGTACCGTGAGCTGTGTGCCTGCCTGGGCTGTCCACTCAGTGGTCTGTGGCTTTGCAGTCAGCCAGCAGTTTGGACATGACGTCCTTTGCTTCTGAGAGGGGAGTCCAGAGATTACATCCTAGAGTTTCAGGAGAGTTCAGGATCATGCGTGGTTTCCATCCAGAGAATATAAAAGTGTGGATATCTTCATCACTGAGCCAGGCACAGTGGCACGTGCCGTGGTCCCAGCTGCTCAGGAGGCTGAGGTGGGCCGATTGCTTGAGTCCAGGAGTTCCAGGTCAGCCTGGCCAATGTAGGGGAAAAAAGAAACTTTGTCACTAAATTCCCAGATAATCCATCACAGTACTGGCAGCTATTGCATCCAGATATTTTATCAGGGCTAGTAGCAACACAGGACCAAAGGGTTGCTTTTCTCTCTGGTGCCATTACCTAAAGAACTAGCCCAATGATTTGAGGATGGAAGAAATGTTGTTAATAGAGTTTGGGTAAATTAATGCTAAATTTAGGTAAATCTGAATAGTTTCAATTGAGAATTCACTTTGCAGTGTCCTTTAGACCAATTGCCATCAGTCACAGTTTCTTTGAAAAATGTAAGTAGCAAGAGTGTCAGCAGCCTTCTTTGACATTCTGCAGATTCTGGAAACCCTAATCAGTTGGAGCACTTGGAAACTTGCTGGAAACACAAGCTCTCCCACCCGGCTGAGTTTATGTAGATTTCCTTCCCCCTGCCTTTTTTCTGCTTTTGCTTTTGGAGAGTTTGCTCATTTCTCTGGCGTAAGAGCCTGTTGCTAAATATCTGTCCTTTATTTGCTGATTTTCTAGGGTGTTAATAAAACCATGTGCCTTTCTTCCCCAAGTTAGCATGTAGCTAAATTACTGTGGCAGTCTTGTCTCGAGGCTAGTGAGCACCCAGTACCTGACCACTGCACCCTTCCGAGTCCAAACCATGGGTTGGGTGTCCCCCTTCCTGTCCTTTCCTGCTACCCTCCCCACTGCGTGGCACACCCGCCTGAGCCGCACTGAGCTCTGCAGTGGGGACGAGCAGACTGCGTCTGTGCGACAGGCTCGTTTGAACACCAGCTAGATCTGTTGGGTCCCTGTTGCTGTTAGCAGTTCTTTATTCTGTGACTCTAACCATTCTCTTGAAGCATCTTTCTATAATTTTTTAGAAATTTGTATACAGGCATAAAGATTGTAATTTTACAATAGGATTAAAGTAATGATTAACTATAATTTCTGAGTTAAAATGTTTCATTTGTTACTTTTTTTGAATAAGGGGGAAAGTGAAGCCGTTTCATAGTATTAAAATGTGTTTGGGACGTGGTTGCAATGCTGTTGGAGTGTAGCTTTTATGCTGTTGAGTTCTCTTCTCTGTCTCTCTTTCTCTTTTGTATCTTGGCTATTGTTCCCAAAGCTGAGGTCATTTTTGCAAGTAAGGAAATACAGCTTGGATCTGGCATCTCTGATCCTGTATGCCTATCAGCTCAGTACCGCCCTGGCGTATCTGGAGAGCAAAAGATTTGTACACAGGTGAGACACGATGCTGAAGCCACCAAGTGCCTTGAATGGTTTGGGCCATAGGCCAGGCACAGGGAGGAAATGCACTCCTCATACCCCCAGAACCCTTCATATCTCTCGAACCTGTTGCACAGTCCTGTCAAGTTGTGTCCTTCAGAGGGCACTGCCTGGCTTGGCAATACATGGATAAAGGTTTTTCTTGGATGTTTCCAGGACATTTATTCCTTCCACAAATATAGTCAAGAGTGTACACTTGACACTAAGCAGTGGACATGTGGAAAGGGTCCCCAAAACAGATAACTCCAGGACACCACATTGTTACCAGCGACATGTATTGGCCATCTATGGAATTTCTGTTTATAATTTGTGGCTCCAGTTTAAGTATCAGTGAAGTCCTTAAGAGCTGTTTGCCAAGGATCGTGTTTGTTACTGGTTTGTCATCCAGCTTTGAAACAAGCTATATCTCTAAAATCAGTCACAAGTTTTGTGCTCAGAAGATGACTTTTACTTTAACAAGATCTCTTTAGTACTAGTGAAGTTACAGACCCCCATTGTTCATGTCTGTCAGTTAATGCAGCTGATGATAGAATTTTATGAAAAGTTAATAAGCATTTTCATCATTTGAGAATGTATTTTTCCATTATTTTTAAAAATATATTTTTAGGGGCTGGGGTTATGGCGCAGTGATAGCGTGCTCGCCTAGCACGCGGGAGGCACTGGGTTTGATCCTCGGCACCACATAAAAATAAAATAAAATAAAAATATATTTTTAGTTGTAGATGGACCCAATACCTTTATTTATTTATTTTTATGTGATGCTGAGGATCGAACCCAGTGCCTCACACATGCTAGATAGACACTCTACCACAGAGCCACAACCCGAGCCCCTATTTTTACATTATTTAAGGTAACTATCAACATATTTTCATGAGTAAATATCTACCAAAAGGAATGCATGTGAAGCAAAATCATGTTCTTTAGCTTATAACAAATCTATTTGCATTGTCTATAAGCTATCTTTCAGAGTGTACCTGTAAGAATAAGTTTATATAGTATAGATGAGTTTATGGGTTTGTTTTTACTGTGTTAAAATTTATTGTCCCCAATTCTTCCTTGTCAGGGACATTGCTGCTCGGAATGTCCTGGTATCCTCAAATGATTGTGTAAAATTAGGAGACTTTGGATTATCCCGGTACATGGAAGACAGTACTTACTATAAAGGTAAGAAACTAAAGCAATAACTAAAAATGGGCTCCAAATCTTTAATGTATTTATATTTCTTTAAAAAGGTGTTTTCTAGTATGTTTTCCTTAGGCATAAGATGGCTTTGGTGGAGGAAGGAGAGCCCTGTCCACAAACGGTGCTAGAGGAGAGGGACATCCTCAGCCAGACCTCATCCAGAGGGATCCAAAACATAAAGCCATAGAACCTTTAGAAGAAAAACATACATCTTTAGACTACAGAGCCAGAGAATCCTTGAACTTGATATCAAAAGGAAGGAAAAATTGATAAATTGGACCACATTAGAATTTGTAATTTTTGTTCTGCCAAAAACTGTTAAGAGGATGAAAAGACAAAGTACAGGGTAGGAAAAAGGATTTACCACCCACATATAGGAAGAGCTTCCTTAACAGTAAAATAAGCAAAGAATGCACTCAGAAGACCAGCAAAAGGCATGAAGACAGTCACTGAAGAGAACATGTGGCTGGCAAATGAGCCATGAAGTTGTTCGGTATCTTTAACCATCAGGAAAATGAAGATTAAGACCAGAGTGAGAAAACACTACACACCCATCAGAATTACTGAAATAAACACTGCCCATACCTGATGCTAGCAGTGATTCAGAGAAGCTCAATCACTCACAAGTTCCTCGTGGAAATTAGAGCATTAGAGACACGCAGGACAGTTTGCAGACTCTCCGTGAACTAAAACTGACTGCCATACAGCACTGCAGTTGGACTCCTGGGCACTGATCCCAGAGAAATGAAGACTTAGCGTGTGCCACTCCTGTACTGTATTTCTATTTGTATTGGCTCCAAATTTCAATCCTCTCGGGGTGTGGCTCAGTGGTGGAGAGCTTGCCTAGTGTGCGAGGCCTGGGCTCTTGGGCAGCAGGCAGACACCTCCTGGCTGCTCTCTTCCACACCCTTTCTGTGTGTTGTCCCTGTGACTACTACCCTGTGATCCTTTGATATGTGAGAAAAAAATTTGTTTTCATTATTTAGTCATTTAACTTGAAAAAGACCAACTCAGTTTTTCCAATTTTGAAATACAGGTCATATTCAGCTCAAATCTCAACCAGTCCAAGTTCTAGAATTCCAGTAAAGAGCTAAGTTCTAAGTTAATTCAAATACCAAGATTTCACCCCCTTTAACAGCATTTGGGGACTAGGGTTGTGGCTCACTGGTAGAGCACTTGCCTGGCACATGTGAGGCACTGGGTTCAATCCTCAGGACCACATGAAAAATAAATAAATAAAACAAAGGTATTGTGTCCATCTACAATTTCAAACATATGTAAAAGAAATAAAATTAAAATTAAATGGGCAGTTGGTAAATCACACAGATATCACCTCAGAATGATCGAGTGTCCCTTTTTTGTATGTTGGAATAAAGAACCCCTAAGGGTTAGGGCTTCATCAAACTACTACTTCTTCTCAGCATTCTGAAGGACCTAAGGACCCTGCACAGGCCCTTGGTATCTGCCTGTTCCTGGCTGCTGTCCCTGCTCCTACCCTTCCCGGCCCAGGTCTGCCCCTGCCCGCCCAGGCCATGTTTGAGGTGCCTGTTCCCACCTGTAGCCTGGCTCCTTTGGCTCTCTGGGAGCCCAGCAGCTGGAGGAGTGTTGGTCCTGGATGGTGGGCCCTAGCCACAGGAGGGAACCTTCCTGGCCTCACCCAGGGGTTGACTTGGGCTATCCTGAAGAAGTCGCCTTTCACTCCATGCTCCTCACTCTTCACATGCTGGAGGAGGATGTAGTCCCTTCTTTCTGTGTGGAGTTCATATTTATGCAAATCTACTGATTTGCTACAATCTGTAAGCCATAGAACTTGTACACAAGGTGCTTTTGTAGTCCTTTGAAGACATGCATGGGGCAGCGAACATTTCGAGTCTCCCCAGTAGGCACACTGGCAGTCTGCCTCTGTCCAACCAGAAGTCTGGGTCTGCAGGGCGCTCAGCGCAGAGCCAACAGCTCTGCCACCTGTTAGTGGGGCAGCCTCCAGCAGGTCTCCTGATGAGTAGTCTTACGGTTTCGGTTGTGGTCTGTGTGAGACATTCACGTGTGCGTGGAGCGCTGGCCCCGTGTTTGCGGGCCAGGACAGTCAAGTGTGCAGTAGGCTTTAGCAAAACCTACCTGTCCTGCAGGTGCGGGCATGTCCTGGTGAACAGCGAAGCCCTGCATGACAGAGCTGAGCTGCTCACTCTCCTACCTGCCCCTGCCTCCCCACAGAGGGAGGGACGCCAGGGTTTGTGTCCTCACCCCAGCCTAACCACTCAGGGCATCAAGGAAGCAGAGAGTTGTTCTCCCAGAGGCACAGGAGGTCTAAGGCATCAGGTGGAATATTTGAAGCTTTACATTTTGATACTGAAAATCTCAGCTCTGCTAGGTTCTCAAGCAGATAAGAGGGAAAATTTATTTTCTAAAATTGATCTTCTAGCTTCCAAAGGAAAATTGCCTATAAAATGGATGGCTCCAGAGTCAATCAATTTTCGACGTTTTACCTCAGCTAGTGACGTGTGGATGTTTGGTGAGTATTTCTTGAAGTTTTGCGTTTTTACTATTGTATTTCATATGCTTTGCAAAACAGGTCTAGTACTGTCTCTCAGGAGCACGTGAGTTGCCCAGCCCTCTGAGCCTGCTTGTCTCTATGCGGTCATAGGGCAGTGGTTGAGGAGTTTGTGCAGCTCACAGTTCTCGGGCTCGCTTCATGGTGCTATGCCTTCTGTCAGCACGCCCGCTGTGGTCGCTGTTCTGTGCTCCTGCTGCTGTCTCTTCTGCCCGGGAAGCGGCCTTGTCTGTCTCCTTCCTTTCTTCTCTCTCCTTGGCCGTCTTGTTCTCTGATGTGACAGACTCAACACTCAGGTGTCTTTGGCCCTACAGTGGCCCCGCTGCCTGAGGCTTGCGCTGTGCTTGGTCTCCTTCCTCTAGATCTGCTGGCCTCGGGGCTGCTGCTTCTTTGTCTAGTCTGTGCCCCTCGGGCTCCTGGGTCATCGTCCTCCCTGGAGTGTCACAATGCCTCCCAGCTAGTGTAAACATGAGGTAGTCCACCTGCTCTGTGTGGCTGAACAGCTCGTCCTTACTGTGACGTGACTTGCCCTTCCTCCTATGGGCAGCACTGCCACCTGCCTGTCCTGCGTCATTCCACTCCCTGGAATCCCTTGTCTTTCACCCTCACGTGTTAACCAGCTGGCAGTCCTGTGTGCGAGTGTCCCATGAGATCAGGAGCTGCTCAGAGTGTCAGTTAAGTTCATGCAGCTTCTCCTGGCTACTTGCTGTTGATTTTCAGGAACCATTTGGTTCCCTGATTGGTATTTAGGAGCTCACAGGTAGGAAAGGGAAGAGCAGCTGGGTAACCCAGACCACAGGATCCCCCCACCCCAGGAAGGTCATGCTCCAAATTCTCCAGAGCCCACAGTCACATCGTACCCTTTCCAGAGCGGGGCCTATCTGGAAGTTGCGTCGTGGGGGCGTCTCTGTACTGTTGTGCTGACCTCACAGACATCACATTTTGTTCATGTTACTGCTTTTGTATCAAGTGAGTTTAAAAGGGCACTTCTGGTAAGAATAAAGCAATAACCCTAAGTGGGAAGAAAGGCTTACATCATGATCACCCTGACAGTATTTCAACCTTTTTGTCACATAATTAATAGCATCTCAGATTTGATTTAATAAAATAATATTTAAAGAAAGGTAAGGGCAGCCAGGCGCAGTGGCGCAAGCCTGTAATCCCAGCACTTAGGGAGGCTGAGGCAGGAGGATCGCGAGTTCAAAGCCAGCCTCAGCAATGGCAAGGTGCTAAGCAACTCAGTGAGACCCTATCTCTACATAAAACACAAAATAGGGCTGGGGATGCGGCTCAGTGGTTGAGTACCCGTGAGTTCAATCCTCAGTACCAAAAAAAAGGGTAAGGGCGTTATGAGAATTAAAGATAATATATGTAATTTTCAAAGAAAGGTACCAGTGATGTACTAAGTTCTTAAGCAATGCTGACTCTTCTTGTTACTGATAATGGGAATTTAATTTCTGCTAAGAAAAGTGGCACCAAGACTTTTTTTTTTGTCAGAGACTTTAGAATTATTAGTAGTTGCTAATGTGTGGCTCAGTTTGAGAATCCGGCTCATACCAGCATGGTAGTTTCCTTCTCTGCATCCCAAGTCCTCTGCGTGGGGCATTTGTTCCTACAGTGCGCATTTCAGAGTAGAGTTAGACCTGAGATGGCAGCCCCTTCCCGGGAGATAGAAGAGCTTCCTAGAAGTGCATTGGAGTGTGCTGTAAGGAGACGCTCTGAGAGTAACAGAGCTGATGCCAGGGAAGGCATGCTGTGTCCTGTCGAGGCAATGGCCTTCTGGGCGGCCAGAGTGCAGGTGGTCATCACAGGGTACTGCAGAAGGTACCCCGCTGCCAGCCGCACGCTGCCTTTGGTCACATCACAGGCCCCATCCTCAGCATTGAGCTTTCGTGGATCACTGAGCAGGTAACAGGAAAGTGTGGCCTCCTGGGGGCAGAATGCAGTCATTGCTGAGGTGTGGCCTGGTCTGGATAAGATGGCTATGGCCACAGGAGCCCTCGACCAGGCCAAGGGAAGGCAATGGTGGGCTGGAGGGTTGTCCAGACAGCAAGGCCGTTGTGCACCTCTGTGGGAAAGCTGCGCCTCTGAACGCTGCAGACTTGTGGTGGAGGAGTTACTTTCTGGGGCCTTGGGTCAGCAGCTGCAGTGGTAATGAGGCTAGGCTGAAGTTGGGTGGGGCTGCACGGGTTGTTCAGCTTCTTCTGAACTGGTTCATGGAGCCATGGAGCTGTTGGGTCACTTTCTAGTGCAGCATTTTCAGAGAAATAGACCTCTGAGGAAAACAATGATTTCATGGTTCTTTATGATAACCCAGCACTCCATTCTCCACACCCTGTGATGCGGTCCTCGCTGCTCTCGCTGTGTGTCGGAGGTGTGAATGCTGCCCTGCTTGACGTGTTGCCAGATCTCACGGCTGGCCCCACGGTGCACACTGTGAAGCCTTTCCTAGACGTGGGGTTGCCCTTCCTGCCAAGCTCACTGCACTGTTTTCATTCCCACTTCACAGGTGTATGTATGTGGGAGATACTGATGCATGGTGTGAAGCCTTTTCAAGGAGTGAAGAACAATGATGTGATCGGTCGAATTGAAAATGGGGAAAGATTACCAATGCCTCCAAATTGTCCTCCTACCCTCTACAGCCTTATGACGAAATGCTGGGCCTATGACCCCAGCAGGCGGCCCAGGTTTACTGAACTTAAGGCACAGCTCAGGTAGGAGTGGGGCGGAGAGGGCCTGGGCGGGGGCAGATGTTGCTGCTTCTCCTCCTTTGCAGTCATGGCATTCTAAGTCGTTTCATCAGGACACCTGAGGCTTGACTGTTTCTTCTGCAAACTGAGTTATTTTTAAATCTAATTGGCATTTCTTTGTAGTGGCTGCAGCCTTTAGTAAGTAATGCCTTAAAACCTTAGTAAAGTTCTGGTTTTGGTCAGATCTCTCCTCCTAGCTCCTCACTTGGCCTGGCTCAGGCAGCCCTTGGTGGCTGCAGCCCTCTTGTCACTGCAGCCCTGCTTTTGCTGTAGCCTCCTCTACTCAGCCCCTTCACCTCCCTGTACTTGTGCAGGGAACTCACTGCCTGCTCCCTCACCTTGCCACCTACTCAGTCTTCAGTATCCAGGATACTTGTTCATGTAGCCCTGTCCCCCAGAAAGGTAACCTCCCGTCTGCCACCATTGCTGGTTCAGGTGCCTTTTTATGGTTCCCACTTTGTGCCAGGCACTGTCAGGCCCTTGGCCCCCAGTAGCTTCCAGGTCCCTGTCCAGTCACACAGGGACCAGGTATGTGCCGAGTCCCTCAGAGAAGCATCTGCATGGTATACCTGCTGCCTGCCCTGGGGAGGGCCTTATTTTCGTGTCTGTGTCCCCAGCTTGACTGAGGGTTGCTGATAAGCATCACCATATCATTTTTCAGCCAGTACAGAGTGTAGGACCAGACCAGACACTATGTAAGCGTTCAATGAATGTTTGTTGAATTGAATCAAATTAGAATCTACATTGGGGCCTAATACTTGAATAAAGACAGAATTTTTTTTAATCTCCAAATATCAGGGTCCACAGGACCCTGCCTCCTCATCTGGACTGTGCTTCTTGGCTGATGCCCAAGCCCTCCTGAAGCCTCACCTCCTTCAGACAGCTCAGTCACTAGAAGAAGGCACCTTGCACGAGAGCCTCTTGGGAGGTCAGCTCTGTTGGAAGGAGTGTGAAGCCTCTTCCTGTCAGCAGGTGTTTGCTGGGTGCCCTTGTACTCTGAGCGAGGTTCTGTGGGTTCACGGTGACCAGGCCCAGTCCTTGCTCAAGAGAGCATCTTCCTGAGGGAAGAGTGCAGTCAGGCCAGCCTCGCTTGCTGTCCCCGCCTTTCACCGTGAGGCCACCAGGGTTATCTGCACATCGGCACTCTCATCTCTTCAGTCCTCATCCGGCGGACACCCTCCAGCCTTGGTCCATTCTCCTCTGCCTTCACCATGTCCCCTACTATGGTAGCTAGGGTTAAATGTGCTTTATTTCATGTTTTGCTCAGACTTTTTTGCTCCTCCTTCATCTTTCCCCAGAACTTGACAGATCTTGTCCTTGAAATTCCCCTTCTAGTATGGGTTCCATCACCCCACCTGCCTGGTGTCTCCTCACTAACTGACATGCTCACCACACCCTTCCCTGGGGTGTTGGCCAGGCCTCTGTTCTCAGCCACCCATGTGCCCTCAGTACTCCTGCTGATACCATGTGCCTTCAGTCTATGGACTGGGTGGGCCTCTCCACTTCTTAGCTTTGGCCCTGTCCTTTTCTCACAGGTCCCAACCTAAATTTTAAATTGCCAGCTGGGCATTGTGTTACCCAAGAAGCAAATCTGTTGCCTAACCCTCTAAGCCAGCTCTTCCCCTCCATTCCTCCCCTGTCTGGCTGACACAGCTGGCTTGATCTTTCTGAAATGACACCATGGAAAGGAACTTCCCCTGCTCAAAACAACTCCCAATAGGTCACTGGCACCTCTCGTGTCCAGACAGAAGCCTGCAGTTTCATACTCAGGCCCCCTTCTAAGATGGCTAGAGGGCATCCCCACATCCCTTCCAAACAGCCTTGCAGATGCCCCCGCCTGGCCTGGTGTGCCCTGCCACCTGCGCGGCCCTCCCTGTCTCAGCTGCTGTCCCACACTGGCTCTCCTGGGCTGTCAGCTGTGCAGCCTGCACCTTGGGTCTCCAGAGCCCTGTGTCCCTGTACTTGCCGTGCTACCGCAGAGGGCTGCATCCCTGTTCAGCTCTGTTCCGCAAGGGCTGCCGAGCCTGGCACTGGTCACTGGGCCAGATGACCGGAGCACTTTTCCTGCCCTCGAGGAGCTCACAGTCTAGTATGTCTCCTCCCTACTAGACTGAGGCTCCTTGAGGACAGGGATCGTCACACTCACCTCGGTTTGCCCACACCTCCCACCAGGAGCACTGGCTGGCCTGTGCGCACTGAGCGCAGGTAACTGAGCCCTCGTGTATCCCAAGCGCTCTGCTTTCAGCAGAGATGGAGTTGAACTTGGCATTTTGAACATTTGTAATATGGCTACCAAACAGCTGATGAAATCAAACTTTTTGATGTGATCACTAGCTTGGGCATTTACGTGATCAAACAGCTGCTATTGTGGAGTTTTTAAGAATTTTTATTACAGTCAGGGTTTTCACAAAGAAACAGCAAGTGCCAAGTGGTCCTCACTCACCAGGCCAGTCAGGCGTGTTTCCCACCCCATGCTCCTGCTGCACTTGCAGAGCAACACTGTGAGCCTACCCACTGCACTGTGGCCCCCACTGGTCCTGACTGGACTGTGCATTTGTTCTGACTGCGTGAGTTGAAGAAAGTGACTTTTAGGATCAAGCTTGTTAGGTGGCATCTTAGGAAAATGACTTGGTGAAACTTTCCTGAGTCAGTCCCTGTGGCCCCAGGAACCTGTCCTCATGACCGCTTTCCATGTCCGTAGGAATGAATTCATGGAGGAGGGGGAGATCAACCTGCAGGTGGCTTGTTATGAAGTGTAAAAACATCCCACAACAGGGGTACTTTAAGTGAACAACAGTAAAAATTTCACATCACACATGTTCTGGCATTTTTGTGTTTTGTGGTTGACAGATTATGAGAGAGCACCAGAACTTTTCTGATGGACAGTCATTTATTTGATCCCTGCTTGAGTTCAGTGAATTCTTGGTCAGATTCTGTGTGCAAGAGACCATAAGAAGGAGCTTGAGGAGCTTCTGTTCAAAACCAGGACTTCCGAGCTGCACTCTCCCTGACAAAGGCGTCTGTGCCTCTGTAAAAAAGATCGACATAATTTCATCTCAGTTTAGGGAAAGTTTTAAATGCATGTTAAATTTCTTAAATCCTCTTTAGATTAATATGAATGAACAAAATTATTAAAGTATGTGCCATAACTTTCATCTCCTCCTCAGCTTCTTACTGCAGTGTAAGAAACACCAAGGCTGAGGGGAGTGCTGAGTCAACAGCTCAGGAGAGTCTGTCAGTTGGACACACTGTAGCCAGTGGGGAACAAGGAAGCCACAGCCTGGAAATACACCCGAATTGCCCTCCCTCATCTGCTGTCCACTCTCCCAGAGTCGCCTGCTTTGACCTTCGTGTGGAAGGTCTCAGCCATATACACCGCTTCTGTGTGATTCATTTTGCTCAGCATTTAGCTGGTGAGGTTGTCCCTGTCACTCGGGTAGCTGTACTTGATTGTCATGTCTGTGTGGCCCTGCTTCTGCCCACACCAGAGTTTTCTCCATTCCACAGAGATTTGAATGCTTTCCAGTTTGGGGCTGTTGAGAATGTTGCTCCAGCCAAGCAGGGGCCATACCTATAGTCCCAATGACTCAGGAGGCAGGAGGATCACAAGTTGGAGGCCAGCCTGGGCAACTTATCAAGACTCTGTCTCAAAATAAAATAAAAAGAACTGGGGATGTAGCTAGAAAGGGCATCCCTAGGTTTCGTCCCCAGTACTGGAAAAAAAGCAAGAATGCTGTTCCAGGAGTGCAGCAGAAAGGCCTTGTGAGCACACATGTGGGCATCGAGATCTAACGTGTGTCCATGCACCTGAGGCTGTGTGCCTTCATTTTCCAAGCGGACAGACGTGTGCCCCACAGAGAGCACAACTTCCACTTGCTCCAACAGTAGTTTTCAGTTTTATTTTTTAAAAACCTTTGGAAATGATTATTTATTTCTAAACAAGCCGTTTTCACATAGAAAGAAGATATGGCATGTCAAGGAACTCACCTGGAGGTCTGTGTTGTAAAGACACTCGCCTTGCAAGCACAGCCTTAGAAGACGGTCACATTTTGAGCCAGTCTCCATCACTGAGCTCTTTAGCAAGTGCTCGCCAAGTTGGTAGTGAGTCACCTCTGCATTACTAATCACAGCATTAGAAAGGGACAGTCTCTAAGCCCTTTGAGTATCCAGGCACTACACCATGATCTTTCACCGCTGCCCCTGGGGATGTAGGTGGCACCCTCACCTTCGCTTTGCAGATGAAGAGACTGAGACCACATCGCAAGGCACTGAGACTTGGGCACAGTACTGTGGCCCAGCAGGTGCACCCAGTCCGTAGCTCGAGCTATCCTGCCCACAGCCTCAGTTAGATAGCTAGAATTCCCTGAAAACATTGCCCTAGTTCATGCTATGGCACACACCTGTACTCCCAGTGACTCTGGAGGCTGAGGCAGGAGATCACAAGTTTAAAGCCAGCCTCGGCAACATAGTGAGACCCTGTCTCAGAATAAAAAATAAAAAGGGCTGGGCATGTGGCTCAGTGGTGAAGTGCACCTGGGTTAAATTCCCAGTTCAAATAATTTTTTTTTTAAAGAGAAAACATTGTCATATGATTTGGGCTGGTCAGCAAGTTGTTAATACAAAGTTAAAAAAGAAACAAGAAGGAAAAATTCCAAATTCCTAAGGCTGGGCTTTGAGTATCAAAAGGTGCAACAGAGCCAGGCGCGGTGGCACAGGCCTGTAATCCCAGCACTTAGGGAGGCTGAGCCAGGAGAATTGCGAGTTCAAAGCCAGCCTCAGCAACGGCGAGGCGCTAAGCAACTCAGTGAGACCCTGTCTCTACATAAAACACAAAATAGGGCTGGGGATATGGCTCAGTGGTCAAGTGTCCCTGAGTTCAATCTCCAGTACCAAGAAAAAAAAGTGCAACAGCAGCACAGAGGCCTCTACCCCAGGGCTTTCTCAGTGACAGTTTCCAAGGTGTGACTTTCAAAGGACTTGTCCCGCTGTTTTGCTGGCCAATCCCTAATGTGCTGCACTTCACTGCTGTAGCCAGTGGTCCTGCAGGGATCAGGGAGCAGGTGTGGAATCAGACCTCTCTGGGGATTGTCCTGAGTCTGCTGTAAATTCACGCAGTATGTGGACTCGGCTGCAGCGTGGGGCTGCTGGGAGCTTGCTTTTGGGACTTGGGATTTTGATATGTATGCGTGCATGTGTAATTTTAGTCTTAGATCTTTGGTAATTTGTTTTAACTTTGTATTATCATGTTTTGGTGCTTAACTTCATTATATAACACTGACAGATTATTTGGTCAGGACTAAAGTTTGGTTCAGTAGCTATAGGCACAAATTTTTTACTTTTTTTTTTTTTTCTTTTTCATATTGTGTCTCAGTATCACACCCAAGTGAATTACAAGACGCCTTGGGAACAAAACCTTCCAGTTCATTTGTAAAGCCAGTTCAAGCTAGCAACACCTTTAGGATAAATGGGGGTGGGGGAATTGTTCAAAGAATGTTTAAAAGGTTCTGTGACCCTGGGCAAGTTGCTTAGCCTCCCTCTAAGAGGAGGGTCATAAATATTGCCCATTATAGTGGTTTTCAGGATTAAATGAAATAATTCATCCAAATGCCTATGATTGCACATGGCCCAAGGTAGGCACACACACCCTGTGAGCCTGCCTAGTGGCAGGTACTACAACAAAGCTTTTCTGAAGATCCACAGTTACTGGTTAGTTAAATGTGTTTAGAATAATCTGATTGAATTTAACCTTAAGCGGCAACAGAACTGTGCAAGATTATGAGCTTTGGCACCAGACTTGAATGTGAGTCCTGGCCCCACCACTCAGTCTCCCTGGGGAACACCTATAAGCCCCCACCACATTTCCAAAACAGGGACGACAGCAGCAGCTCCTTTGCAGGGTCTGCTTGTATAGGTTGAAGGAGTGCCGACAGCCCCCTTGAATACAGGGAGCCCCTCCTGCTCTCCAGTCGTGACAATGCCAAGTGCACTGTGACACTTCACAGGGTCTCCTGGAGTGTCAGTCTGCACACAGCTCTTTGTGACTCTCCACTTGTCCTCCACATGGACTCTTACGTTAGAAGCTCAGGGTTTGACTAATGACATGAGATGGCTTGTGCTTCTTCTCTGCATATCTTTTAAAGTATTTCTGTATTTGCTTCCAGAATTCCTTTCAGAGGGGCATCTGCAGGCCTTCCTGTCATCACACCCGTGTTTTCCTTCTCCTTGCTCTCCGGTACCTGGATGTTATCTAAAGGGCAGACCACATTTGGTTATCTAAAGGACAGTCCACATTCTGGTTATCTCTGTACTTCTTAAGATGTTCACGGTGTCCCCAGCCTTCCCACTAATGAGAAGTAATGAGTGAATCTGAATCTAATAGGAATTTAATGTAAACTTAAAATTGTTTCCACTAAAAATATTGTCTTAACCGTTTCCTATCTAATTTATTCTCTACTGTCAGTGTTTCTCGCCAGCCTAGACAGGGCTTTCCAGGTGCATTTGTGGCTGCATCTCCACTGTTGGTTTTGTGTGCAGAGTCTTTGGAAGTCACCTGACTTGTCCTGGATTACACAGCTCACAAAGACAGGCTCTAAGTGGCTGACCCTCCTTCACCCTCCAGGGCCACCTTCTTCCCTGTCTCTGATCCCTTCTCCGACTGTCTTCTCAGTGGCAGAGACTTCTGTCCTCGGTGCCCACAATGAAGTCCTCCAGGCCCTGCCTAGCTACTGTGATTTCTTCCATCTGTTCTGTTTCTATTTTCCTTCTCCCCATAATTTTCCAAAATCCCATGGAATTGGTCTACAGGGTTAGTGTCCCTAGAAACATTAAAGAGGAGTTAACAGGCATGAATGTCCCTCTCTGCCTCTTGGGAAAGAAGTGCCTCGGGCCCCAAGTGGTACCTCCTCTGCTTCAGCTTATGAAGGGGATAGGGGAGGAAAATGGACGGAGAAATGGAGCAAATGTAAGGCCACTGGCTCCATGTCAGCAGCCAGGACACAGGGAGGAGCCCGGGTCCTCTATGGCCAGTGTCTTTTCTCCAGAGGCTGTGGCCTTCCACAGCAGTCATCCGTCCTCTGCCCCACTCTCTGGCTCACACTTGCAGCAGTACCTTTGCCTTAGGCTTCTTTTGCCGTATTGGGGATTTCAACATCATCTGTGACCTTTCACGTCTCCCTAGAGTTGATCACTGGACTCGATGGAAATGTAGCACACCTCAGCCTGCTGTGCTCTGGTGACCAGGTGTGTACCACATTCGCGCGTGCTATCAACCCAGCAGAATAAGACTGTAAGCCGGGCGCGGTGGCACAAGCCTGTAATCCCAGCACTTAGGGAGAATCACAAGTTCAAAGCCAGCCTCAGCAATAGCGAGGCACTAAGCAATTCAGTGAGACCCTGTCTCTACATAAAACAAAATAAGGGGCTGGGGATGTGACTCAGTGGTCGAGTACTCCTGAGTTCAAGCCCCAGTACAAAAAAAAAGAATAAGACTGTAGTTTTTGTCCTGAATACGTTTTAAAGAGTCCTCTGTATTTGTCCCCATGCAGTCTCCCTTCTGCAGGAAGGTCTTGCACTTTGGCTTTTCATCCGTCAGAGGCGCTTCTTCAGCATTTCTTATGCAGATGTGGTGGTGGTGAATTCTATTAGTCCTGCCACACCCATAGTGGATTAAACTTGAGTTTTGCGGAGTTGCCAGAGTCGGGTTTGTTGTGCATTTGTTTCTCCTCTCAGCCCTTCTGCCCCATGCCTTCTCAGAAGGAGCCTCTGGCACACCAGTGCTGGTGTTCTGTCCTTGGTGCGTGGCTTTAATCATCTTTGGTCTGTGGTGTTCCGCAGTTCACACAGCAGGTGCCGGGAGAGGTTTTCTCTGTATTCATGATTCTTGGGGTTTTCTGAACCTCTGGGGTTTTTTGTTTGTTTGTTTGTTTTTGCCAAATGTAGAGGAACTTTGACCATTACTTCTTCTGATGTATTTTTTTTATTTCATTTTTCATTTTCTTTCCCTCTCTTCTCCTTTAGAACTCCAGTTGTGTATGTGAAACCCCTCTGCCCTTTTTTTTTTTGGTTCTAGGAATTGAACCCAAGGGCACTTAACCACTGAGCCACATCCCCAGCCCTTTTTATTATTTATTTTATTTTGAGACAGGGTCTTATTAAGTTGCTTAGGGCCTCACTAAATTGCCAAGGCTGGCTTTGAACTTGTGATCCTCCTGCCTCAGCCTCCCAGGCACGGGATTACAGACGTGCATCCCCATGCCAGAATGCTCCTCCTTACCTTCCTCTCCCTCCCTTTTTTCTGTCTTTCAGACTAGATAATTTTTTATTGACTTATCTTCAAGTTCTCTAACTCTTCTCTCATCTCTATCTTATCATCCCATCCATGGAAATTTTATCTCAGACATATTTTTCAGTTATAGAATTTTTATTTTGTATTTTCTTTCTCTGCTAACATCTCCTATCATTTCATTTATTGTGAACAAAGTTTATTTTATCCTTGAATATAGTAGCTTCTTTGAAAGCTACTGCCTACTAATTCCAACATCTGAGTCCTCTTTGGAGTCCATCTTTTTTTTCTTCTTGAGAGCGGATCACATTTTCATGTTGACTTGTATATCAAAGAATTTTAGATCATGTCCTAGACATTGTGACTAATAAGTTGCAGAAACTCTTGATTTAATTATTCCTCTCATGAGAGTTCAAATTGTTTTAACAGGCAACCAACTTGCTGATGTCGATTGCAAACCCTACCTGTGGTGGGCAGCCAGTCACATCTCTGCCCACTTCTTTTATTTAGCCTGGCTAGGCTGCTTGGAGTTTGCCCTGTATGAGCCAGACACGTGGGCAGAACTTGTGCTTCAGAATCAAGGCACTCCCTCTCTGCTCTCTTCTTTCTTGGATTTCCCCTTCGTTTCCATCAGCCGTGGCTGCTCCAGATTCATTTCTCTGGTTCATCGAGCCCGTAATACTGGGGTCTGCCTGCTGGCTAAGGGCCATTAAAAAGTAGGAAGCCAGGATGGGGTACAGCTCGGGTGCAGAGCGCTTTCCCACTTATGAGGACCCACCTGGTGACACTCCCTCTCTGATCAGTGCCCTCCAGCAGCAGTTGGCTGCTCTCCTGAGGCTTTGCTGAGTTGTTTCGTACATTCAGAGTTTACAGTTCCAAACCCCAAGAGCTATCAGGCATGCCAGGAATAAAAAGAGCTCACCATTGTGCATTAAGACTTTAGAAGAAACTGCTTTTTAAAACAGTTTTGAGATAGCCAACACACCAGCCATACAGCAGCGCTCACATCCTGCACACAGAGATACGTCTTAGGTGAAGAGGGAAGTGTGAGCTCAGTGGCTGTGCCTGTTCCCAGGGGGGCACAGCTAGGGCACAGGTTAGCAGTTAGTCCCTGGCTCAGCCTGCTTGGCTGAGCCTCCCAGCCCTGTTCAAGCTTACAGGCGTGTTTTCTGCACAGACACCAGGGGGCTCTCAGAAAGGTCAGCTCCGTTCCTTTGTGATGAGACTACATTGAGTAATCACAAGAGATCATGTTTCAAAACTGGCATTCCCATGAACTTGCCAGAGCAAGCCATTCCCTCCCACTTTTTTCCTTCAAATTTATTGCACTATAAACCGAGACTGATTTTATGTCCAAAGCAAATTTCATGATATTATCATTTTGTTTAGGTGGTCAAAATCCAGTCTTTTTAAAAAATAAAAATTCTTCCCTCCATATTAAGTAAAGCAGAGAATGTTTCTTATATTTAAAGAAATATAGTTTTGTAGTTTCAAAGAGAAGAGTTCACATCACAGTCAATCTCAAGACACAGGCTACAGAAAGGGAACAGATGAACATTCCTTTTTTTCTTCATGGCTCTAGGGCAGCTCCAAGCACTGAACCAACTAGCATTTCCCTCAGTTTCTCCAGGTCTTCTCCAGTACATGGTTCCTTCATCTGCCAGCCACCTTCTAACCTGTGGATCAGGGAGAGCCTCATGGCTGCATGACCCACCAGGGGTGCAGCCCTTTTTCTCTGAAACCACTGGGACAACCTGAACATTAGCCTCTCGGCATTGATGGGCCTTTTCCATTCCTGAAACCTGTCCTTGCTGGAGATTTGTTTGTGTATCTTGACTGAGTGCTTGAAATGAGGGCCTTAATAGGCCACATTCTTGTTCACCATCAAAATACCTTAAAAGTGTACTCACGTTGGTTGCTCGGGAAGGGTGTGAATAATACCCTCTTGTGCCCACTCAGGGAGCCTGAGACCCAGTTGCACAAGGGATATTGTAGCCAGGTGGAAATCAGCCACTCTCCCACAATTTTGTGTCCTCTGACTGTGAATCGGCTACTTGGGCAACTCTTTCTTTTAAAATGAGGCAACTGAAAACAAGTTCAGAGTTCTCCTTTGCTCTCTTCAGGACTGTCTTCCTAGCTGGGCCCTGTGGATAAATGGACATAGTTACCAAGTGTGCTCATGTTTGTGAAGTGACAAGTCTCAGTTCTTACTGTTCTGTCTCTTTGCAAGCATGAGACATGGAAACCACCATTCTAGGAAAAACCACGAGGGCTCACTGCCAGTTCACATTCAGCAGCTAAAAGCTTCCAAGTGGAATGAATTGCTACTAAAAATATTGGGAGTTTGGGAAAATATGCTTCAGCTCGACCTCCATGACCCTGTGCATATTCTAGCGTTGCCCTGGGTTCCTCAGCAGATGCAGAGAGCAGCTCGGCGTGTCTTGTGCCCTCCTCCTGCATCTATGGACTAGCCTTCCATTGTGAAAACAGATATTTTGTGAGTGATTTATATTCTTGGCTACTCTGAGCAACAGATTATGGTTTCTGAGGAGTATTTGGCATGCTATTTTTCTGGTGTGAGATTGCAGAAACTCACTTCCTAGTTGTCCTAGTGTCCTCTAAAGCACAGGACTGGTGTGCTCAGCTGAAGAAATTTTGGGGGCTGGGGTTGTAGCTCAGTGGTAAAGTGCTTGCTTAACACATGTGAGGCACTGGATTTGATCCTCAGTACCACATAAAAATAAATAAGATAAAGGTATGTGTTCATCTATAATTAAAATTATATTTAAAAAGAAAAGAAATTCTGGAGGATATGTGGTGTGCACAAGCTGTGCAACTGAGAAGAGGAATGGAGCCCTGTCTGACAGCTACAGGAAGCTTACAGCCTGAACCCTGCACCAAAGCAGCAGTGGTTAAGGGCTCGAGGAAAGATGCATAGGTGAATTGAGCAGGTTGGAGAGACCGGGAAGTGACTTCAGGGTTGGGGGGTTGGCCAGGTAGGGCCTCAGGAGGTCTCCTTATGCAAGGGACTTCACAACCCTGAATACAGGTGTTAGGGACACAGCCTCAAGACCAGAACAACCCTTGTGACATAAAATGGCACAATGGGACCTATTTAAAGCGGAGTTGCCATTGCTTGGAAGAAATGTCCTGCTTAGTCTTATAGCTTGCCTGTATTTTATTTATTTATTATTTGAAGAAATAAAGAACTTTTTAAAATTATTTTGTGATGATTTTTTCCCTTGATATTTTTAAGGACTTTTCAGTGTTTTCTTTTTAATTAATTTATTTTACAATAGAATACATTTTGACATATAGGACACAAATGGAGTACAAGTTCCTATTCCTCTGGCTGTACATGGTTCACAGTTACTGCAATAGTGTAATCATACATATGTATAGGGTAATAATGTCTGTCTCTTTCTACCGTCCTTCCCACTTTTCAGTGTTTTTAAGTCATAAAATGTTAGGATTCAGGTTCTGCTGTTTTCTTTAAGAGTCAGGTGATAAAGAGCAAGGTACCTGAACTGCTAAGAGGGGATGTGCTTCTCCCTAGGAGAAGTGGAACTGTGCTTGGAACTGTGCTGTCCTCAGGGACCATCTCAAAGAAAGCAGCCTGTGTGCAGGCCTCCCCTGTCCCACCACTGGCCAGTGCTGGGGGCTTGCAGTGTGTTCCTCTTCACTAGACAGCAGACCTGTTCTGATCCTAGGCTTCACTCAGCCCCTCCCCTGTCATTTTTTTCATGCATGTTACGATCAAGGTCTGTGCTAGTTCCTAACATGTACAGACAGCCTGAAGGGAGTTGGGAGCTTAGTGAAGATACTGTGAAGGACGTTTGAAATATAAGTAGGGCATGGCCAAGTAGAGGAGAGAGAGATGTTCCAGGAGATGGGTGGAGATTGTGATGGCCCCAGGAACTCCCTGGGCATGGAAGCAGAGGGGAACAAAGAAAGCACCTACATTACTTTGAAAGAGTGGTAATACCATGGGTACCTGTCTCCATTCTCCCCAGCAGCCTTGGAGGGGTGCACCTGTGTTCTGTGACCTGAGAAGTTAAGGTGCATGTCAGGTTTCTGTGGGGGAGCTGTTTTAGCTCATACCAAAGTCTCACCTGTTCCCAGTCGTGGTGACGTGCTTGACTAGTGGAGGCTCTGGTGTCAGTCACTGTTCTATCAGGCTCATGGAAGTTGCATTGCAAACACTTCAGTAGGAGATTGGGTGGTTGCTCTTTTCATGCCTCAAACTCTAATTGCGTCTTAACTTATGTAAAATACTTGCAGCCCCTGTGGGAATGGTAGCCATTAGCCACTGGAGGATGTTATTTGGTGGGGAATTTGGCATAGTTCTTTTCATTTTTAAAAGCTTCTTGGATTTTGGTGTACTTTATAAGGATTGTCTGAATTTCATTTTAATCTTTTTTAAAAATTTTTTTTTAGTTGTAGATGGACACAACATCTTTTTTTTTTTTTTTAAATGTGGTGCTGAGGATCGAACCCAGTGACTCACATATGTGAGGCAAGCGCTCTACCACTGAACTATAATCCTAGCCCCTCGTTCTAATCTTTACAGTAACCCTCAAGGTCAGTTGTTAGGGGTGGTTAGGGAGGCACCCCATTTTATAGGTGAGGTGTGGAGAGATCAAGTTGTCTGGTCACAGCCTGTCTGTGGCAGAACTCAAACCTGACATCAGTCTGACTCAGACCACAGGCTCCTTTCCTGTGCCTGACAGCTCACCACAGCTGTCATCACTGATGAACTGACTCTCAGCCAGGTCACTTATCTGCTGGGCCATAGGAATGCATGTGTCTTACCCACTCACCAAAATCCTTTGTTCGTCCAGCAAGTGCTTAAGTGCCAACTATGTGGCAGGCACAGTGTAACACAGAGCTGTAGGATCATAAACATAAATAGAGAAAATTTAAATATAAAGGTATTTATTTCCATGCCGAGTGGACAGAGTGCCCTGCAAGCGTTAGTCATGTAATGCTTGTGCGCTCCCATGGGTTTGCCCTGGTAGCTTGCTGGAAATCTTCCCACTGGCTTCACCAGGGCCTGTGGTGATTTGGGCTGGTGCCTGTGCAGCTGGGGACGCCCCAGACAGAGCCCACCCTCTCTCTCTGCCCGGGCACTGCTGTTCTCTTTCGGGCTTCTGAGTCTTCCTTTAACCTGAACCAGAGCTTCTCAAACACTGTGCCCAGGGCTCCTGTACCCCTCCCAGCCTGAGGTGAGTGCTCTTCCAATTGCAGCACAAGGCAGAGGCAGCTTCCAGTGCCCTGGGCTCCCTCCCCAAACTCTGCCCACTGCCCTGGCTCACCTGGAACTCACCCTCGGCCAGGTGCCCAGAGACCCTGTCTGTGGAGGCTGCTGAGGGATTCTTGGTTACTGTGGAGGTGGCTTGGCCTTGGTTTACTCGGCTACAGTCTTAACTAAAGTGGGAAGGAACCTAGAGGCTCTTCAGCCTTAAATTTTCTTTAAAGTGGTAACTCAATCCTTGCTTTGAGGAGAACAGTTTCCTTTCCTTTTGAGGAAAAAATGTCTTTAAGGTCTGTAGTGATGGCTTTCTGACTCAGGGCAGCTAGGACATGAATCTTGTCTGTCTTCCTGATTGGGAAGGTGCCTGAGTGAGAGCCAGCAGGCTCCAGCCTCCAGCTCAGCAGGAATGTCTTTGTGAACAGTTGAGCAAATTCCCAGATTAGAAAGAGTCTCTGCCGCTGATGTCACTCTTTCCTGAGTAATTCTGGGTGGTTATTTACTGCATTCTGCCTGCCAGGGGCCAGAAACTTTGAATGAGCTGCATTATTAGAACTTGGAGCTGCAGGCACGTAGGAAAGCGCTATCTGCTGCTTAGGCTTAGGAGGAGGGTTTCAAAGACCCTCTGGGCCCACTGAGCCCACTGAGCCTGGCGGGTGGGGGTAGGGTGCCTGTGGCCTGGCAGCTAGCTAATTCTCCCCAGCCCCTCTGCCTGAGAAGTCTCGGCAGGGCAATTGGCAGGGCAATTGGCAGTCGTGTGGGACCTCAGCCTTTGCGCAGCCAGGGTAAGTGTAGCACTTCAGCTTAGGGCAGACAGTATTTTCTGAAGCACTTGTGAGTGCTGTTGCAGTCTTCTGTATTTTCCTGGTCAGGTAAAAGCTGAGAATTAGTAGTACTGAGCAATTGAGGAAGTTGTTGGCCAACTTGCTAATTGGTCACATAACATGCTGGTGAGGTCACATTCTGTGGGAGTCTGTGTCCATGCAGAATTTGCCTCAGATGTGTAGATGCTTGACGAAGGGCTGCTTGGGATTTCTCGGGTAGTTCTGATCTGTTCCGAGTGCACTTCAGCTTGTAGATGCTTCCCCTGGGCCAGTGCTCCACTCTCGCCAGCCTCTCTCTTCTCCGTGCCATGCCGTGGGAACCACAGCAGCTCTAGCGTCTTGGTACGCAGGGTTAGGGACCCGATCCCGCGTTCCCCTTTCTTTATGATTGTCCTGCTGGGAGCCACTGTGTTCCTGGATGGGCGGGGGGCTCTGGCGGGTGCTGCTCTGGCTCTCAGCCCTCTGACCCGGTGTGTTTTCTCTCTAGCACTATCCTGGAGGAGGAGAAGGCTCAGCAGGAAGAACGGATGAGGATGGAGTCCAGAAGACAGGCCACCGTGTCTTGGGACTCTGGAGGGTCTGATGAAGCACCACCCAAGGTAGCCACTGTCCCCACCCCAGCTTGGGGTAACTCTTTAAGTGCCTTCTGGAGTCTGTGCTATAGGCAGGAGAAGAAAGGAGGATGGTTGCAGCCCATGTAGAATGTGCTCCCTTTCCTCCACACCTCCCTCCTCCATTGTGAGGGGAAGCTGGACTTGGGAGGCTTCCCTTTCATTGGCTGTTGGGCTTTCCCTAATGATCAGTCATCACTAAACATCAAACTGGGCCACAGATGCTTCATGTTTTGCTTTATTTTAAAATGAGTCCAGACCCCCCCCGACCATATTCCTTTGGCTTTTTCTTGATTTGCTGAGAATGCTGTACATTTTCTGCCTGCAGCTGGGGTATATACGTGGGAGCTTGTGGCTCTTCCTTTCCTTCCTTGGCGAGGCCTACCAGGGGCACCCTTGCACTTTGCCTGCACACTGCCCTTGTCCCTTTTTCTTTTGTCCTCTCTCACCCAGAAGGGCAGCCACAGCCTTCTACTACAGCTGGAGCTTGGGTAGGGTTGGCCCCTGATGCTTTACTGCACCTTTTGCTTTGGTGGAATGGCTTTTCACATCATGGCATGCTTGCCGTGAATAAGCCCATTAAACCTTTTTCTGGAAAGCAAAAAGATAACAGGCTTTTTTGCAGTTAATAGTTACTTGTTCTTTGATAGTTGATTAGCTAAAAATATGACTTTGTCTTCTTTTTGAAAACTGTTCATGAATCTGCTAACACAAAATAATGTAAGTATTGAACCAGGTTTTGAACATGATGCCTAAAAATTCATTTTCTTGTTGAGCCATGTGGCAGTAAACCTGTCACCACGTTGAAGGTGAACATGGGTGATGAGCACAGTCCTGCAGAAGGGAGAGGTGAAGGGGCTCTGCCCAGCCCCTCTGTAGAGGAGGAAAAGCAACCCACTACAGGGAGAGGCCCAAGCATTCCTCTGCTGCTCCTAGTTTAAAAACAGCAAGACTGCTTGGTTCCCATGGAGCCCCTCTTCCTGGTCTCCACAGGTTGGCCTGTGTTTTAATTCTGTAGCAGCTGCACAGCGGCCCTGTGCTGGGAGGTAGGAGAATCGAGTCTGGTTCACACTGTGCTGTCTGGGCCAGTTGCCTCCCTACTCCACACCTCACTTTCCTCTTCCAGCCAGTGGGGCAATGCTGCGAGATGTTTCATCCCGTGGCTCTTCTCTTGCACACTGAAGTATAGATAGCTCAGTGTTCTGTGACAAGCACCACACGGTGCCACACTGCCCTGGAACTCATGGAATTGAAGAACTTTTTTCATCTAAATATTTCTTTCCTCTCACTCTCTCATTCTCTCTCTCCCTCCCTCCCTCCTTCATTCCCCCTTCCTCCCTCCCTCCTTCTCTCCCTCTGGTGTGCTGGGGGTAGAGCCCAGGGCCTCTATGTGCCAGGCAAGCACTCCACTGCTGAGCCACGCAACAGCCTCTAAGCATCTTTCTATATCCTGATCTGTTGGTTTATCATTTATATTTGATTTTTAAATTAGGGCCATGGGGTGGAGCTGGCTTGGCTTTTCTTGGGTTAGCATGCAAGAGCCGTTGCACTGATCTTTTTTTTTTTTTTTTTAATTTTTTTTAAATGTTTATTTTTTAGTTGTAGGTGACAGAATATCTTTATTTTATTTTTATGTAGTGCTGAGGATCGAACCCAGTGCCTTATGCGTGCTAGGCGAGCACGCTACCACTGCGCCATAATCCCAGCCCTGCACTGATCTTTTTAAACATCCTTTCCTCTCTCGCTTTCCCTTTCTCTTGCTTTGAAATGTCGTTGGAATGTGCATCTGGGGCTCTCGTCTGCAGGCAAAGGTTCTTCCCCCCACCACACTTGCTTGCAGCAGTGGCCAGCCAAGGTGGCCCACCTCCTGATCCTGTCAGCCAGACTTGGGACAGCATGCCAGGCTTCCCTCCACACCAGCCAGAATCAAGTCTCATGTGCAGTGTTTTCTTCCCAGAGTTCACCGTTAGGGTCAGATTCCGCGTTTAGGGTCACAATCGTTGCCATTTCTAAAGGGGCTCTGTTATTCCACAGTAGTAGGCTAGTATTATGGTTCACTCTGCCCCACACAATGGGAATTCTGCAGATCCTGTGGGTTTCCTGGCTCCGACTATGATACCTCAGGATACATTCCATTTAGATTTCCTGACTTTCAGCAGGATCTAAGCATTTGTAGATGCTTCTTGTATAATAATAAAGCATGAGGCTGTGGGGTATAGGTGAGTGGCAGAGTGCCGCTTGGCCTCGTGCTGGGTTCAGTCCCCAACACTGCACAAAAGAAAGAAAGAAAAGGTGAATAAAAGAAGATATTCAGGGGGCTGGGATTGTGGCTCAGCGGTAGAGCGCTTGCCTCGCATGCGTGAGGCCCTGGGTTCGATCCTCAGCACCACATACAAAGCAATAAAATAAAGACATTGTGTCCATCTATAACTAAAAAAAAAAAAACATTAAAAAAAAAAAGAACCTTATTGGACTTTAAAAAAAAAAAAAAGAAGATATTCAGTGTGGCTTCATTCATTTTTAAAGAAGAAATGTTTTTCTGCTATCCAAGACTCAAAAGTAAAAGCTTAACTGTACTTAATGGCTAAGTCTTACAGCAGGGCCAGCTGAGCAGTAGGTGCTGCCTGCTGTGCCCGAGGGCCTGGGCCCATTCTCAGTTCTCCTAGTCCTGGTGGCACACTCTAGGAGGCCAGATTTCTTCCCAGTGGTTGCAGTCCTGAAAAGTAAACTGTCTGATGAGCCAGGCACAATGTCACCTGTGTTAACGTAATGCAGAGCCACTTCTGGGCGCCAGTGATGTTTGTTGCTCTGTGTTTTGTTACCTACATGAACTTTAGTGACATGGGAATCTACAGGACACGAAACCCCTCTGGTTGCTGGAAACCTCCCTGTCAGGCCCCCAGTCTCGTGCCAGTCACTGTGGCCATCAGGAACACCTCACAAGTGCCCTGCACGCCCCAAAGGCGGCACTCTTGCTGAGCACCTCTGGTTTAGGCTGCCCTGTCTTCTTCTCTCCTCCTCACTTGGGAGGGGTCAACAAAATCCCCTCTGCCCCATGTTCCCTCAGGTGAAAATCCAGTTTTCCTGGAGGGGGAGGTGGCATCACACTGTCTCTATGACAACCCCAGCAGTCTGGCCAGGAGCCCGCCTTCACCTTGGCCCTCATTCCCTCCTCAGCACTGGACTTGGGGCATCCTTTGTGAAGTTGCTTCATCTGTCACAAAACCTCTTCGTCTTCTTACCTGTTACTGTTTTGAAATAGAGCCTTCTAGGTTTTATCATTCACCACCGATTTTTTAAGCCACCTATTTTTTGGGTCACTGTGAGGTGTTTTAGAGCTTTTGCCATTTCTGTTTCTATGGTCTCCTTTTTTTTTTGTTTGTTTGTTTTTTGTTTTTTGGTACTGGGGATTGAACTCAGGGGCACTCAACCTCTGAGCCACATCCCCAGCCCTATTTTGTGTTTTATGTAGAGACAGGGTCTCACTGAGTTGCTTAGCACCTTGCCGTTGCTGAGGCTGGCTTTGAACTCGCGATTCTCCTGTCTCAGCCTCCCTGAGTGCTGGGATGACAGGCTTGAGCCACCAAGCCCGGCTCTATGGTCTCCTTTTTGCTTGAGTCAGAAGTGCACTTGTCATACAGAAGCATGATGGCACAGCAGATTTTGGAGTTCTGCCATTACTTGCTGTGTGACTTTATTTAGATCACTTGCCTTCTTTGAGCCTACATAAAATGGGGGTGATGATATGGCTCCTCACTGTCACAGTTATCAACTTGTACATAAAGCCCTTCTGTGGGTGTGTGCAGGGTGCATGAGTACATGGCAGCTGTTTGTATTTCTGCCTTTGTTTCTTACGTGTCCTATCCAGAATTTCAGCCGTGGATGCTGCCTTGTGACTGGGAGGCTCCATCTGTTGCCTTAGCTCTTGGCTCCGCGCACTTCCTCACGGGGCTGAAGAAGGTGCCCGTGCAGCCGTTCTTGTGCTGCTTGTGTATCGGCACGTTCCGCTAAGCAGCTCTTGCCACGGAAGCCTCAGGGTACAGAGGTAGTCACACTCTTTCTTTTGAAACCTCTTTTAAATCACCACAACCACTTTTTCAAATTAAACCTTCAAAGATAAAAATCTCCACACAGCCCCTGATCCCCCAGAGAACACGCTTTGTAACCTGCCATTTTGGCAGGAGTGGAGAGAAGCCTACAGTGCCCCTCAGACCCTCTCCTGTGGTGGGGTCTTGGGGAGTTCATGCTCACGCTTCTCCTACTCTCAGCATGTGCCAAGGTTCCTCCGTTGTGGTCTGTGTCAGCACGCAGCACCAGGTGGTGCTCCCCATGGGTGTGCTGCGGGTATTCTCCTCTCCTCTGGGTAGCCACACTCCCTCTCTGGCTGCTGCAGGGGGTGCCCTAGAGAACCGTGTTGACCCACACGTGGGCTGCGTTTCTCTGCTGTGCGTCCCCAGCTCTGGGGCTCCTGCAGCTGTCCCTTGACTGTCCTCCACAGCAGTTGCTTTGCTGTCTGTGTTCCCAGCACCAGTGCTGAAGGGTGTCCATTTTTCCACATCCTGGCTTTGTTTTTTTTTCCATTTTCTGTCTGTTCTCATCAAACCATCGCAGCGGTTGTAAGCAGTAGCTCAGTGTGGTTTTGAGTTGGTCTGCCGGGACCCCAGGAGCCGAGTGCCTGTGCTCTCTGGGGGGTGCCCATGCCCCTGCCACTCTTTAATAGTATTGTTTGCCATTTCACTACTGACGTGCTCGGAGTCTCTGAGTGTTCTGAATATGGTTTCTTAGAGAAAGTATTGGCAAGCATGTTCTTGTGTCCTTTGGATTACCTTCTCACTCTGGATGGTGTTATTTGCAACACATAGTCTGTTTTTGATGATGTCCACTTTACCTTCTCTCCCCCTTTGTCAGGTGTTTTTGGTGTTGTAGTTAAGAAACTGTTGCCTAAGCCAGGATCACAAAGATTTGCCCCTGTTTCCCTTTCTAAGAATCTTAAGAGCTTTCACTCTTACATTTAGGTTGGGGGTCCATCTTCAGTTAACTTTTGTGCGTGATGCAAGGAATGATCGGCCTTTTTCACACACAGATGTCTTCTTTCCTCATTGAAATATCTTAGCATCTTTAATCATTGCTTTTAACCAAGCTCTTTGTTAGAGATTGATTTCCCTATTATTTCTATAAAACTTAGATGTGTTCATCCCTATGATATTCTTGTCAATTTGTTCACAGCCCAGCAGACCTGGTTACCCCAGTCCACGCTCCAGTGAAGGCTTTTACCCTAGCCCTCAGCACATGGTGCAGAGCAATCATTATCAGGTACTGTCATTATGGACATAGTGTGTTACTTGACTTTTCTGCACTTTGGTGGTGGGGAGGTACGTGGTATGTATATTTCTGTTTTGTATTTGTTCCTCATTTTGGTGAGCAGAAACCTAGGAAAGTGATCACCTGGTCATTACCTCTGTGGCTGCTGTCTGGACACTGTGCAGGGCGTGCACGTCCACACAGTATTAATGAGGCAGGCTGGTGCCCCAGCAGTTTTAGGCCATTCTCTCCTGCCTGCTTTTGCAAGGCACAAGTTGGATCCAGTAGACACACATTATGCAGAAGTAATACTGAACAGCAGTTTTTCCAGAAGACAAAAATAAGATTTAAAATGACTGTAACAAACTAGACGACGTGCTGTGTGGACAGTGTGGAGGGACACTAGATTTGCCAGCCAGTGCCACACACAGGCAAGAAAGGACCTGAAGCAGTCAGTGGCCTCTTTGTTTTTGAGGGAAGGGTATTAGCTTTTGTCGAGGCCTAATTTACCTGCTGTGAAGTGCACAAGTCTGGGTTTTGACCAGTGCCAGCACTCTTGTGTCCCATACAGGCCCCAGAGGCCCCTCGTGCCCTTGCAGAGTGTCGTACCTGCCCCGGGAACAGCACTCTTCTTATTTCTGGGACTGGTAGGTGCCTAGGCAGCATGTGAACAGTGAGCAGAGTGAGCTGTTTTCACTGAACAGGTGCACAATGAGCCTCTGCACGATGAGCCCATTTTCCTATATGTCAGTTGCATTCCTATACATCAGTAATGAATCAGCTAAAAGAAAAATTAGGAAAACTCCCATTCACGGTAGCCTCAAAGAAAATACAGTGTTTGGAAATCAATCTAACAAGAGGTGAAAGACTTCTACAATTAAAAGTATAGAAAGAAATTGACCATGTATATATACATAAACACACACAATTTGAAATTTTGAAAACTTTAGCTGTGCTATCTGTTAATTTTGGAAAAAGTATCCCAGTTTAGTTTACTGTGTTGAGTTGGCATTGTACAGAAATTAATGGCTATATTGGTCTAGAATCATTAAACTAATTTTTTTTCCATTTGTACAGGGATAATGCACTGTATTAAATATGTAAGGTGTTATCTACGTGGGTTTGATTATAGAAACTAATAAAGTATTCTCCAAATAATGGGGGGAAATAAAACAGCTTTAAATCATTCAAAACTTCTTGTCCTGAGAATTCCTAGAAGTTATTTGGCAGTATATGTCACTTTTCACCCAAAGTAGTAGCACATGCAGCATTTTGTGCTCACTAAGATTTTTTTTTTTTTTTTTTTTTTTTTTTTTTTTTTTTTTGGTACTGGAGTTTAAACTCAGGGGCACCCAACCACTGAGCCACACATCCCCAGCCCTATTTTGTGTTTTATGTAGAGACAGGGTCTCACTGAGTTGCTTAGGGCCTCGCCATTGCTGAGGCTGGCTTTGAACTCGCGATTCTCCTGTCTCGGCCTCCCAAAGTGCTGGGATTACAGGCTTGCACCACCGCACCCGGCTCTCACTAAGATTTTCTAAGACATTTTTATTCAGATAAACCAAGAGCTCCCTGGATATCTTACATAAAGATTTACTGATGAGTATTGTCCATGTAGGATTTGGTATAGTTCATGTCTGGAGACCTAGTAAATACATATGGCTGGTTGAGGTATGTGTTGATGTTTGAACGTACTGATTTGGCTCTGCTGAATCTCCTTAAAAAATTAACTGGCAACCGTGGCCATACCATACCAGCAGGTGCTCTATGTAAGGAGATCCCACTCAGCCTCTCCATCCAGAGAGGGTCCATCTAGAAAGACCCTTCAGCTTTCCTCATTCCTGGAGTTTTCCATATCCCACTGGCTGACTTCTCTCTACCTCTGTCCCCATTGTGAGAAGGTACAGCTCATCCCACCATCAGCCCCTCCTTCATTGGAGAACAAGTTTCTCGTGGCTCCCACACTGGGCAGACTGCCTTTCTTGGGGCTCTTGTTGAGAGTCCCTTTCCTTGCTCTACCAGATTCTGTTTACAGAAGCCACCTGTGCTCCTTGGCTTTTGGTCCCTGTGACCCAAGCACAAAGCCAGCAGCTTGGCACTGACCATTCTTCAGCCTCTGCTCCCTCTGCACCTAGGAACCTTTGTGGTCACTCAGATAGTCCAAGGCAGTCGCCACACTAGAGTCCTCAGTCTAGGGTCACATCTGCAAAGTCTTCTTGCCATACTAGGGAGCTATTGTCATGTTCAAGGGACTGGAACTTGAACGTCCTGGGAAGGGACACTATTCTGCCTAGGACAGCCTTTGCTGTGCTCCAGTTCACTCCCCGTGAAGCAGAACCACTGAGAAGCTGGGTTGTAGAAATGTACCTTCCTCCTCTCCCGCTCACAGGTCTCTGGCTACCCTGGCCCACATGGACTCACAGCCATGGCTGGCAACATCTACCCTGGCCCAGCGTCTCTCTTGGACCAGTCAGAATCATGGAATCACAGGCCCCAGGAGATACCCATGTGGCAGCCCAATGTGGAGGTAAGTTGTGTTCTTGGCTTAGGAAGTTGGGCTTATGGCACCTCGTACTTCTAAGTCTGATTGCTTAATTTTGAAGATTTAATTCTAAGGTCAAGACTCCCCGGCTGCTCAAATGTTTTCTGGTTCTGTGAGGGTTTTTTCACTAAAAGAAATAACTGAGGAGAGTGCTGCAGAGACAGAGCCCCACTTTGAGTGAGATGAGCATATGCCTGAGGCCAGAGGAAAGGCAGGCACACAGGACTGGTTCTTTGGGCCATGTGCGTTTTTTACTCAGTTTCCCTAATAAGACTGAGACCCATTGTCATAGTCTTGAAAACCATTCCTTTGAGTCAGAGAAGATCCAGCTGTCTGTCATTGTGTCCCTTTCCTGGGAGTGATCATATTCAATGGCTGTGTAACACTCCATAACTGGTGTGTGCTGCATTCGAGCTGCTGTCCACATCCAAGTTGTTTCTGCTATTTGACTATAAGTAATAGTGCATTCTGTGCACACATTCTCAGTTTATTTCTTTAGAACAGAAGCCCACAAGCAAGCAAGAAATAGGTTTATTGCAAAAGCAACAGCAGTATAGAGATAGAGATAGAGTTCTCTGAAGAGAAGCAGCCCCAGAGCTGGGAATCCTGAGGGGATCTTTGGCATATGGTAACCCTTAGCCTCCAGGGAGGAGGATGGAGCAGGAGAGGCCCTGTCCCCACCACCCTTGCTGCTGTGCTTCCCTCCCGGGTTTGAAGGCAGGAGCAGGCGAGCAGCCTCGTGAGACTGGGCATGCTATTTCCATTTCTCCTGCCAGGACTCGGCGGCTCTGGACCTGCGGGGAATGGGGCAGGTGTTGCCTGCCCACCTAATGGAAGAGCGGCTGATCCGACAGCAGCAGGAAATGGAAGAAGATCAGCGTTGGTTGGAGAAAGAGGAGAGATTTCTGGTAATCGTGTTTCAGAGCACTTTCTTCCACTTTAAAATCCCATTAGTGTCCACTGTATTGTATGTGATTGAAAATTTTCATATTACCCAAAACAGAGTTGTTTCATATCTGGTTCCTGAAACTTGGAGCAATGGGTCATTTGCTTTCTCAATTGCTTACTAGGGTCTGTCTGTGAGATTTCATGATGCTGTATGGCTCAGAGCATTTCTATGGCTTTTCATTTCCTCACTGTTCACACAAAACAAGTCCCACCTGAGTGTCAGCTTGCAGTACTGCAGAGTGCCCTGGATTTGCCTTCTCAGCATTCCTCTGCGGCATGGCTTCACAGAGAGAGACCCCCCCCTCCAGTGCGGCTAGACTTGGGAATGAGAAATGTCTTCCTTTAGGCAACCCCTGTGGACAGCCATCCCTTGGGGACCAAGAGGAAGTGCTGAAGCACAGAAACCTCTGTGTTCCTGGACACAAAGATTATTTTGCAACTTTCTAAATTTTATTTTGAGAGAGGTTCCTCGAACTTGCCTCAGTCTCCTGAGTCTCTGGGATCACAGGCCTATGTGACCCTTGCTCTGCCTAGAATGTGTTCAGCCCTCCAGGTGGATTTCTGTGTGTGTGTACAACCCCCCTGTAATGCTGGTGACACGTCCCCAGTGTTCTACTGCAGGTCCACGTGATGGCCCTTGCAGCTGTCTGTGTTCCTCAGTGCACCCCTCGCCCTCCCCCAGAAGCAGGCGTCTGAGTCTGCTCTGGCTCTGCTTCTCTGCCTTTTCCTAGGTAGCTTTACAGCTTGCTTTAAGTGCTTCAACCACAATGGCTCCTCACTGTCACTGACCTTTGTAGCTGTGTGTTCTCTGTGCAAAGCCTGTTGATTTTTGGGAATATCCTGTTACTTCCTAATAATGTATCTCAAGAAGGCTTTTATTGATTTCCTTGGATGCCCAACTGAGTTGTCTTTTTAAATATGCTCTTCTTCATTTGTGGTACTCGTTATCTCCTTTATATCTTGATATTTGTCTCCTGAAGCACATGTTGCCTGCCTTTGTATTTGGAGTTTTTTCCTGCATTTTTGTCTCTACCTGCTTGTATTTCTGAAGATGTTTTCTGTGATAGTTCTCCATGAAGTAGTCTCTGTGTTTTAAATATACTACATTTTTCTGGAAGATTTTACCTGGCAAATCGTGCGTACCTTTCCCTTGGGTATTTGCTCATCCTGTGTTTAGGATCCCTGTCTAGGTCTAGAAGGTAGTTCTTTCAGGGTTTGCTTTGCTTCATTTGAAATTCCATGGTGGTATTGAGAAGTGAGAATGAGTTATCCATGGCCATTGCTATTTTCCAAGATCCAAACCGTGCTTGTTTGGTGGAATGAGGTGAGTGCTCCCTGTGCTGTCTCAGATGTGGACAGACACCAGGTCCACAACTGAACCTGGAGCACTTCCACCAGACTCCCCTCCCCTGTCCTATTCCTGTGTCACTTAGAAACTGAGTTGTTGTCCTTTCTGTCCCTCCCCTCACATTCCCTGTGATGTGCGTGGCTCGGATCCTGAATCCCTCTGAGCCTCTCCTCTGCTGTCTGCCTTCCTGCCATCTGAGTTCATCGCCCTCACTTTGCCCCAGGCCAGCCCTGCTCAGTGGGGTCCCTGCAGATTCCTGTGAGCCACTGCTCCTCTCACTCCCAGACCTCATGATCTGGTGGGCAGGGCAGGGGGAGGTAATCTGAAAAGAATCTCCAGGGGAGTGCACCCACTGAGGAGCCCGCAGGGCCTGCTGCAGCAGCCCCCCTAGCAGACTGCATGGCCTCCTCGGCGGGCAGCAAGCCGAGGAGCCAGCTGTCAGAGCCTCTGAGTGGAGAGCAGGTCTGGGGTGGGGAACAAGTTGGTACAGCCTAGACCGGGAACATTCTACACCTGGACAAAGGCTGGGGTGGGGCGGCATGGCAGAGCGCTTCCCTAGCACTCATGAGGCCCTAGGTTCAGTCCCCAGCACTGCAAAGAAATAAGAATAAATGAACTGAAATGAAGCATCCTCTGAAATATTGTCCCCTCCAAGCTATGTTTCATGCAGGAGTGCAACAATATTTCTAAAATGTGACTGTCCCATCCTTCTGGGTTAAAACCTTGAAGAAGCCAGGCACGGTGGCCCACGCCTGTAATCCCAGCACTTTGGGAGGCTGAGACAGGAGAATCACAAGTTCAAACCCAGCCTCAGCAACAGCAAGGCGCTAAGCAACTCAGTGAGACCCTGTCTCTACATGAAACACAAAATAGGGCTGGGGATGTGGCTCAGTGGTCGGGTGCTCCTGAGTTCAATCTCTGGTACCAAAAAAAAAAAAAACCCCTTGAAGAGACAGCTGGGGTGGTGGGAACTGCAGGCAGATAGGGCGTGGTTGGAGGACACAGGTCACGGGTGTAGCTTAGGGGACTCTATCTTGTGTCCTAGTCCCCTTCCCTCCCTCTTTCTCCTCTCCCCACTTTCCCCTCTCGTCTGAGCTGAGCAGCTTTCCTCTCTCACACCTTCCTCCATGATGTTCTGCCTCATCTCAGACCCAGAGCCAAGAGCGCTGCCAACCATGGACTGACACTTCCAAAATCATCTCTACTCCTCTAAGTTGTTGGCATCTGTTATTTTGGTCACAGCAACAACGAGCTGGCTAGTGCAGCATGTGTCCTCATGCAGGACCTCATGTGCTAGGCATGTGAGTGCTGATTAATGTAAACAGGTATCACAAGAGCCCTCCGGGCACAGCATTGTGATGACTCTATAGATGAATAAAACCAATGTTGAGTTACATTCAAAGCACTGGAGCATTTGTAAACTCCCAATTCCCAGGCGTGGCGGTGGCATAGCAGTGGGACTGGAGGGGCAGAGACCTGCTGTGGGGGCTGGCACCCTGTTGATTCCAGGCTTGTGGTCCTGAGGTCATGCTTGGGTGTGCCTGGTGTTTGAAGATCACCGTTAGGCCCTGATGGTGGGGGTCAGAGGGCAATATTGGACGTGCAGAGGCCTATCAGAAGGTCAGACAGTCATTCAGCTCAAGATGGAGAGCCTGAGTTGGAATCTGGGGGTAGAGAGGACAGACTTCAGGGCTCCAGAGCAAGCAGAGACAAGACTGTGCAGGAGTCAAGAGGAAGGAGGGCTCCATCACAGGGGTCTTAGCTTCAGTGTCACCAGAAGTGATGAGGGTGGTTGTGGTTCCATGTGGGGGAAGCTCCCTTGGAGGCATGGGGACTGCTTGTCTCACTCTGTTGCCTGGTGCTTTGTCAGTCTCTGGGTGCCTTCAGTTTCCATCGCACAGCCTGGCACAGGCCTGCCCACGCTTCTTTCTGTTCCTGGGGCAGGACCCACAGTTGCATGTGTGGAGAGTGCTTTCCCAGACAGACTGCCACACAGATGGTGCTGCCCCTGGCCCCTTGTGCCTGTGCACAAAGTACTTGTTACCATGGGCTCATGACCGAGGCCTGGACTCCCATGATCCGAGGCCGCCTCATAGTCTTGTACAGGAATAGCCTACCACGTGCCGTTCCACTCTAGGGCCCTTCCCAGGGCCCCTTGCTGAGACTCAGGTCCTGGCACCCACCCCTTTCTGCCTGAACTTGAGCAAATCATCTCACAAGTGCAGACAGTACTTGTCATCGCATAGTGGCAGAGGCCTTGGGTATCCTGCGATGCTGTCCGAGGGCTCTGCCTCTCCACAGTGGCCGTGAGGGCTGCACTGATAAGACTCTTCCAGAGCCTAAAGCATGCACCCTGTGGAACAGAGTCCCTGGGCAGTCCCCAAAAGTCTTCCACACCTCCTACGAAAGACTGATCTGATAAACTGCGTGAGGGATTTAGCCACTTTTTTCCCTTTCCTCCATTTTGGTATTACTAAGGATGGGACCCAAGGGCCTCTCCCACTGAACCACATCCCAGCCCTTTCTTTAAAATTTTGAGACAGGAACTTAGTGAGTTGATGAGGCTAGTCTCATACTCGCCTCAGCCCCCAAGTTCCTGGGATTACATGCATGAGCCACTGCCCCAGCTACATTTTTAGTCACTTAAAGAGATTCTGCAAAAGGTCATTGCAGGCATCCTTGTATTCCCCTTTGTTGGTGGTATATACTATGGTAAAGAAACTTGAATTCAGCATCGGGGCCCCAAACTGTCAGAGTGCTGTGTTTCTCCAAGGAAGCTGAGTCTGAGCAGGCAGTGTGGCTTTCCAGCATGGGGTCTCTCAAGTTTCCAGGCCTTCATAGATCCACACTCTTAAGATTACAATTACAGAAAATGGACATTTTAAAAACACATACAAAACACAGCCCAACTCCTTCATTATGAACTCTGACAGTCCAAAAGTTGCTGTTCACATTGCTCTAAAACGTCTCTAGACACCTGCTATCTCTCACTGTGGAGTGGTCGCAGCAGGTGCAGCCCCTGTCCAGCCTTGCATGAGGTCAGTTCTGTTATTTGGGAAGTTAACTTGCTTTGGCAATAGAAGTGCCCACACTTTTTCTACTGGATCAGAACAGAAGTCTGTTGAGCCAGGTGCAGTGGCACATGCCTGTAATCCCAGAGGCTCAGGAGGCTGAGGCAGGAGGATTGGGGGTTCAAAGCCAGTCTCAGCAACTTAGTGAGGCCCTAAGTAACTCTTGCCCTAAGCAAGACCCTGTCTCTAAATAAAATACAAAAAAGGGCTGAAGAGCTGGGGATGTGGCTCAGTGGTTAAGAACACCTGAAGTTAATCCCCAGTACCAAAAAATAAAATATAAAAAGGGTTGGGGATGTGGCTCAGTTTCTAAGTGCCCCTGGGTTCAATCCCTGGTACAAAAAAAAAAAAGTCCACTGAAAGCCTTCTGTTTTCAGAGCTCACCCCACTTTCAGTCAGCTCTCCTGTCATTCTCTGAGGCCTTCTTGGGTAAGGTGCCCCTCGCATCCCTCCATCAGCTGGTGCCCTGCAGAGTGAGTTCTGTGGCGGCAGCCCCACCGTTCCTGCCTGAGGTCCTGTGGCCTCACAATGACAGATGCTGTGTCCTGGACCACTTTCCCTCCTGTCCCCAGCTCAGAAACAACAGTGTCGTGTCTGGGAATCCTCTGTCAAAAGAGCTCTCCTACAAACTGGCCGCTTTGCCACAGTACGTGGGCCTCTGTCTGTTGAGAGGCCTTTCTTTCCTACCAAGCCCTGCTTGAAAATAGTAAATTGGCTTCTTTTTATTACTGTGTACACAGTAATTTTCTAATGTGACACTATACTAAAAAAGGACTTTAAGATGAGAAGGCTCTGTCTATATAAAGCCTACTTTGTGTTCTGAGAAAGCAAATCAGTAGTGGAGCTCTTTCCCCCTCACACAGCAGAGCAGTCAGTCCCTAAGAAGGAGAGGTGTCAAGATGGGTGCTAAAGAGCAGTGGCAGATGCCCACCATCAGAGGACAGCCTCTGCACTGGCCACCGCCCTGTTACAGGCTTCCCAGGTTGAAGGCTACAGAGCGAAGTCAAAGGAGAAAAGACTCTGAACCAAAAGTCTGAAGTTTGTCATTCTCTGGAGTGACAGCAACATGAGAATGGGGTCTGTAGCTATCCAGACCCGAAACACCTGGAACTCAGCTTGTCCCTGGTGGGAACATGCCTCCTGCCTGCAACCCAGCAGTTGCCCTTCTGATATGTGCCCAAGAGGATTGAGCACACAGGCCTAGACCTAAAAGAATGTTCCTTGCAGCTTCTTTGTGGTAGCCAGTAACTGGAAATGATCTCCTCGCCTGCTGATGGCAGAATGGGTGAATGTTCATACCATGGAACCCTGTGCAGCATAAGGAAGAGCAGACTGCCCCCCATCCCCAACGAGGCTTCAAATTCAATCCATAGAAAAGAGACAGGTGGGAGGGATCTGGGCTGGAAGAGAGGTGTGGTCCCTGTAGTGAGCCCAGGACAGGGTGTGTGGGAGCCTCCTGGTTCCCTGCTTGGTATCTTGATCCAGGTGGTGCGCTTTGCACAGACATAAACATGTGTTGAGCTCTGCACTTTGTAATTAAATGTTTTTAAAGAGTATATATCTGCTAGAAAACTTGGTCAACTCATCCCAAACTTTTTTTTTTCTTTTGGTCCTGGGGATTGAACTCAGGGGTACTTGACCCCTGAGCCACACCCCCAGCCCTATTTTGTGTTCTATGTAGAGACAGGGTCTCACTGAGTTGCTTAGCATCTCGCCATTGCTAAGGCTGGCCTTGAACTTCTGATTCTCCTGTCTCAGCCTCCCAAAGTGCTGGGATTACAGGTGTGCACCACCACGCCCCGCTCCAAACATTATGTAATCTGCTTGTGTAAGGTTTTAAATATAAATTGTTTCATTGTATCTTTGTACATCCTGAGAGCTGTCTGTAAGAGGGCGAGGGAGGACTTCTGTCAGGCACAGAAACAAGCACATCATCTGCTCTCTGATGGGCTGTCTGCCTGCATCACTCTGAACCCTCCGTGTGGCATCTTCCATTCAGACAGGCTGTACACAGGGAGTGAGCCTAAAAGGGAGTTTCCATTGTTTGCATGAAGCACAAGATAATTTTAAGTAAAAGAATAAACTAGACATGTTTTATTTGTGTGATTGACTCCCACCTCCACTATTTAAAGGCTATGTTGCCCAGAGCAAGGATGTGTGCTTTTGCAAGCTTCAGAAGCCCCACCCACCCTGCCCTGCATAGTGGAGCTTGCCCTCAGTAAACACTCCCTCAGCAACAGCAGTGTGGAAGAGGCTTGGCCCAAGTCCAGGGGGCATGGACAGTCAGCTCAAGGATGAAGGCCCAGGACACTTTGCCCCACCTGCATCCAGCTGTCCTCATGAGACCCAACGTCCAACAGGAAGACGGAAGTGGCCAGTGACTCAGGCGGGGCAGGAGGGGCAGAGTTTACCAGCTGACTGTCTTCTGCCTGTGGGTAGGCTGAGCTTTGACATGCTGCCACCCGGTGTGGGCACAGAAGAGAAGCCTTCTGTGAGGACAGCCCGAGCCATGTGGAAGCTCACAGCGAGACTCCCAAGTCCCCAGACCTTTGATTTCCTTTTTTAGAAATCCATCCCAGGGAATCATCAGGGACTTGGTCACAAATCTATATTTGTAAAAAGGAAGACATGGGCCCAGGCCACACTGCTTGTTGGGAACTGGTTTAAACCCCGCTCTGAGCCAGAGCCCATGCCCAAGACTGCCACTTTGTTTCACAGGTCATTCATGTGGGGGTCACTGTCTAGCCCCTCAGTGCTAGATGAATTTGACCACATGCTGTGGTTGTCTTGTGGACGTATGTTAACTCACCATAACTTCTTCCAGGGGAGATGAAGTGGATTTTACCCTTCCCTTTGGTTTTTAACAGTGTCTTAATTTCTCTGTGGGAAGTACGTGTTTCTCACTGTTGCTTCAGTAGCAGTCACGCCTGATTCCCCATTGCTAGGGCTCCAGTGTGGCTCCTGGAAGTTTACCTGTTGGACCTGGGATTCTCAGTGCAGAAATGTTGGGAGAGGCCGAGCAGGGTATCGGGCTGTGGGGACAGAGCCCTTCCCAGTGAGTGAACGTCTTTCCCTAGAGAAGGATTCAGGTGTCCAGGGTGTGGGCCCCTTCTCTGCACGTACCAGCTGCCCTCCCCTGTCCACCACAAATTGAAGCAGCACCAGCAACAAGCAGTTGCAGGAGCCGTGTGCTTGGATTTGGCAGCCTCTGGAACCAAGAGCCACGTAAGCCTCTGTGCGCCATTAATCACACTGTCTCGAGTGTCCTGCACAGCCTCAGAGAGCCAGTAAGTCACCTTCCTGTGCCCTGAGAACTTCAGCGGGTCCCTGAGGGGACCCATCTTTCCAGTTGACCTCCGGAGTGAATGGATGGAGGGAAGGGCATAGTTGCACACTTAGGAAAAAAGTCACAAGAATAGTCCAGAGAATTCTGATGTTCCATTTACCCAGACTCTCCAGTATTAACCTGACCACTTTGCTCTGCATATTTATACATTTTTTTTTCCTGAACCACTTGGAAGCAAATATCAGGAAAACATGACCATCCTGCTCTACAGCCGCAGTCCGTGTGCAAACATGAGCAAGTTCATGGCGGCACAGCACTACTGGCTGATCTGGTGGCCCATCAGTGTCTGTCCACGTTCACCTTTCCAAAGGAATCCCTCATGTACTGTGCTGGATTGTACAGTACTCAGCACTTGGGCCTGAGCAGTTCCCCAGTCCTTCCTGAGCAGCCCTTGACCTAGAGGTTCGTGTTAAATGCTGCTGTGTGGTGAGAGCCCCTGTGTTTGGAGTCGCTTTGCCATTGTGTCCTGGGGTTTGACTCAAGGCTTGCACAAAGCTGCCTCTCTATTTCTGCAGCCCTCACGCTGCCCCTGGCTCACCAGCTGGGGTGACTGATTGGATTAATGTGGCTCTTGTTCCATTTCCTTGCTGTGTGTCTGTTCTTGAGGATACTCCTGCCAGGGAGTCTGCCCTCCAGGCCAGGGGCTTCCTACCTCCGAATTTTCTCTCGAGTGCATTTCCTCCCCAGCCACAGTTGCTGTATCTTCTGAGATAGGCCACTCTGGTCTGCCTCTGTGTGGCACTGGATTTATAGATCTGTGACATCTGCAGTAAGAACTTGCTTTTAACAGTATCAGTTAGTGATATTGTAGCACATGTAAACACAGAAGGGCATTTCACCTGTAGAATTTTATGTAAGTTACACTCTTCAGAGTTCAGAAGTATTTATTCAAAAGTTTTTTGGTTTCCTTATGGACACAGTTGTATTACGCTTTGTAGAAGTCTGCTTTCTTGACACTCATTGAGGACTTAGGTCATTTCCCACCTACATTTAGCTATGATGTTTAGATGCATATTTTCTAATAAAAGAATCGTAATTTTTACAGCTTGGAGGTTATCTCCTGCAGCAGTGTGAGTGTGCACCTGTGAGGCACAGGGCTGGGGTGCGGCAGGTGTATGGTTTCATTCTGCTAAATGAACACACAGAGTCCATGTCCTTCTGCCCTCTTGCTCACTCTCAGGGCTGGCCATCCCGTTTCCACGTGCCTCTGATGATTGGAAAGTTTTTTCATAGATGAGCATCAGTGTGACGTAGGTTCAGGGGTCACACAAGCTCACATCTGCCACAGGATATCCCTGAGGGTCCTTAACAATGCTCATCCATCCAGAGTCCTCTCTGTAATTAGCCACCAGCTGCCCCTGCACCCATGTCCTGAGCTATTAGCTCCCAGACATCAGCATCTGTTGCACGCCTCCTGCACTCCCTCACACCCAGGAGAGGAGGGAATTGGGCAGAGGACAAGGTGGAGCTCTGTCCTGGAAAGTTCACTTTCAGCCCACAGTGGAAACAGGCTTGCTTGGTGCAGACTGTGAGGATCTCTTAGGACTTGAAAGTACAGACCCAGTGGAAGGAAACCACTTCAACTGAAAAGGCCAGCAGTAGGGGAGGAAGACTGTCTGGGAATCAGCTCTGTGAGAGAGGTTGCCATTCCTGTTTCCACAAAGGACAGTTGTATTATAAAAGGAAGGAATTTTAGCCAGACCTGGTGGTACATACTTATAATCCCAGTGGCTCGGGAAGCTGAGGCTGGAGGATCATGAGTTCAAGGCAAGCCTCAGCAACTTAGCAAGACCTTGTCTCAAAATAAATAATAAAACAGGCCAGGAATGTGACTCAGTGGTACAGCACCCCTGGGCTCAATCCCTGGTACCAAAAAAAAAGGAATTTTGAGCAAGATCTGTCACTGGTTTTCAAATTTTAAAATGGACTTTTAAAAAAAATTTTATTTCTTTAGAAACCTGATGTGAGGCTATCTCGAGGCAGCATCGACAGGGAGGACGGGAGTCTTCAGGGTCCGGTAAGCACTGCCCAAGTTATTGTGGCTGGGGCTTGTGGTGTGGACATCCACCTTACTGATACCCATGATGTCAGACAGAATAATTAGTTCTACAAATAAAGTGAACATTTCACTAGGATTATTAAAATATTATGTGTTTAGGATTCTTATGCAGATACAGAAGTTTTCTGCCCATTACTGTCACAAACCTTCTAGTAGTAAGTCACAGTCCCTATGACCTAGAGAAGTATGTACACATGTACTATTATTACACACAGTGCCATTTGCCAACGTTTTTATTTTTGTTGTTTGTTTATTTGGTACTGGGGATTGAACTCAGGGGCACTCGACCACTGAGCCATATCCCCAGCCCTATTTTGTGTTTTATTTAGAGACAGGGTCTCACTGAGTTGCTTATTAGCACCTTGCCATTGCTGAGGCTGGCTTTGAACTCGCGATTCTCCCATCTCAGCTTCCCAAAGTGCTGGGATTACAGACATGCGCTATCCCACTAGGCCATTTGCCAACTTTTTATACTCCTATTGTTGGTTATAAAAGTTTCCATAGTCACATAAAACTTGTTCAAACAAGATTTTTTTTCTTGTGGGTGATAGGGAAGAAATGCCTGAAATTCTCTGTAAAGAACTAAATGAAGACTGGGATTGTGGCTTAGTGGTAGAATGCTTGCCTCGCATGTGTGAAGCACTGGGTTCGATTCTCAGCACCACATAAAAATAAATAAATAAAGTCAGGTGTGGTGGCACACGCCTATAATCCTAGCACTTTGGGAGGCTGAGACAGCAGAATCGCGAGCTCAAAGCCAGCCTCAGCAACGGTGAGGCACTAAGCAATTCAGTGAGACCATCTCTGTTTCTACATAAAACACAAAATAGGGCTGGGGATGTGGCTCAGTGGTCGAGTGCCCCTGAGTTCAATCCGCAATACCAATAAATAAATAAATAAAGGTATTGTATCTATCTACAACTAAAAATTTATTTTAAAAAAAACTAACTTAGGATAAGTTCAAATATATTTAAAGCCACCTAGAAATATTTCCTAGTGTCAGGAGGGAAGTAACTTAAATTGTTGGGACTTGTGCCCTTGGGTGTCTAGTAAATGCACACACACTTCCTCAAGTACCTCCACCAAGGCAGGCGAGCTCTTCTGGCCCTTGTGAGCTTCTGGGTAGGAAGAAGCCCACTAGGTGACTTCCAGACCCGCCACTGTCAACACTTAATTTAAATCTTCTAAACTTTTTTTTTCTCCTTTTGTGGTACTAAGGGTTGAACCCTAAGGGGCACTTTACCACTGAGCCACATCCTTGTTCCTTGTTTTGCTTGGTTTTGGTTTATTTATTTGTTTTGTTTGTTTGTTTTTTGAGACAGAGTCTGGCTAAGTTGCCCAGGCCAGCCTTGAACTTGCATATGCCATGGTACTTGGCCTAAACCTTGTTCTGTATATATAAAATGACATCCAGTTTTTGAAATAAGAGTGTGCTGAGGGTTCTGTGGGCCTTTCCATGATAAGCCTCTCTGAGTAGGTGCAGTGCCATCTTAATCACAGTCCTGGGTTCCCAGCACCCAGATGCACTGTACGGAACCCCCCTGGCCTGTACTGTAGCTTCGTCAGCCCCCAATCTCTGACACCGATGTCACCCTGTTACCAGCCCACAAAGCTTTGTCATTTCCCATCAGTATGCCAGCTCAGGCTCTGCAAGTAGCCCGAGTCCAATGTTCCTCAGGTCATGAGCAAGGTCATGTCACCCACAAGCTCCTTTCCTAGAACTGAAAAGACTTACGTACAGCAAGTAGTCTTTCCTGGCTGTGAAGAACTGGGACATGCTGGTGAGAGCATTGCTACTGGAAATTTGTTAGAAAAGAAAAATTCTTTGTGTTCCAGTATGTAGCACATAGAAGATACTCAAAATACATAGAACAAATGAATGATAGGAGGATTATTCAGAAATGCTTTATTCAAAGCCGGGCGCAGTGGTGCACACCTGTAATCCCAGCACTTTGGGACGCTGAGAGAGGAGAATGGCAAGTTCAAAGCCGGCCTCAGTAACAATGAGGCGCTAAGCAACTCAGTGAGACCCTGTCTCTACTTAAAACACAAATAAGGCTGGAGATGTGGCTCAGTGGTCGAGTGCCCCTGAGTTCAATCTCCAGTACCAAAAAAAAAAAAATTTTCAAAGTGCCAAGTGGAATGGGCTCCACATGACACTCACTGTGACCTCATATCACAGCAATATCTGTGGTCATCCACATTCCACAGACCGGTAGACTTGGGCTGCTGCAGAGGCCACCTTGCAGTGCCAGACCCAGGCAGGGCACTCCCATGTGGCCACCTGGCTCAGAAGGCTTGTCTTATTACTTCCCCATGACCATGTTGGTCCTTTACTAAAGACAACATTTAGTTTTGACCCATTTCTTAGAACTCTTTTTAAGTTGACGTTTTTAATCATAACTTTATTTTTTTATTTATTAATTTGTATGTGGTGCTGAGGATCAATCCCAGTGCCTCACCTGTGCTAGGTGAGTGCTCTACTGCTGAGCCACAACCCCAGCCTTCTTGGAACTCTTTTTTTTTTTTTTTTTTTGGTACTGGGGATTGAACTCTGGGGCCATTAAGATGGCATATAAGTCAGTAGCATACTCTGTGATAGCAGCCCAGGGCTGGGTACATCTCTAGCTTCAGAGAAGGGGTGCACTGAGGCCCGGCAGGCCCATGGCCCAGTGGACATGCAGAGCATGGGCTTTCCTTCCTGTGCCGCCCCTCCAGAGTGGAACCTGCCTGGCTACACACAGGCACATTTGTTAGGTGGTTCCAGAATGTTCTGAGAATCAAGTTTTCTAGTTAATTGAGCTTGGTTGTTACCTGATATCAACCAGAAAGCTCGCTGGGTTGAAAGCCTTTTAGGAAGTGTGTGGGTTTCACTGCCAGATCTGGGTGCAGTACATCCAGTAGGCACTGCGTCATGTTCTAGCCACGTTACCCACCGTGGCCAACCCAGGCTCCTCTGGCTACCTGGCACCTTGCTCTTCCCCAGGAACTCTCTCTGTCCTCCCCCGCTTGCACATGGCTTGGCTCCCACCCAGGATGTGCTCAGCCATCACAGCCATCTCCAGAGTCCTGAGCTCAGGAATCCCCTTCCACTGGCCCTATGCTGTATTGAGTGGGCACAGCTGTCTCTCTCCATCTGTCTGTCCATTTCTATTTTAGTCACCTTTTTCACACTGTAACTAAAGGACTCAACCAGAACAATTGTAGAGGAAGAAAAGTTTACTTGAGAGCTCACGGTTTCAGAGATCTTAGTCCACAGAGGGCCAGCTCTATTCCTCAGGGCTCGAGGAGAGGCAGAACATCATGGCGGAAGAGTGTGGCAGAGGGAAGCAGCTCACATGATGATAGGAAAGCAGAGAGATTCCACTTGCCAGACACAAATATATTCCCCAAAGCCACGCCCCAAGTCCCACCTCCTCTAGCCACACCCACCACTTCAGTTACCACTCAGTTAATCCCTATCAAGATTAATTCACTGATTGGGTTAAGACTCTCATAACAATGTGCTTCTCTGAACCTTCTTGCATTGTCTCTCATGGGAGCTTTTGGGGGATACCTCACATCCAAACCAGCTCCACAAGGGCAAGAGCTCTGATTCGTACCCAGACCAGTACTAGCAACGAAGCAGGGAGCCTCGCGCGGTGGCGCAAGCCTGTGATCCCAGCACTTAGGGAGGCTGAGACAGGAGAATCTCAAGTTCAAAGCCAGCCTCAGCAACGGCCAGGCGCTAAGCAACTCAGTGAGACCTGTCTCTACATAAAACACAAAATAGGGCTGGGGATGTGACTTAGTGGTTGAGTGCCCCTGAGTTCAATCCCTGGTACCAAAACAAAACAAAACAAAACAAAGCAGGGGCTCAGTATCTGCTAGTTGAAGTGGGTGGCATGAGCATCGCGTGTACAGTAGAAAGCGCTGCATGAAAGCTGATTACTAAGGACTCCTCCCCACCACCAGGCTCTGAGGGTAGGCAAGGTTGGGAACCAGGGTGGAAAGTAGGGGTGCAGCCCAGCAGTACAGCATGCGCTGGGCACAGTGTCACAGCACCTGCAGTTCCAGCCTCTGGGAAAGCTGAGGCAGGAGGATCACTTGATCCCACTAGTTCAAGGCCAACCTTTCAGCATAACATGGTGAGACCCTGTCTCTAAAAAAAGAGATGTAAGTACTCAAATCCATTTAATTAAAACAGGATAAAATAAAATCAGGGTGATAAATGGCAGGTTGAAAACAACTGTGATTCTGAGGAAAGGAGCCACTTTAATTATGTGTACTGTTTCATTGCCTCTGTATTTTAAAGAAGTGGCTCTTGTCAGCAGAGAACAAGGCACTTTAAATTATGTGTGTGTATCATTATTTTAAAATGAGAAAGAAAAGTTTTTCTTTTCCAAAGTTGGGTATTATTCTAAAACTCCCCCCCCCCCATTTTAGTTATAAAAATTACTTTAGGCTGGGTGCACGCCTGTAATCCCAGCAGCTTGGGAGGCTGAGGCAGGAGAATTGAGAGTTCAAGGCCAGCCTCAGCAACTTAGTGAGACCCTGCCTCAAAATAAAATATGAAAAGACCTGGGGATGTGGCTCAGTGGTTAAGCACCCCTGGGTTCAGTCTCTGGTACTAAAAAAAAAAAAAAAAACACTGATTGCTTTAAATGTAGTATCAGGCATAAAGGCCTGGAAGACTGGTTTCCAGTGGAGGCCTCCCTTTGTCCAGCCTCTGCTTCCCTGCCTTGGCCTAGAACTGCTGGGGGGTCATACCAGTTTTGATGTACACAGCGCTTTAGGGACATTGACAGTTTGAGCCTATGGGACTTCCAGACACCCTAGTGCTACCAGATCCTTAGTCTCTTCATTGTTGACTGCACCCTTACTGTGATCAAAGTGGTTGAGAGGATCCTGAGCATGGGATGAGCAGTGGACACATACTGAGAGGGCTGGTATTTTAGACCTTTAATGGTAAACTAGAGACATCCGTGCAGGAAAGTTTTAATCTGTATGAGCACCATGTTGGTGGCCCCAGAGTATCCTGAGGTTGCCTTTGTTACAGCCCTCACCACATACTCTTGGTGTGAGATGTCACTTGCCTATTTCCCCATACCTCTGAGCCCTGCAGGCAGGTGTCTTGTTCATCCCAATTCCCCAGCATCTGCCAGAGTTTGGGGGGTGGATGAACAGGGAGGAGGGTGGGATGGTCCTTCCCCTATACAAACCAGTGCATTGACTCAACTTTCCTTTCTCACAGACTGGAAACCAACACATCTATCAGCCTGTGGGCAAACCAGGTCAGTAAAGAAATGAGTTATGTGAGAAAAGCTTATGTAAGTAGCTGGGTACAGTGGCACACACTTTTGTAATACAGCCATTCAGGGGGCTGAGGCAGGAGATTCCCAATTTCAAGGACAGCTTCAGCAACTTAGGAAGGCCCTCAGCAACTGGAGAGACCTGGCTTAAATTAAAAAATAAAAAGTGCTGGGGATGTGGTTCAGTGGTTAAGTACCTCTGAGTTCAATCCCCAATACCAAAAACCTTTTTGTTTTCAAAAATTTTTTTTTGGTTGTGGATGGACAAAATGCCTTTATTTTATTTTTTACGTGGTACCTAGGATCAAACCCCGTGCTTCACACATGCTAGGCAAATGCTCTGCCACTGAGCCACATCCACAGCCCCCCAAAAAATTTTTTAAAATGCTTGTGTGAGTTGGCAGCAGGTTGGAAGTGTGACTAGTGTCACAGCTGGGGGATGTTCTCGAGATTTTAGCCTTCCCCCAGCAGATTGCAGCAAGCTTGGTGCTGACCACATTGAGCCGTGGCTGGAGTGCTGAAAAGCAGAATCTAATGCTATAACACAACACACCTTTGGGACAGGAGCCTGGTGCCTGCTGTGATAGTGCCAGTGGGAGGGATTTGTTCTCTCTTCATTAACCTTCACAAAGGGAATCCTTCCACTTTGCCAGATCCTGCAGCTCCACCAAAGAAACCTCCACGCCCTGGAGCCCCCGGCCACCTGGGCAGCCTCGCCAGCCTCAGCAGCCCTGGAGACAGCTACAGTGAGGGCGTCAAGGTGGGCATCAGCTGTGGGCGTGCCTTGTTCTCAGGGTTGGTGGGGTTCCTTGGTCCTTGGAAGATGACATTTGTGTCATAAAGTGGGTGGGGAGAGGGCAGAGGAGACCATAGGGACCAGGACTCAGCTGGTTCTGAATCCCCTGAGAGCCATGGAAGTGTTGCCCAGACTCTCCCATTTTTCTCTCATCATAGACTTTAGGGACTTGGTCACATCCTGACTTTGTGCCAACATCTTCCTCCCATAAGGCACAATATGTCTTTGGAAATAAAGTGTTGAAATTGCTCCTGATTCTGTAAATTAATTAAGCCAGTATACCAGGGGTAAATGAGGACCTGTGGGCGCACTTCGCTTCTAGGCTTGTAAACGTGGCTTTATGGAAAGTCTGTTGTCTACCGAGAGTCAGAATTGTTCCCTAAGAGGACAAGTACAGCCCTCCTCAAGCCAAGGGCAGCCCCGGCCCAGGCCCAGCGTGGCCTTGCCCTTGATTGGGCTCTTCAGTCTGCTCTTGGCCTGGGGCCAGAGCACACCATCTGGCTCTCCTGGGCCCCTGCCAGGCCTGTGAGCTGAGGCAGCTTTCCTCACAAGGGCAGGGGGCTCCTCTGGCCTGGCCACTTAACAGAGATGGTAGCTCTTCACTTTCCACGAGAGGTAATAAACCACTTCTCAAAACATACCCTGTATCTTGACCAGATGCACACTATTTTCACAGTTCAGTATCTCTAGAATCGGGGTAGGGTGTTGGTTTAACAGGCAGAAATTTACCCGACCTGGTGTTGCCTAAATAAACGGTGTATCTCAGAATGGACGGCATCCCAGGTCTGATGCATGTGGAGCTGGGCTGAGACGAGCTTTTCCTCACCACTCAATACCATGTGTGGAGTGCCTTCCCCCAGACAGGTGTGGCACAGACCTTGTCCACATTAGTCCTTGCATCAGCCACACACAGGTAAAGTGGCGTGCTCACAGTCACATGGCTCTGGCGGCTGGGCCAGTGTGCTGCTGTGAACCCATGGACCACACACTTGTGCAGTCTGCTCCAGGGTGCCACCTGCAGAGCCGCTTTAGCTGATCCCTGGTCAGGTGTATGCATTCTCACCCCAAATCCCGGAAGAGAGCATGCATCCTCGCTGGAGGGTGGGCTTGCCCCATCCATTCGGGAGGTGACCAGAGAGTAAGTGGGCTGGTGCTGGTGGGTCTAGCCTGCTCCCTGCAGGATGTGCATGCTGCCCTGAAGCAGGTTAATGCCCAGAGCACCTACTGACGAGTTGTCAGCTCCTGGGACCCTACAGCTTCCCAGCACCGTCAGGGACACGTGGGTATTCTCAGAAATAGCAAAAGACATGACCATTCCTAACACAGATTCCTTAAGTAAAAATTTGAAGAAAAAAAAAAGAATGGAAAAAGTCAAGTGAGTGAGCTTATTTCATAAGCCACAGAGGAAACTGGCAAGACGCCTGTGCTTCCATGAAGACAGCCTGAGGTGCAGATGAGACCTCAAGCCCTGATACCGTCCCATCCCACAGTCGGAATAACAGGGAGTAAACTCCTGATAGAAACAACAGAAGCCAGGTGCAATGGCACACGCCTGTAATCCTAGCACTTCGGGAGGCTGAGACAGGAGGATCACAAGTTCAAAGCCAGCCTCAGCAACGGCGAGGCACTAAGCAACTCAGTGAGACCCTGTCTCTACATAAAACACAAAATAGGGCTGGGGATGTGGCTCAGTGGTCGAGTGCCCCCGAGTTCAATCCCCAATACAAAGAAAGAAAGAGAGAGAGAGAGAAAGAGGAGGAGGGGAGAGGGAGAGAATGAGAGGAGAGAAGGAGAAAGAAAGAAAAGAATATGCTTAAAGTACATTAAGATTTTGAAGTGATCAATGTGGAGTCCATGCCCATTTCTTTATTATCTATCTGTACTAAGTGTAACCTGAAAGAATAAGATCGGTTTGATATAGAAATGTTTGCCTTTAGGTAGAACTAAAATAATCATCCAGATAACAATTAGCCAGAAATAGTCCCCAATTTTCCTCAGTAGCGTTGCTCTTTTGGGGTATGGCTTGGTTTCAGTGCTAGGGCTGGATCCCAAGCACTATGCTGGCAGGCTCTCTATGGAACCTCCCTAGTGCTCGGGAGCTTCAGGCATTACCCTGAGTGTGTGGAATTGGCCACATCTGTGGGGGGCAGTTGGTTGTCATTAAGTGCCAGATAAGGAGTTTCCAAGTTGTCAAGCTCTAAAAAATAGGAAACCAAGAACAGATGTTTCTCCAAACTACGCTTGGGCTTCTGGAGCGTCACCATGCGTGGTCCCTAGAAGCACCATTACAGTGCCCTCCTAGGACAAGAATGAGCAAAGGGCAAGGTGCAGAAGGAGAGAGACCTTAAGCAGGTCTCAGTCAAGGTAGGCCTCCCTCCAGCCCTAGATATGCAGAATTATCCTGTTTCTTGGTGGAATGCTCCCTTGGCACCCTCCTGAAGAAGCCGTGTGCCTTCCTGTGTGATGGAGTCTGCATAGGCCATCCTACAACGACAAACAGAAGGCTGCACTAAGCTTCTTGCTGCAGAAAATAAAATGCAGCCAGCCCTTTGCAGTGATGAATTCCAGACTTCCTCTTTCCAATGCACAGAGAGTACTGGAGAGGACTGCACCTCTGCACTCAGGTGCTGGGGACACATTTCCTTTGAGATACTTCTAAAAACAGAAGATGCTTGTGTCTCCCGGTCACTGCCTGTTCAGGCAGGGGACAACCAGCAGTAGTTTTGCTCAAAGTAATGGAACCTGCTTCTAAGAATTGGTTCAAGCTGAGCACAGTAGTACATACCTGTAATCTCAGTGCCTCAGGAGGCTGAGGCAGGAGAACCACAAGTTCAAAGCCAGCCTCAGCAACTTAGCAAAGCCCTAAGCAACTTAGTAAGACCTTGTTTTTAAATAAAATATAAAAAGGGCTGGGGATGTGGCTCACCGATTAAGTGGCCTGGATTCAATATCCCCAATACCAAAAAAATAATAGTTGGCTCAAAAGAAGGGGTTTTTTTATACTTTGGTTTTTTAAAACAAGCTCCTGAGGTCTTTGAGCACACCCACAAGCCAGGAATCTTTCTTAGGGCAATGCAGTTAGACACCGGTGCAGATTCCCAAGGACGCGAGGGGCTGAGCACGGGAACTGAAGGTTGAACGCTTTCTCCCAAATCCCTGGGAAGTCAGATGGGAGTTTCCAGTGATGAAACATCCCCTCCTCTTGTGAAGAGGCCTCATTCTGCTGATCCTTGCACGGCTGCCCCTTGTCACTCCCAGGCTTTGCACGCTATCCTGCTCACTTATCTCATTGGAACGAGCGTGCTGCATGGCAGGGCTCTAAGTCACCCACTGTGCATGGAGCTCGCAGAAGACAAGGTGGCTCCTGGCAGCAGTGAGCAAGAGCAGGGCGCGGCCATAGCTGGTACCTGGCGTTCTGCTCATGTGTTGCGGGAGGGGATATCTGCTGCCTGATTAATGTTGTTTTTCTTTTTTTCCCTTTCTCTGATAAATTGCTCTAACTTTTCCTCACCTCCGTTGGACAATAGCCATGGAGGGTAAGCACATTGTGTCTGTGTGTCTGTCCAGCTTGCTCTCTCGCACCCAGCTCCCTGCACGTGACCCTGGACTAGCAAGTGGGAAGCCTGGTGCAGGGGTTGGGGGGCACTTTTGCTTGGTTCTTCATCTATCATGATGGACAGATGCCAGAAACAGCCTTGATGTTTGCTGACACCCTTGCAGTGGATGAGCTGTTCTTATCTTTTTCTATCCTATACCCGAACTTAGGAACAAACGAGAACAGAATTAGTTTGTTCCAGTCTCTTTGGGCAAGGTACCCAAGAGTTCAAAAATGGACACTTATAGGGGCTGGGGTTGTGGCTCAGTGGCAGAGCACTTGCCTAGCATGTGTGAGGCACTGGGTTCAATCCTCAGTACCACATAAAAATAAATAATAAAGGTATTGTGTCCATCTACAACTAAAAATGTTTAGGAAAAAAAAGAAATGGGCACTTATAGTCTTAGACTGAGCACCAGCAGATCACAATTGAATGACTGTCATGTACAGCAATTTAGTCTAAACACACACATGCGCGCACATAGTGTCTTTCTTGTACCTAGTATAACTATGTGTTTTGGTGGTGCTGGGGATTGAGCCTATGGCTTTGGGCATGCCAGGCAACTGCTTTGCCACCGAGCTATACTCCAGCCCCCAATTTGAATTTTTACTGTCCAAGATTTTGTAGAGGACCTATGTCATTCCACTTCTAGAACGAGGTTATCTGGTAACATTTAATGTCTTCTGTGCCCCTGGGTGGGCATGTGCACATCGGAGGCTTCATCTGCCCTTTGTCTGGCCTGTGGGGGCGTGCCACAAGACACCCCCACACTGGCCCACCAAAGGAGCTGAGGCTCAGAGGTCCAGGTTCACCCAGCAGGCATCCCAGAGCTGTGGGAAGCCACTTCCCCACAGTCAGTCCCCACCACTGGTATTTCAGGAGTGTCCTATAGGTAGGTAGTGACCACTGGAGACAGACTCCCATGTGAGAGCCTTTCATCGTGAAGAGAGCAGGTTTCTCCCAGGTAGTTTGAAGGCAGCTGAGCTGAGCCATAAGACTTCTTACTGCAGAACTTAACGCAGTAGAAGTGCTCAGTGTTGGTGTAGAGTGTTCAATCATTAGTAAGTGACTTTCTATGGGATTTACTGAATCCTCGGATGTAAGGTATGTGGGTTGTTTCTCTTGTGAATGATCTTGGGGTGTGGAACAGTGAAAGAATCTTGAGTACAGTATATGTCATTCCACTTCATTTCCTTTAACTGAGCTCAGAAAAAATTATTGCCAAACCTGTTTGTCACTTGGGTGAATCACTTTACTGTCTCAAACTGAACTACACCCCATACAAACAAGAAAATCCATCATCTTCCGTGATCATCTTTGATCCCCTTGAAAGTCTAATTTAGCTGTGGTGGTATTCTGCCCTCTGCTGGAGAGCAGAAGAATGATCTGCCTCTTTATTCTCAGCTTCAACCCCAGGAAATCAGTCCTCCTCCAACTGCCAACCTGGACCGGTCCAATGACAAGGTGTACGAGAATGTGACGGGCTTGGTGAAAGCTGTCATCGAGATGTCCAGTAAAATCCAGCCAGCCCCACCTGAGGAGTACGTCCCTATGGTGAAGGTGAGCATGGCCTGTGGCGTGCAGAGGCTGCAGTGCAGCTGCTAGATGTCTCTGACATCCCAGAGTCAGACCTGACGCCTAGGAAGGTGTGGAGGCACCACATGGTGAGGACACTGGCGAGAGCCACCGTCATTGTGAACCCCTGCTCTTTCCTTTGTTTTCTCGCGTTGGTAAACATTAGGATGGCAGTGTCCTGTAAGAGAAGCCATCTTTCACAAATTTAGTCTGTAGTTAAAACAGCAGCTTCAGGAGGGTACTATCAGCAGGAGGCATTTATGTAAAGCTGAGGGACATGCAGGAAAATACTGAATGAGTCTGACACGTACATAGGGAATTTATCTGTGTTACTTTTTGTGGGGGGGTGCTGGGGCTTGAACCCAGGGCCTTGTGCATACAAGACAAGCATTCTACCAGTTGAATTATAGCCCTACCCCTGTGTTGCTGTTGTTCTTAAACTAAGGGGTGGGTATGTGTGTATTTGTTGAATTAAAAAAAAAATAAAAGGAGACTGAAATAAAAATACCACACCTGTGGACTGTTTTCCAAATTGTGCTCAGTGGAGTGGGGTCCTGGGAGGTAATAACAGATGCTGTCCAAACAAGGCTGCCCAGGAGGCTCAGCCTTGCTCCTGCTAGACCCTCATGATGGCATACAGGTGCACAAAAGTGTCCTGCAATTCAAAGAGTACTGTCGAACTTAGCTTTAGTGTTTCTAAAATGTACTTGCACATACTTTTTTTTTTCATGGTGGTAAGTTTACCATCCTTGGAGCTGAGCATGGTGGCACATGCCTATAATTCCAGAAGCTTGGGAGGCTAAGGCAGGAGGATTACAAGTTCAAACTCAGCCTCAGCAACTTAGCAAAGTCCTAGGCAACTTGGCAAGACTCTGTCTCTAAATAAAATATAAAAAGCACTGGAGATGTGGCTCAGTGGTTAAGTGCTCCTGGGTTCAATACCCAGTTAAAAATTTAAAAACAAAAAAAAAATTTTTACCATCCTTGTATATATGTAACTAGAAGGCACTAGTAAAAACATTTTCTAAAATTTAGCATCTTCCCCCATATTAAATTCTGTGGCGTTAAGCACCAAACTGAAATCACATCAACTGAGCTCTGATTCGTCATTCCCCTCCTGCTCAGCCCCCCACCCTCTATTCTGCTTTCTGTCTTTGGATCTGGCTGTTTAGGCTCTATTGCTTAGAGAGAGCCATGCAGCCTTTGTCCTGTTGGGATGGGCTTCTGTAGCTGGGAAAGATGTCCTCAAGGTTCCTCCCTGTGGTAGCATGTGTCCGAGTCTCCTTCATCTCTAAGGCTGAGCAGCATCCCGCTGTATGTCTATACCAGCTTTGGTTTGTCCATCTGTCCACCAGTGGACACTTGGTTGCTTCTGCCTGGTGGCTCTCATGAAGAGAGCATACAGATAGTTCGCGGGGGCTCTGCCTTCAGTCCTGGTGTACAGTTGTAAGTGGGAGTGCTGGCAGGCAGGGTGGCCCTGTTGTGATCCTTCCAGGTCCTGCCACAGCACTTCATAGCAGCTACACTTCTGACTTCCCCTACTGTCCACAAGAACTCCGGCTTCTCTGCCTTCTCAGCAGCATGGGTGGTTGTCTGTTTTGTTGTGTGATTGCTTTGAAGAAATGTCTATTCAAAGCCTTTGCCTGTGCTTTAATTAGGTATTTTGTTGTTGATTTGTGGGATCAAACCCACTCTTTTAGTGTACCTATTAGCAATCTTTTCTAACAGCTTCTTATAAACCATCAGTGTAGAAAAGCTGCTTAAAAACTGAGATATTTCTTGATCATTCTGGTTCATATTTTAAACTGCTCCTGTAACCATCATGGCCAAAGTTCTTCTGGGAGAGCATGATGAACCCATAGCCAAGTTTGAAATAATGACTCAGTGGTAGACAAAAGTACTCTGGGTTTCCAACATGTCCCAATTGTGCGTGTTGATCTTATAGCAGCTACTCTTTTAACCGTATCAGTCATGTACGTGGGACGCTCTGTTCAGCAACTGGCCACTTAGAGTAGTGGCCCATAGGACTGTATACCCAAATGACACTGCAGCCATCCTAGTTGTGCAGGCAGATTCTGTGGTGTTCCATGATAACAGTTGCCAGCGATGCCTTCCCAAAGCATTTCCCTCTTAGATAAGGCCCGACTGCTTTGGCCAGATGATTCCACCCTTCTGCATCCTGATCCAAGTATAAATGCCATTTTCTTACTGGTTTTATTCATATTACATGTATAATTTGGCATCTTGGTCATACATCTTGGATCCTCATAAGAATAACAATACTAGTAATTTGAAATTTAGCTGGGCACTGGCATGCACCTGTGATCCCAAAGACTTATGTGGCTGAGGCAGGAGGATCACAAGTTCGAGGCCAGCCTGGGCAGAGAGATCCTGTTTCAAAAAAGGACTAGGAGCCAGGCATGGTGGCACACGCCTATAATCCTAGCAGCTCAGGAGGCTGAGGCAGGAGGATGGTGGGTTCAAAGCCAGCCTTGGCAAAAGCAAGGCACGAAGCAACTCAGTGAGACCCTGTCTCTACATAAAATACAAAATAGGGCTGAGGATGTGGCTCAGTGGTTAAATGCCCCTGAGTTCAATCCCTGATACAAAAAAAAAAAAAAAAAAAATATGGAGTAGAAGATTCAAAATGGCCTCAAGAGTAGATCCCATGCAGCCGGGTGCGGTGGCACATGCCAGTAACCCCAGCACTTTGGGAGGCTGAGACAGGAGAATCACGAGTTCAAAGCCAACCTCAGCAATGGTGAGGCGCTAAGCAACTCAGTGGGACCCTGTCTCTACATAACACACAAAATAGGGCTGGGGATGTGGCTCAGTGGTCAAGTGCTCCTGAGTTCAAGCCCTGGTACCAAAAAGAAACAGATTCCATGCACCTACATGAGGTAGATGTCATCTGCCTCCCCTGTGTGGGCACCATCATCTTCCTGCGAGCTCAGTGAGAACAGAGCTTGCCTATTTCCTAGTGTCTGTGTGACGCTTCTTACCTGGGTGACCACTCTGGTGCATTACAGTGGAGGGCAGAGATCTGTCTTTACGGGAATAGGAGCCTTGTAACGTAGAAGATGGGGTCAGCACTAAGAACAAGCAGTGCAGGATTTTTTCTTAAAACTGCTAGAAACTGTGTGTGTACGTGTGTGTGCGCGCGCGTACGTGTGTACATGCACTTCACTTACAAGGTGACATGGTCGGTGCCAGCATGAAACTCCCATGTGCTCTAACCCTGGCTGTGATTCTTGTCTGTTAGGAAGTTGGCTTGGCCCTGCGGACACTATTGGCTACCGTGGATGAGACCATTCCTGTCCTCCCAGCCAGCACGCACCGAGAGGTAGGCACAGCACTGGGAGAGTCAAATGCAGGGCCACGCACAGGGACAGCTGTGGGTGGTCATGCACATCAGGACCAGCTGAGCCTGGCTCTGGATGCTCTGCAGGTGATGGCCTTTCCGCTTGCTCTGTCCCCTGCCAGGGTTGGCACCTGCTTAGGCTCAGAGCCATGTGTGAGGCCTTCCCCTGGGGAGCAGGGTGGCTGTGAGCACTCAGGGGAGCTGCTGTCGGTGCTGAGCTCCTCCAGGGTGGGGGACGCAGAGATGATGAGGAACGGCATTGCCGTTCCCTTTGAATACTCCTTCCCAAACATTGGTAAGTGATAGCGGCTTTCCCTTTAAAGCAGTGATGTGAAATATCCTTTTAAATTAATAAACATGTCTAAAGTTTTTAAGGGACCAAAGTTTACCCCAGATATAGTCTCCCAGCAGCAGTCATCGCTTCCACCACCTTTCAGTAGTTCGGCCTCGTTCTGACTTACAGATGAAGGGCAGTGCCTGCAGTGTGTCCGAGTGGTCTCAACCTGGCGCACACTCTTCAAACAGTTGAGCCTGAACTTGGTCATTAAGTCAGTGTCACCAGGCATGGTGGTGCGCACCTGCCGTCTCAGGCTGGCAGGGTAGGGGAGGCAGGAGGATGGCAAGTTGGTGTCACATCTCAAGTAGCAGGACTCCTAAGGCAGAGTGGAGTTCTCAGGATGTCGCATCCAAGGCGCACAGTGTCTGTGTGATGTCATTCTGGGGAGCTACACCTTGCCTCCTGAGGGGCAGCTGAACACAGCTACCATTGGTGGTTCCTCTGTTAGAAACACGTAGTGCCTCTGAGTGGTCTCCCCAGTGCAGCCCTTTCTTTTTTTTTTTTTAAAGATTTTTTAAAATCTTTATTTTATTTATTTATGTATTTGGTATGTGGTGCTGAGAATCGAACCCAGTGCCTCACATATGTGAGGCAAGCGCTCTACCACTGAGCCACAATCCAGCCCCCAGTGCAGCCCTTTCATAGCAAGCAGGTGTTCACTGGTTTACCTGCTTCTCCAGGGCTCTAAATGGTTTTCCAATATCAGTGACAAGTTTGCCAGAAACCAGAGGAGTTCATGTCTAGAGGCAGGAAAAGGGGTCTAACTAGGGGTTTCTGCAGGACTGTAGTCAGCACTTACTACAGCCACTAGCTGAAGTCGCCACTCGCGCCCCTGATTCTCGTGCAAGCAGGTCCTTCCCCCATGTGGGTTGTTGTTGAGTCATTCTGTAGGAGGCACCTTCTGTGGGCCTGCTTCCCCCTCTGCACCCCTCTCTGCTGCCCACCATGCCTCCTACGGAGCAGCCCATCCCTGCTCAGCTCCCCTCCTGGCAGCTGGGCTCAGCTCTCTGGGGTGACCCTCTGGGGAGTGCAGGGGCCTCCAGGGCCTGGTCTTACTTTCCTCCCTGAGACCCCACCCCAGGCCAGAGCCCTCCCACTCACTTCTGTCCAGGTCCCTCCCCTTGCTATCACTCCGCTACATTGAGTGTTGTTGTCCCCCAAGGTGCCACCTGTTTGTATTAAAGAATACCCCACATCTTGGCAGCCACCTCACTTCCACAGATCCCAATACCTGATGCTTCCCAAGCCGCTGTGTGGTAGGACCATACTGAGCTCAGGTCTCCAGCTGTCTATTGGGTGCCGGTAGGAGCCATCTGCTTGTCTCTGCTTGCTTCCCTAGCCAGGGCCCACCACACACTGGCCAGCCTGCCCCATCAGTCCCCTCCACATGGGTTGCAGACACTGTTGAGTCTCAGGTAGGCCCTCATCCTCACAGACCACTGTCACCTCCCCAGACTGCCACAAGCCTTGTCTTCCTGCTCTTCCACCAGAGCTTTCTCTCTGAGGCAGATCTCTAGATTATACTGTTTTCTTCCTAAAAATCTGATCTGCCTACCCACCACCAAGCTCAGCAAGAGAGGGTCAGCTCAGCATGGCCTGAGAAGTCCTGCAGTGGAAGCCAGCCTACTCAGTGCAGGCCAAATCCAGGCTCTCCTGGGAAGTCTCTGAGGCAGAATGAGTTGCCCCCTTCTCACTATGAATTTCTGTTGTGTGACCGTTCCCGGGGTTCACAGGTGGCCCCATGACTGGTCTGTGTGTACAGACATGTCTGATGGCTCCTCACATCCACAGCACAAAGTACCTTGTGCATGTTAAATGCTCTAGAAGGGCCACAAGTGCAGATGGCTGTCACCCCTGGCTGGTGAACAGGAGGGCTCATGAGACTCCACACACGAGCCTTTGGCCCTGAGGGGGCAGTGTGCAAGTCCCACGCCTGCTTGTGCCGAGGCAGGGCCAAGGGCCTTCTGACACCAAGAACCGTCTCATGCAGCTCTGGGAGGTAAGTCTGGAGAGATGCCAGGAGTCCAGACCCAGGCTTTTGTCCTGGGTGGGAAATAGGCCTTCAGCAGGTCACTTTGTATCTCAGCTACCCATGTTGATGTGAGAGAACGTGGACCAGGTCATCTCTGAGGTTCTGTCAGGTTCTGTGATTGACTTTAAGATGAAGGAATGCCCTGCCGGACAGTGAGGTGGGCGTCCAGACAGCAGACGCAGCATGGAAAGGAACCCATGGTGACAGTGAGGTGGACGTCCAGACAGCAGGTGCCGCCTGGAGAGACAGTCACAGAGACGGCAGGGCTGTGGTGGAAGCAGGCCTGCTGGGCAGAACACATGCACAGGCACACGGCACTGACCAGGAGGCCCAGGAGGGAGGGTTTCACCCTGCTGCTTCTAAGATTTATTTGAGGGAAAGATTATTTTTTTCATGTTGGCACCAAAAAGAAGCTTTGTGAAATCACATGGAAAAGGGGCAGGGGTGGGGTTCACTGGGAAGGTGCATGCCCAGCATGCACAGGCCTTGGATTCTATCCCCAGCCCTGCAAAACAGGACAAGAAAGTTCCCTGAAAGGTTCCTCAGAAGCCGTCCTCCTGACCTGCCTCTTGTCCTTCCAGATTGAGATGGCACAGAAGCTGCTCAACTCCGACCTGGGAGAGCTCATCAGCAAGATGCGGCTGGCCCAGCAGTGCGCCATGACCAGCTTGCAGCAGGAGTACAAGAAGCAGATGCTGACTGCCGCCCACGCCCTTGCAGTGGATGCCAAGAACCTGCTGGATGCCATTGACCAGGCGAGACTAAAGCTGCTCGGGCAGGCGAGGCCGCATTGAGCCCGCCTGGGGGCCGCACCATCTCCCCTGGGAAGGTGCTCGACAGCCTTCCACCAGCAGCCAGAGCCAGTGTGTCCTCAGGCGCCAGCACTGCGGCTCTATCCGAGCAACAGCCGGCTGAAAACCTCTCTCACATAAGTTTAACCACATCTTGACTTGGGTTCATTTTTGTTGTCTTTTTTTAAATCATGATGTTCAGAAAAGTCCGGGGTCCAAAATGTGGCATTTTTCAAGAATGAAAATTATACATTAAGAAGCTTTTAAGAATGTGAAGGCCAGATACAGTGGTGCATGCCAGGAAGTTTGCAAGTTCAAGGCCATCCTGAGCAACTTAGCAAGACCCTATGTCAAAATGAAATTAAAGCAGGAATGTGAAGAGCAGTTGATGTTCCTGTTGGGATGTTTTAATGGGAATGGCCTGGGGGCTGTGTTCATTCCTGACCTGCCTTCACTGAATATAGGAAGAAGAGAATGTGGTGAAGAATCCCAGGAGACCCAGGAGGCTGAGGATTCCTTTCTTGCCATAGCATTATTATCCAGACTGGGGTTTTGCTAGAGCACCCTTCTGTTGCAATATGCTAATCCCATTTACAAAGAAAGAATATAAAAGCTATATTTTGAAGACTCGAATCATTTCAGAAAAAAACTAGCACCCTTCTGTCTCCCGCCTTTCACTTCATGTGGACATGGAAGCGCTGGGCTAGGGACTCGTGTCTTCTCACCAGGACAATGTGCCCGTTGTTTGTAGCAGTGTAATTTCTCTTGGAAGCAGAAATGCTTTGTACCAGAGCACCTCCAAACTACAGCGAGGAGTCCAGATCCACCGATTTCCATTTTTATATGATTTATAAGGAAAGATTAAAGCCATGTCGACCCCTCACAGCCACGGGCACTGGCTGACCTCATCGTGTCTGTCTTCCCCACAGAGAACTAAGCGGGACGCAGGGGTTTGGTTCTCTAGATGTCCAGCTATTGCACCATCGTCCTCTTAGATCATTCTGAAGAACACACCCTCCCTTTAGTTTGTCGGGGGATATGAATTATTCTCAGGAAGAATATAATGAACTGTACAGTTACTTTGACCTATTAAAAAGGTGTTGCCGTAAGGTTCTTGTTGCAGTGTGCTTTTTTTTTTTTTTAATTTTCCTTCAGATGACTTAGAATTTTTCAAAGGAGTTGTCAGATACGGTAGCACACAGGAAAGCTCTCATTAATGCTGGTTTCTTTGTTCCTGTGTCTTCTGAGCATCTGGAGGGCTGTCACATGGGTGACCGCCCCACATCAGCTGACCCTAAGTCCCGTCACACTTATAGAATGCTGGCTCAAGGTGTTCCTGCATGGAGGTTCCCTCTGCAGGCCTAGTGGCAGAATCATCCATTCAGACTCAAGGAAGCCATTTGGGCACAGGTCCCTTGTTAAGGGAATTGTTGGCTTTGGTCACCCAGGCCCTCCCTGATCTTGCTGCAATCTCTGAACCACAGAGCAAATAGAACTGGGTCCCACAGCTCCAGGACTATGGGAAGGAGAAGGCTTAGGAACAAGGACCCCAGAGAGGAATCTTGGGGTATGTTCTCTGATAAACATGTATTAATAGATGCACAGTCAGTTCCATCTTTGGATGTGTGGCATTTTCCTCGTCTGCAGGAAGCATCAGGGCTGCTGTGTTTTGAGCCAATCTTTATTTTCTGGCACTCTTGGATCTCTTACATCAGCTTCCTCAGTTTTAAGATGATGGTACAGGCTGGGGTGTGGCTTATGGTAGAGAACTTGCCAGGTTCAAGCCCCAATACCACATACACACACACATACACGCACACAAAGGTGGTTATAAGGACAGTGATTATGAAATAAGAACAACCCAGTGTAGCAGTGAGGGGCTGCAGGGCTATCTTATGCTTGCGGGGTAAGCATAAGATAGCGTCCCAGCTCCCACAGCTGCAACAACCAGAGCTTTGCAGACATGGCCATGTGTCCCCAGGGAGGAGGCCAGAACTGCCCCTTTCTCCCCTCAGAGGCCTCAGAGCAAGGCTTGCCCACAGTCAAGACACCCTTTCCCCTGTGATCCATGTTCCAGAAATCCTTTTTTTCCTCCTAGGCAAAAGATAGCAGGTAAGTCTCACACCTTCGTGCACTCCATAGAAAGATATTGGCTTTGAGAACAGGTGGAGAGGCAGGCTGCCTCCATGCCAGGAGGGCTGGAGGATAAAGGGGCAGTGTGGCCCCCACAGGCAAATACAGGCTGGCAGCGCCAGGCAGAGGCCCATGAGGGAGGGCTCGGTGGCGCAGAGACCCAGGGAGAAGTCCGCGTGAGCCTAAAGGTCCTCAGATTGCTCCACTTTAAGGTTCTGCCTGCCTGCTTGCTACCCAGGTGGCTTGGTCTTGGGAGGCAGTCCCCCACCTCTCTCCTGAGTGCTCTTTAATTTACATTGCTTTAGTTGAAAAATAATTTAAATAGAGAAATGTGCACATAAACAGAGCTCACTGAATTCTTCACAAAGGAACACCCTATCATAACTGACAGGCAGGCTCAGACTAGAACCATCACCCCAGAAGTCCTAGATCCTCCTCTCACTTCCACTGCCCTAGGAGGGTAGCCCTCACACTGAATTTCTTTATCAACCATGAGATCTGATCTGCATGCAGCAGGAACCCCTGGGTGAAGAGCTGGGTGCTTTCTTCAAGTGTGTGCATGCAGTCAGTGGTGCTCGGCCGCTCGCCCACCGAGGCATCCTCCATGTGGTCCTGGCCACTTGCAGGTTGCTTCTGGGTTCTTTCCTTGCTGGCTTCTTTGGGTATCTATGTTGCTGTGTTTGTCCGTCATTGTGTGAGCTCTGAAGGCATTCCACAACATGAGCACGTCACAGTGATCTGCCCACTCACCTGTTAAGAAATGGGACATTGAGGGGGTTTTCAGTTTGCCAGTAAAGCTGCCACAGCTTTATTGTGTGTGCAGCTGGCTGTGATGGCACACATCTGTAATCCCAGCAGCTCAGGAAGCCGAGGCAGGAGGATTGCCAAGTTCAAGGCCAGCCTATGCAACTTAGCAAGATCCTGTCTGAAAAAAATTAAAAGGGTTGAGGTAGCAAAGTGACCCTGGGTTCAGTCCCCAGTACTGGGTCGGGGAGAAGACATGTACAATTACCCATGTCCATTTCTCATGGACAAGTAAACAGTGAAATTTCTGGAACACAATATATATGTGCTTAACTCACTAAAAACTGCCAAACTGCCTGCCAGTGTGGGAATGCTCTGGTTGCTCCACATTCACTCAGCATCAGGTTCCCTGAGTCTCTGATCACTAGGCTTTCTGTGGGTGTGTGTGCCAAATACAATCTGATGTCAGCGTCCAGGGGCCATCCTTTCCTAGCCACTTGCCTGTTGTGAAGCATTGACTCAAATATTCTGCCTTTCTAAAAGTTGGATGGGGCCAGGTGTGGTGGCACACGCCTGCAATCCCAGCAGCTCAGGAGGCTAAGGCAGGAGGATTGAGAGTTCAAAGCTAGCCTCAGCAAAAGTGAGGCGCTAAGCAACTCAGACCCTGTCTTTAAATAAATTACAAAATACGGCTGAGGGTGTGACTCAGTGCTCAAGCGCCCCAGAGTTCAATCCCTGGCAACCTCCACCAAAAGAAAAGGTTGAGTCGGGTACAGTGGTGCACACCTGTAATCCCAACTACTAAGGAGGCTGGCTTTGAACTTGCGAATCTCCTGTCTTCAGCCTTCCAAAGTGCTGGGATTACAGGCATGCACCTCCGCACCTGGCTAATCCTTTTTATTTTTGAAAGACTCTTTTTTGGTAGTGCTGGGGATTGAACCCAGGACCTCACACGTGCAAGGAAAACGTTATACCACTGAGGCACATCCCCAATTCTTTTTATTTTTTATTTTGAAACAGGGTCTTATGAAGTTGCTTAGGGTCTTGCTAAATTGCTGAGGTTGGAGTGACTGAGCGGCGGATTGAGGCTTCTGGATCAGCCAGTGCCCTCACGGCATGGTCTCAGCTGGTTTCTCCTGGGTTCCATACAGCCAGCGCTGCGTTGGGGGACCCTGAGCAGCAGCACCCACTGCTAAGGGAGCCTGCGGCCCACCCAGGTGCTCATGATGGGTCTGATCTTGGCTAAACCATGGAGCCTCTTCTGCAGCCAATAGCTTGTCCCTCCTTAATTCACTTTGGAAACCAACGTTTCAGAATGATACATGATGATGAGTTTTGCTATCAGGCCTTCAACACTGTGGTTGTCATCATCATCAAAAATGTGGAGCAGAATTGTTTGAAGATGGCTCCAAGGCCAGCCACGGTGGCACACGCCTGTTATCCCAGCGGCTCCGGAGGCTGAGACAAGAGCATCGCAAGTTCAAAGACAGCCTCAGCAACAGCGAGGCGCTAAGCAACTCAAACACAAAGTAATTATAGTGGGACTAGGTAATGCGGGGAAAACCACCATTCTTATCAATTCTTAATGAATGAAGTGGTTCATCCTTCTCCAACTATAGGAAGCAATGTTGAAGAAATAGTTGTAAAAAATACTCATTTTCTTATGTGGGATATTGGTGGTCAAGAGTCCCTGCAGTCATCTTGAAACACGTATTACTCCAACACAGAGTTCATCCTTCTTGCTGATAGCACTCACAGGGAATGACTAGCTATTACAAAAGAAGTATACAGAATCCTGCCTCATAAGGATTTGAGGAAGGCTGCAGTGCTTATCTTTGCAAATACACAGGATATGAAAGGATGTGTGACAGCAGCTGAAATCTCTAAATACTTCACCATTGGTTCACTGAAGGATCATCCATGGCACATTCCGTCCTGCTGGGCTTTAACAGGAGAAGATTCACGCCAAGGTCAAGAATGGATGACCTCCTGGATTGGCGTGAGATAACTTTTTAGCTTGAAAGAGACTGGTCTGTTTATTCTATGACATGGACATTTTCCCTAGTACTTTTTGCTGCATGTTTAATTTATAACAACACAAACCAACACTTGAATCAAGTGCAGCTGAACTAGAACATAAAAAGATTTTTTGTTGGGGCTGTGGTTGTGGCTCAGTGGTAGAGTACTTACTAGACTGGCACATGTGAAGCCCTGGGTTTGATCCTCAGCACCACATAAAAATAACTAAATAGAGGTATTGTGTCCATCTACAACCAGAAAAAAAATATTAAAAAAAATTTTTTCTTAACTTTTTTTAAATGCACGATTCTTCAGTTGGATGAACATAATGTGTAACTGTGGTTTTCAGCAACAAACTCCTCTGACTACCTATTCTATATTCTAATTATTCAGTGACTGCCCTGTAAAAATTGTTGTATGTTTAATGTTTTCAGAAGTATTGTCACAACCTTTATGACCAATTTCTTTCCGTTCATGAACACCACTCCCTCCTCCCAGGTTTGACAGTTTTAGTGGAAAATATCACGTACTGCTACCGAATTTCTCCAGAACTAAATATTTGTTCTTTCTGTAAATCATTTCTTTCTGGTTTTTTATTTAGAATTTATTCTAAAGAAATAAATTTGCCTAGAAGATACATATAAGAAAGATTAAACATCATGAATGTATGCCTTTAATTCCCTCACATATTACATTTCATGGAATAAGTGTAAGTTGCTATTAGCATGGAAATTAAGTAGACTATTAATTTGTGTAAATGAACTGAGTTTACTTTTCTGGTTAAAACATTTGGTAAAAACTGATCCAGGTAAAATGTTTATTTGAAAGCCTGGTGTGGATGGTCGGTACTGTTGAATTAATCTGGTATTTTAGGAGTGTCACATTATTCACTGTGTATATAATAATCCGAAGTTATTAAAGCACACCAGCACTAAAATTTAAAGAAATAAAAATAAAAAAATAAATTGTTGAGGCTGGCCTGAAACTTGTGATCTTCCTGCCGCAGCCTCCAGAGTCACTGGAATGACAGGCTCCACCACCACACCCAGATAACCTTGTGTTCTTGAGAAAGGAACTTAGATAACTGGAGACTTTGCTTTTTTAATAATGTATGTATGTAGGTAGTGCTACAAATTTCCTTCTCGGCATTGCTTTAGCTACATCCAGATTTCTACTTGCTCCTCTGAAGCAAGGAGCCACTGTTGCCATGGGTCCAGGTCCCCACAAGACCTGGTACAAAGGACTGTGAGCAAGATTAGCACAAAATGTAACTAGCTGGAGAATGCTGGGCACACATCACCCTGGCAAAAGGAAATCCTGATTTCTGGACGTAAATATGGAGTGCAAGGGGCCTTGACTCTCACAGTCTCTGCTTGTCCTGACACAGGCTGCATAATCACACATGCACACATGTATTTAACCCAGCAGAGCCTATGTGGCAGTATGGTCTAAGCAGCAGTGTTTAAAATGTAGTCAGGCTGGGCGAGGTACCACACACCTATAATCCCAGTGGCTCAGGAGGCTGAGACAGGAGGATTGAGAGTTCAAAGCCAGCCTCAGCAACTTAGCAAGGCCCTCAGCAATTTAGTGAGACCCGGTTTCTAAATAAAATATTTGAAATAGGGCTGGGGATGTGGCTCAGTGATAAAGCCCCTCTGGGTTCAAACCCTGGTAAAAAAAAAAAAAAAAAAAATGTAGTCCATTCTATCAGTATAACCTATTTACAGCTGTAAATAACCTGTATAACCTATTTACAGTTCATTCATTTTACTAAACTAATTTCTTGAGTATTTGTGGAGAAAATATAGAAAGAAACATACTTAGTATTTGTGGAGAAAATATAGAAAGAAATATACTTTCTCTCATTGAATTTTTTTTTAATATTTATTTTTTAGTTGTAGGCAGACAGAATATCCTTATTTTATTTTTATGTGGTGCTGAGGATCGAACCCAGTGCCTCACGCGTGCTAGGCGAGCACACCACCACTGCGCCATAACCCCAGCCCTCTGTCATTGAATTTAAAAAAAAAAAATTTCAGACAAGTGGTGGTACACGCCTGTAATCCCAGCCCTTTGGGAGGCTGAGACAGGAGAATCATGAGTTCAAAGCCAGCCTCAGCAATGAGGAGGCACTAAGCAACTCAGACCCTGTCTCTACATAAAACACAAAATAGGGCTGGGGATGTGGCTCAGTGGTCAAGTGCCCCTGAGTTCAATCCATGGTACCAAATATATGTTAGGAAAGCTAGACTTCCATGACCCAAAATGTCACAGAGTACACACAGTTCTGACAGCAGTGATCCAGTAGTGCTAAGTCTACTAAAAAGCACAGGAAGAGAAGGAATTTAAAATATTCAAGACATTAAATGCAGGACTGTGACTCCAAACTGCCATTTAATATGCTTTGTATCGTAGGATATAAAACTAACGTCCTACCTACAGCATGTTGGGCTGACAGCCAAGACAGTCCAAGCTTCCCATAATTCAATATCCCACTATTTTCTGGTTGTAACCAAAAATAAACAACCAGTAAATGATTTCACTTCTAAAAAAAAAATCACTTACACTTAAAAAATGGGATGAGGTGGGATTCCCTCCTTTTTAAAATGTTTCTAGAGCTACTAAAAAACTTGCATTTACAAAATAGTTGTTAAAAAATATTCCTCTGGGTGGTACCAGAAGGGAGACAGGACCACTGGTAAGACATGGTGGATGATTACTCAGACTTGGCTCCTTCTCTCCTGTTTCATCAGAGGCTGGGCTCCCCTTGTTTCCATTTTTCATCTCTCAGGTCATGTTTTCTGCAGATAAATCTTCTTTGGTTCTTGGGAGCCTCTTCAGCCTGTTTTCCCTTTGCTCCCTTTTTCTCTTTAGTTTGAACTTTTTTGTCCAAAGATTTTACCCTTGCCTGCCGCCTTCCTGGCCTTGGCGTCTGCCTTAGCAGGCACAAGCGTAGCCTACAGGCAACAGGCAGGTGGCTGCCTCTTGGTCTCTTCTTGGGCGTCCTGATGGGGCGTGTGCGGGTGCTGTAGCCCGGGAGCCTTCTGAAGCTGCACTGCCTGGCCGCAGCTGCTTCCACCCGTCAACACATTTTAAAACCTCATCCGGGATTTGTGATACTTCTGATGTTGGCAAGACCCTAATTTCACCAGTAAGGTGAGATTTCTGCTAGTCCCTCCTCCACACTCAGTCCTAATTCATTTCCTAGCATCAAAACAGCCCATTATAGAGGCCAAAAACCTTGTACAGAAGTCAAATGTGAAATTTTGGTTTCTGACTTGCCATTTTCTTCAAGCTGCTCAGTGACCGGGAAGGCTGGACAGTGCTGAAGCCTCCAGAATCTCCTTCCTAAGCTCAGTGTCCAGGGAATGCCTCCTTTCTTCTGGGCTGCAAACCCTGCCATCTCTCCACCACCCTGGTCCTGCCTAGCTACAGCCTTGCACTGTGAGGATGGGGCCAGGACAGAGTCCCCCAGGGTCACTCTTCAGGACACACCCCAAACTGGCGTGTCCTCCACCCATGGACTGTTTTTTCAAACTGTATTGCTCACTTCCTGTCTGACTATGGAGTCTGTCTCACTTCCTGTCTGACTATGGAGTCAGGCAGGACCAGGCCAATCTAGACAGGAGTCCAAAAAGCTGAGAAAAGGTGAATTTGTTTCCTGTCCTTTTGGGAACCAGGACACATCCGCCCCTGGACACCCAAGTTCTCCAGCCTTCGACCTCAGTCGGAGAGTTCCCCGGTGGCTCCTCTGGGTCTCCAGCCTTCAAACTTGGACTGAGCTACACCTCTGGTTTCCCTGGTTCTCTGATTTGCATATTCTGCAGGTGATGGGACTTCTCTGTGTGCCCGTTCCCCTAGTGAATCCCTTCTCAGCTGGCTAGCGAGCTGGCCAGCTCCTGTTGACTCCACTTCTCTGGAGAACCCCAGCTGACATGAGGTTAACATGCTAAGGGGACGGAGCCAGACACACAAAGCGCATATGGCATGACCATTTCCAGGATGCCCACAGTCCATAGGGCCAGGAGGTATGTCAGGGCTTGCCAGAGCCTGGTAGGAGGTCATGGAGAGTGGCTACCGCCAGTTTCAGGGGCTCTGCTGGGGTGAGGAACATGGTAGGGAACTGGCTGGAGGCAGTGTCTGAACAGTGTTGTCCCTGTCCCAATGTCACTGTAACGGTTAATTTTACATTGGTGTATTTACCACCAGTTTTAAGAGGAGGTGGGCATGGTGGTGCCCCAATGGTCCCAGCTACTTGGGAGGCTGAGGCAGGGAGATCACTTGAGCCCAGGAGTTCAAGACCAGCCTGGACAACGTAGCCTGACCTCGTCTCAAAGAAGAAAAGAGAAGAAAGCCTTAAAAGTAGGGAGAAGGAAAACAAATGTGGGGACTGAGGAGAGTCATCCCAGCTCCCTCCCTTGAGGGTTCTTAGGGAGCCACCTAACTAGCCCTGCCCAGAGTGCAGTCTGGGTGAAGCTGGGAAGCTCACTGTTAACTTCACAGCAGGGCCTGCCATCCTGAAGCACCTCAGACTGTCACGCAGGCCCAAGTGCCCTTTCTATACCTTGTTTTACAGACAGTGCCACAAAACCAGAGCCAAATCCTGCATCTGTCCCATGTGGCTCCCACTTCCCTCACTTAGGGACTACACTCAGGTTATGCGTGCAGTGTGCGTCCCAGGCTATGGGGCAGTGACTGAGCTGAGCAGGACTCAGAACAACCCAGAACTCACTAAGGAACAGGGAGAAATCTGAAGGGCAGTTTCCAGAGGGGGCTACATTTTTTTTTTTAAACTGAGGATTAAACCCAGGAGCCCTTTACCACTGAGCCACATCTTCAGTCCTTTTTTTGTTTGGAGGCAGGACACACTAAATTGCCCAGGCTGGGCTAGAATTTGCGACCCTTCCGCCTCCTGAGTCACTGGAATTACAAGCATGCACCACTACACCTGGCCCAGAGGGTCCACTTCTGTACAGGATCCTCCCTGTGTGAAAGGAGAACCTGCCAGCACCTGCCCAATCCCACCTGCACCCTGATCAGGAAGACATTTCCACCAGGCCTGACGCATGCACTATTGGGGGTCTAGACTCTGGACTCCCTGCTTTGCAGGGGTGCTCTGACTTAAAAACAGGATGGAGTGGCTTGGACCCCAACCCATCAGGATGGAAGAGCAGCAGCCAAGACAGGCCTAGGAATCTCTGAAGGCCCAGAGCAGCTGATGGGAGCATTTAAGCACATCTCCTCCCTCTCCTCAGCCCTCCTCTCCCTTCCCGCTTCTTCCTTCCCTCTCCCCCTCCTGCTTCTCCCCCTCCCCCCTCCCTCCCTTCCTGACGGTAGTCATGCATCTGGTGAGGAGGGAGCAACTTGGCCCACTGATGCCAAGTCTGAACTGGAACTGGAGTGTTTTCTGGAACCTGCACGTGTTTCAAGAGCCATGGGCTGGCATCCACATAAAACTCAGGTCCAGTCTTTTTCTGCCCTAACAGCAAAGAATAAACTGACAAGTGCGCTGTCGGGAGTGAGCCTCGTTGGAACGGTGTCTGCCTTACTCTTTTGTTAAAATCTTAAGAACATCTGATCCTGATGTCTAATAAAATGAATGAAGGTTTCTCTGATTTTATCCTTGATGCTCACTGAATAAATCCCCAAAGCCAAAACTGCACATGAGCACACACATGCACACACCTTTACCAAGTGACCATGGGACCCTGTCACACCCTGTCTTCATAAGTAACGTGTTCCACTTGGTGTGTGTTATACTGCATTGTTGTGAATTCCCTCAAAGAGTGCATTGATTGATTTTCTTGTTCCTACAATATATGATAAAATAGGTACTTGAATTTTGTTTTTATCATTTAAATCTTGACTGCTTTTAGTAATCTGTCTTATGTGTCCCTTAGTTTATTTCTCAGTAGATTCTATGCTGTTTCTGGAAATGTGTCTGAGCACACTGATGTGGGTTGGAAGATGCAGTTGCCTCCTGAAGGGAGTTAAGTCTGGGTAATAGGGAGGTCAAGCTCAGCAAAGCAGATTGCATGCCAAATGTTCCCATAAAATAAATAAGCTAAATCTACAACTCTAAGGATCTGACAAAAATGTATTTAAAGAATTAATAAAGCAGGCTGTAGTGGTGCACACCTGTCAATCCAGCTACTGGAAGGCTGAGCTAGGAGATCACAAGGCCAGCCTGGGCAACTTAGTGAGACCCTGTCTAAAAATAAAATAGAAAGGGCTGAAGATGTGGTAAACCCCACCACCACCACCACCACCATTCAATCCCCAGTACAAAAAAAAAAAAATTGAGCACAAGTCTTTGGGGTTTGCACCTTCTTCTTCTTCTTCTTCTTCTTCTTTTTTTTTTTTTTTTTTGGTACCAGAGATTGAACTCAGGGGCACTTGACCACTGAGCCACATCCCCAGCCCTATTTTGTGTTTCATGTAGAGACAGGGTCTCACTGAGTTGCTTAACGCCTCGCCCTTGCTGAGGCTGGCTTTGAACTTGTGATTCTTCTGTCTCAGCCTCCCAAAGTGCTGGGATTACAGGCGTGCACCACTGCGCCCGGCTTGTGATTTATCCTAATTTGTGGAGGAACACGATATGGGTGTTGAAGCACGTTACTTTCCATATGAATATCCAATTTGTATAGCACCTTTTATTAAAAAGCTTTTCCTTCCTCTGTTGGATTGCCTTGGCAGCTTGGTTGAAAACGAATTGACATGTCTATGGATGTATTTCCAGGCTTGCTGTTCTGTTCTGCTGATCTCTTGGTCTATCCTGTGTCTACACCACTCCAGCCTGATTACTGTAGCTTTGCAATCAGTTGTGAAATTGAATAGAGTTGGTCCTGAAATTGACTAGTGCAAGCTATCCGATTTTGTTCTTTTTCAGATATTTTATTTATGGCTCTTCTAATTCCTTTGAAGTTATATATACATTTTGGGATCAATTCCTTGGTTTCAGGGCAGGGGGTGTGGCTCTGTGGTACAGAACTTACCTAGGATGCAGGAGGCCCTACATTGTATCTCCACCACTGAAAAAATAAAGTAATTTTTAAAAAAGAATCAATTTGTCAATTTCCCTTTTTTTCAAAGTGAAGTCTGCTTATTGTGATGATCTTAACAGGCAAAGTGACACAGGGATGTCCTCTCACGAGGAGCTCTGTATGGAATGCCTCCAGGAACGGAGCATCAGAATGAGGTGCACACACGGTCTTCCTGGGGTTCTCACTTTTCCTCTTTTGGGTGTAGCACAGCCCTTCCAGGTTGGTGGAATGTGAAATCAGCAGGGGAATCTGCCTGAGGAGGTGAGGGCGCTCCTCATGCCCACCCAGGTTCACTGGGCTAAGTCACATGAGCGTGCTTGGGGAAAGCAAAGGTCATGCATGCTGAAGAAAACAAGTCCTATTGCCTTTTCTTGCAAAATGAGATGGAAAAATAAATCTAAACACACTTTTCAAGTGTCGTTCTTTAAACTTCATAGATACATGCATACGGAGAGAGACTATATTATTTACTTATATGTTAGAGCTCTTATCTTTCTTTTCAATTTACTCTAAATTTCCACGTTTTAAAAAGCACCGTGGGAAGCCCGGCGCGGTGGCTCAAGCCTGTAATCCCAGCACTTAGCGAGGCTGAGACAGGAGAATCGCGAGTTCAAAGCCAGTCTCAGCAATGGCGAGGCACTAAGCAACTCAGTGAGACCCTGTCTCTACATAAAACACAAAATAGGGCTGGGGATGTGGCTCAGTGGTCGAGTGCCCCTGAGTTCAGTGCCTGGTACCTAAAAAATAAATAAAAAGCACCTTGGGGCCGGGCACGGTGGGCACACCTGCAATTCCTAAGGCTGCAGAGGCCGACGCAGGAGGGTCGCGAGTTCAAAGCCAACCTCAGCAACGTGGCGAGGTCCGAAGCAGCTCAGCGAGCCCTGTCTCAAAAAATTAAAAGGCCTCGGTGGGCGAGCGCCCCTGAGCACAATCCCGAACCCGACACCAAAAAAAAGCAAACAGCCCTGGGCGTTGGAACCAGCAGCACTTCCGGCGACACCGCAGTCGGCGACCGGGCACCGCGGGCGTCAGCGGAAGCGGCGGGGCTTGCGGGAGGCGCGGCCAGGCCTGCGCGGCGGGGCGTCCACTCGCTGGCCTCGCTGAGGCGTCGCGGGCCGCGGTCACGTGCGTTCCCAGGGAGGCGGGGTCCGCGCGGTGGCCCGGGAGCCACGCCCTTCCTGCGACACCGCCTCCGGGCGGGGTGGCCAGGGCGGCAGCGGGTGCCCAGCCCTCGCTCGCGTCACCCGGCCCGGGCGTGGAGCGGCCAGCTGTGGGCCGCTGCCCACGGCGGTGAGAGGAGCGCACCTGGGAGTTCGGACACAGAAGCTAAGGGGACTCAGAGAAACGAGGCAGCCGTGTGACAGACCCTGCTCCCACGCCCATCTGACCTCTGGGGGCACTGCCCTCTCCAGAGCTGACGTCGCAGAAGTGGAAAATGAGTCCGTGAAGGGCCCGCCCCCTCCTGCGGTGACTGGGAGAGGAAGGCCCTCCTCTAAGAGATGCCCCGGGGCCCCAGGACCGGGCGTTTCCTGCAGCCCTGTGCTTTTCATGGTCGATCCGGAGTATCCGACATTTGTAACCTCTGCACCAGCTGCGTGCTGGTCATTGTCGTGATAAACAAGATTGCTTTTCCTTTCTGGGACGGGGGTTGAGCCCAGAAGCCCTCTACCACTACTCCACATGCGCAACCCTTTTTATCTTGACACAGGGTCTCGCGAAGTTGCCCAGGCTGACCTCGAACTTGCAGTGCTCCTGGAAAGGGTTTTTCCTAACAGTTGGACCTTTGCAGGAAATCAAACAAATTTTGGGATTTCAACTTGGAGATGGGTGTGTGCGTGTGTGTGTACACTCGCGCTCACACGTGCATGCGGGGAATGGAGCCCAGGGCCTTGCCCATGTTAAGCAAGCCCTCTGCAATTGAGCTGTCCCCCCAACCCCTGTACATCCTGTTTTGCTGTAGAGAAGTGTGTAGAGGGATCGGGGATCGATGAAACTTTGAAACATAAAAATGTTACCTGAGGATAAATATATGTGGAAGAATTAAAATGGAATGTAGGTTCCAGGAGCACAGGATGTCGCAAGTCTGCATCCTGTGCTATTTTAAAAGAATTATGAGGGACATCAAATCGATGTGGTATTTATATTCCATCTGGTTACATTCTTTAAAGTGATATGACAGTTTTGCTTTTAAGTGTCAATATTTACTGTATGCCAGAAGAAGTTGCATTCTTTGTAACTACTTCCGCTTATGTAATGTTTTGGGTGTCAGCTTAATGTGTCGGGGGATGGAATATTTCAGATTGCAGGGGTTTATAAACAAGACTATGTGAGACTACTGATGCCAGTGTTTTCAGTGGCTCTTACAGTCACAAGGAACCCAGAGACCAACCTCAGGGTCCCATGGTGTGACAGTTCCACTGTGCCTCTTGGGAGGTGGGCAGTGCCACCCTTCAGACCAACATACTGGGTTCAAAGCGGCCTCAGTTTCCCATCTGTAGGATGAGGGGTGAACATGGGAACTCATGCGTTCCTAGAGCAGGCACTGGCCAGCAGAAGCGCACCATGCCAGCGTTTACTGACTGACGGGAGCGCATCTCCTAATGGGGTCAAGGATCCTGCAGGCCATTGGGTTACTTCTCAGATTCTTGGTCTGCTTTTTCAGTAAACAGCAAGATTCTTCCCTTCTCAGTATGAGGGCCTAATAACAGACCTTAGTACATTCGGGCTAAAACAGAACGCCATAGACCAGGTGACTTACGTCAGGGCTGCTTGTGGGTAAGGGTGCCCTCTAGTCCTGGGTCCTCAGGAGGCTGAGGTGGGAGGATCACTTGCACCCAGGACATGGAGGCCGGTGCAGGAAGCACAGCAAGATCCCTATCTCAGAAAAGAAAGCAGGGGACAGGGAAGGAGAGAAGGAAGGAAGGAAGTGGGGCAAGGGAGGGGAGAAAAGAACGAATCGGGGCTGTGGGGTAGCTCAGAAGGAGAACTTTGCCTCCTGCGCGAGGTCCTTAGTTCGAGCCCCAGCACCACCAAAACCAGAACAACAGAAGCTGACTTTTCACAGTTCTGGAGGCTGGAAGCCCAGGGTCAAGGCAGGACAGATCCAGGGCCTGGTAGGCCTGCCTCCTGGTTTAGATGGTGCCTGGTGCTGTACCCTTGCTGGCTGGGTCCCTGGGTCTCTCCTATCAGGGCACCAGCCCCACTGATAAAGGCTCTGCCCTCACGTCCTCATCACCTCCCGGAGTCCCCACATCCTAACACTGCGGGGAGAAGGTCTTCAGCATGGGAATTTGAGGGCACACACACATTGAGACAGCAACGCCCATCACCCCGCCCCACTAACTCAGATCAGAATTCAAGGTTCCCTTATAGTCTCATGATTTCTTTTGAGTTTTTAAAATATCCAAATGCAAATACAGGGTACACTTTCTTTTGATGAATAGAATTCTTAATGAACTCTGATTTTTCTTTACAGGAGTGTTGTCTTATTTAAGAAATCTGCAGTTCATTCTCAGCGTGAGACCTTTCCGAGATTAAATTTATTTTGAGGTAATTGTAGATTCACATGCAGGTCTAAGAAATAAGAATTCCTTCCTGAAGAGGACCACTGTCATTCTGCCAGGTGTGGTGGCCACCCCTGTGATCCCAGAGACTGTACTCAGGAGGCGGATGCAGGAGGATCCCAAGTTCAAGGGCAGCCTGGGTAACTTATTGAGAACTTGACTTAAAATTTAATAATGCACTGGGGAGGCAGCTCAGTGGTAGAGCGCCCCTGGATTCAATCCCAGTACCAAAAAGAAAGGAAGGAAAGAAGGAAGAGAGGACAAGAAGGAGGGAAGAAGGATCCTGGGGATGCTTTACTCAGGTCCCCGACACTGACATTTGCGAAAGGGCAGGACGGCAGTACAACCAGGGCAGTCACATCAGCACTCCCGAGGTGCAGGGTCTACCTTACCAAGGGTCCCTCACAGGGCTCCTTTACGGCTGCACCCTCCTGCCTCTCATCTACCAGCTTCCTCACCCCTGGAACCACTAATCTGTTCTGTGCACTCCTATAAGCTCTTGGCATTTTGAGAATGCTGCATAAGTGGAATCACACAGCAGGTGACCTTTCCACCTTCTCCCTCGTCCTGCACATTTCTCTTGAGCCTCCTCCTGGTGGCTGTGCTTTTCAGGAGTTCGTTCCTTCTTTTTTTCTGAGTCTTGCTCCATGTCACGGATGTGCCACAGTGTGTGTGCTCCTTCACATATCAAAGGATACTCAGTTACATCCAGTGTTAAGCTGCTACAAAGAAAGCTGCTAAAAAATTCATGTGCAGATTTATACATAGACTAAAACATAATTTGGGGGGATAAAGTCATGGTGCGCAACTGCCGGGTCATGTGATAACTGTGTTTAGCTGACTTTTGCTTTTATTTTGTACCGGGGATTGAACCTATATTCCCAGCTCTTTTTGTTTTTTATTTTGAGATCAGTTCTTACTAGCTGCTGAAAGTCTTACTCAGTTACTGAGGCTGGTCTTGAACTTGCGATCCTCCTGCCTAAGCCTCCTGAGCCATTGGGATCACAGGTGTGCACCACCATCCCTGGCTCTTGTTTGCTTTTTTTTTTTTTTTTTTTTTTAATATTTTTTAGATGTTGATGGACACAATGTCTTTATTTTATTGCTTTGTATGTGGTGCTGAGGATCGAACCCAGGGCCTCACGCATGCGAGGCAAGCGCTCTACCACTGAGCTACAATCCCAGCCCCACTTGTTTGCTTTTTAACTGTTGAGTTTTGGTAGTTCTTTCTATGTTCTGGGTACCAGTGATTTTCTCAATAGATTTGCAAATATTTTCTCCCACTCTGTAGCCGGTCTTTTTGCCCTTCACAGAGCAAAAGCTTTCTTCTTTTCTTTTTTCTCTCTTTTTAAAAATTTTGAGGTAGGGTCTCACTAGGTTGCTGTGTCTGGCCTGGAACTTGAGACCATCCTGCCTCAGCCTCCCAAGTGACTGGGTCACAGGTGTGGCGACAGCACCTGGCTAAAGGCTTTTATTTTGATGAAGTCCAATGTGTCAAGTTTTCTTTTACAAATTATCCTTTGCAATGAAGTCCAAAAACGGTTTGCCTTATCCTACAACCCAAGGATTTTTTTCTATTTTTTTCCTAAAAGCCAAATCATTTTTGTCTGACTTTTTTTTGTACCAGAGATTGAAGTCAGGGGCTCTCAACCACTGAACCATGTCCCCAGCCCTATTTTGTGTTTTATGTGGAGACAGGGTCTCACTGAGTTGCTTAGCGCTTCGCTGTTGCTGAGGCTGGCTTTGAACCCATGATTCTGTCTCAGCCTCCCAAAGTGCTGAGATTACAGGTGTGCACCACCACGTCCAGCTTGTCTGACTTTTTAAAAAAATATTAATTGTAGATGGACACAATATCTTTATTTTACTTATTTATTTTATGTGGTGCTGAGGATTGAACCCAGTGCCTCACAGGTGCTAAGCAAGTGCTCCACCACTGAGCTATAGTCCCAGCCCTGGTCTGACTTTAACCCTGCCATTCATGGTGAATTAATTTTCCAGAGTCCATGGTAGTGACATCTTGGCTGATCTTCCCTAATTCAGGGGGCCTAGAGTAGGCAGGGCCTGGGGTCTATGGTATATGCTGCTCTGTGTGTATGGCTCTTCCCAAGCACAGAGGTGCTGGTGGTGCCCCCTGGAGCTGGGCAGAGGTAGCCCCGATGGCGTGCACAAAAATGACAGAGTGGTGGGTTTATTCTAAGTGGTTTCCATCTCGTGTTACATTCAGTGTGTAGGTATTGCCTAGATGTGTTTTGTTCCTACTAGAAGGGAAATGTTTTTAGAATCACAACCAGTTTGTTTTAGTCAACTTTTTCACCACTGTGACCAAAAGACCCAAGAAGAACCATGCAGAGGAGGAAAAGTTTACTTGAGGCTCATGATTTCAGAGGTCTCAGTCCACAACTGGCTAGCTCCATTGTTCTGTGTTGAAGGTGAGACACAACATCAGGGCAGCTGGATGTGACAAAGGAAGCAGGAGAGCTGTCCCTCGCCAGGGACAAAATACATACCCCAAAGATGCCTCTCCTCCAGCCACACCTCCACCTGCCTACAGCCACTACCCTTAATCCCTGTCACGGGATTCACACACAGATTGTTATTCCTTTTATAACCCCAGCTGTTTCACCTCTGAACTTTCTCGCATTGTTTCATACATGAGCTTTTGGGGGACACCTCATATCTAAACCATAACACAATTACTGAGGTTTTTACATTTTTTTGTATTTAATGTGATAGTGGGGATTGAACCCAGGGCCTTGCACATGCTAGGCGAGTATTGTAACCACTGAGCTACATTCCTAGCCCTCAATTATTTTTTATTTCAGAAAAACAATACTTTTTATTCAGAGAATCTTAAAGTGTGGTCAGGTGTGGTAGTGCACATCTGTATAATACCAGAGACTCAGGAGGCTGAAGCAAGAGGATAGCAAGTTCATGGCTGGCTTGGGCAATTTAGGGAGACTGTCTCAAAATGAATGAATGAATGAATAAATAAATAAATAGGGCTGAGGGTGTAGCTTAGTGGCGAAGGGCCCCAGGGGAGAATCTTAGAATGTGAAAGCTGGGTCTCCAAGCCCTGCTGCCCACGTTCACCCCCTGGCACCTCAAGGTACCCAGGACAAAAGGGCTCTGTGGCTGGATGGATTGGGGATGGGCTGCACACCTTCTACTGTGGTCTGAGGCCTGGTGTTTGTTCTCTGAAATTCATGCTGACACACAACCCCAGAGTCGTGTGTTAGTAGTGTTTGGAGGTGGGAGGTTGTTAGAACTGATGAGGTCGTGAGTGTGAGCCTCCTGATGGCATCAGTGGCTTTATGAGAAGGTGGAGAGACCCAAGTTAGCAAGCCTGTCCTATCTGGCCATGTGATGTCTATCCCCTGCCGCGACCCAGCAGGAAGGGCATCACTGGATGCTGAGCAGATGCTGACCACAAGCGAAACAAAAAAAAAAAAAATTTTTTTTGTACCAGGGATTGAACCCAGGGGCACTTAGCCACTGAGCCACATCCCCAGCCCTTTTTATTTTTTACTTTGAGAAAGGGTCTTGCTAAGTTACTTAAGGCCTCACTAAGTTGCTGAGGCTGGCTTTGATCTTGCAATCCTCCTGCCTCAGCCTCCCAAGTCACTGGGATTACAGGTTTGTGCCGCTGCGCCTGGCCAGAGCTCTGTTCTTTTATAAATTATTCAACTTGTGGTGTTCAGTTACAGCAACAGAAAACAGACTAAGATACCGTCTTTGTTTCCTTTCTTTTTGTAGAAGTATGATTCCTTATACTTTGCTAAAGGCTCTGAGGAGGCCTGCACTCAACAAAATAGTTTAATGTTGTCTGACCCAGTGCTTCTCAATTTATTTGTTTCCCAGACCCTCTTTAATCATGTTCAGATCATGCTTTGGGAATGAAGATTCATTCCAGGGCTCACATTTTAGTCTTGAGGGTACTAAGAGCCCCCAGAGTTGAGAACTTGGCAGGCTCCTTCTCAGGAGCTTGCCTTGTGCTTTCCTCCTGGTCTCTCTTTTCTTTTTTCTTTCCTGGATGCATCCTGTGTGCCCTGCCCAGCTGCAGAACAACCCAGCTGGCCCCAGTTTCCCTGCCTGGGACTGGAGCCCACTGCCTTGTCACAGCACCAGGACCCAGAATGCAGAGCACAAGTTGTAGCAGGGAGGAGCTGCCCTGCAGGCTGAGGGTTGGGAGAGGCCCGAGGAGCAGCACGGCAGGGTTGGACAGGCTTCTAGCTGGGAATAGAGAGGACTCGGTCGCGTGGAGGGAATGGAGTCACTGCATGAGAAGAAGGCAGAGGGGAGGGAGCTCCCAGCTTCTCTGGTGGATGGTGAATCTGTTAGCCAAGCTGGAGGAGCAGGTGGGAGGAGGGAATGGTGCACTTGGCTGAAGCTGTGGGCCTGAAGCTCTGTGGAGGATGGGAACTGGGGCTGCAGGAAGGGGCTGGCATCTGAGAGAGGACAGGCTGACCAGAGGACAGGTGTCCAGGAGAGGTCAGGCCAGGGAGCACCCTAAGTCCCAGGGCTGTGAGGCAGGACTTGAACCCAGACACTGCTTTTGCCCTCAGGCTCTGGAAGCACACAGGGACAGGCTGTGATGGCAACCCTTTGCCAGCAGGGGGCCCCAAGTGTCAGGTCTTCGCAGTGAAGCAACACAAGGGCAGCTTGAGGAGACAGTCCTGCTGCCTTCCAGGAGAGAAGCTTGGCAACAAAGTATCCCACTCTGTTTCTGTTAAGTTCCGGTCTGCGGCTTTTCTGAGGCCCCAGGAGCAGTTAGGCTTCCAGCAAATTAAGGCAGAAGCCAGTTCTGTGGGTGTGTCTGGGAGAGAGGCAGAGTGGGGGGTGTCTGGGAGTCGGGAAATTTATGAGGTTGGGTGGTTCATAAAGGGAGAGTGATAACCTTTATGATTAGTTTCAATGCTCTTTGTTCAGAAATATAGCAAAGGTACAGAAAAGTACATAAAAATGTCAATGTCAAAGTACATAAAAATGTGTTAAAGGGTTGGCTGCAGAGTGAACAGAGCAGGACTGCTGGCAGGAACATGCTGGCACCCCAAGAGCCCCCCAGGGCCCTGCTCCATACCCGCTCTGCCCATCATTCTGACACTTACAGGTATCTGTCTTGTTTTTCTGTCGATTTTTTCTACTTAATACACTAAACAATGTAGTTGAACTTAAGGGCTTAGCATTTTATGAATGGAGTCAGGCAGAAAACCGGCAGCCCTAGAGTGCTGAGGTTCATCTGTGCCTGCACTTGGCTGCAGTGGGTTCTCTTTAACAGCTGGATTCCATTCTAGATAGGCTTCATTTCTCATTGTGCTGCTAGTGGGTACCCAGGAACCCCAGCAGTGGCCGGTCCTGGCTGTGCTGAGCAGCACCGCATCCCCATCCAACATTCCTGGTGCACAGAAACCCATTTTATCACGATGCTTTTTTGTGGCTGCTGTTGTTTGTTTGAGGTGGGGTCCCTTGTGATGCCCAGGCTGGTCTCCATCTCTTGGGCTCAAGAGATCCTCCCACCTCAGCCTCCCCTGCAGCTGGAACCACAGGCCACCACCTATAGCTATGATGACCCATTAGTATCAACCACTGTGAAGACTCTTGTCCTCCTTTTGAGTCTGAAGGGGAGTGCTGGTTTTTCTGAATTCACTTAGGGCCTTCCTTGAGGCTGCAACTAACAAACGTACTTGAACTCTTGGCAAGTAGGACCCCTGTTTATCTTTTGACCTGGATCTTGAACACCGGGCATTGCACCCTATAAGCTGATCATAATTGTTTACAGGGCAAGGGAAGGTGCTGGGCAGATATTGAAAGATGATGAGTCAGTCTGGGTTGGATTTCACCTTCTGTCTTCTAATCACCAATTACGGGAGAAAGCAAGCAACCACTGTCCGGCTTCTGCGGGACTCAGGGGCAACTGAAGGACCAGGAGCCTCTGGGTAGGAGAAAAAACGACTCCAGCAGGTGGGGAAGGTACAGAAAAGCAAGAGAGTATGACGGGGGTCCATGAGACCCGCAGAGAAAGACAGCGTTTGGGTGCTCTGACCACTGCGGAGGGGGTGGCGTTTGTGTGACCCTTGATGACTGTGAGAATCCAGACTGACGACTCGGAGTGCTTGGCGCGGATTATCTGGGTGCACGGGACGCGCCGGGAGGTGGCAGTGTAGTCGCGCGCTAGGGCCGAGATGCGCTCAAGTTCAAGCTCCGGGTCGGGAGCAGCTCCGCGTCTGGTTCACAACTTAAAGAGCCAGGCCGCGAGGCTGGGCGCGGGCAGCAGCGGACCCCGCGCCGCGGGCCTGGAGCTCGGCCCTCCGGACGGCGCCGCCCCCGGCCCGCGCCCGCAGGGCCCGGCGGAGCCCCGCCGCACGGGCCGCGCCTCGGCCGGGCCTGGGTGGCCGCGTCGGGGCCGGTGCCGCCGCCCCGCCCGCGCGCCGCCCGCCAGGCCCCGCCCCGCCCCGCCCCCGCCGCCTCCGCCCGCCGCCCGCCCGCCGCGTCGGGTAAACCTGTTTGGCGACGCGGCCGCGCCGGGGCGGATCGTGCGGCCGGCGGCTCCCTCGCGGCTCGCGGCGTCGGGGCCCGTGGCGCGGCGGCCGGCCCTCGGCCCCGGAGCTCGGCGGCGCCGCCATGTACTCGGGAGCCGGCCCCGGTGAGTGCGCGCGGCGCCGCGGCGGTTGGCGGGCGGGCGGGCCGGGGTCCCCTCCGCCGCCCGCGCCCCGGCCTGCTCGGCGGCGCCCCGGCCGCGCGGCCTGCCCTGCGCTCGGGCCTGCGCCCCGGGCCGCGCGCTAGGCCAGGCCGGGCGCCGCCTCTCCCGGGCGGCCGGGGGCGCGGGCGGCGGGGCGCGGGCGGCGGCCGGGGGCGCGGGCGGCGGGGCGAGCCTGCGGCGGCGCTTCCGTTCTCCCTTCCTGCCCGCACTGAGGCCCCTCCGAGGGAAAGTCTGGGGACGCTGGATCTGGACCAATTGTGGCAGTCGGACCGCGGCTGCGGGATGCGGAGCGGGTCCCGGAACCCGGGCCGCGCGGGCGCATTCTCATTCCAGGCACGCCGTCTATTCAAGTGCTAATTGCCCCTTGCAATTTCCTGGGAGAGGTGGGGAGCCGGGTGGCTTCTTTAGCACCTCTTGGTACTGCTCAGCCTCCCTCCTTGGAAAACTTCCAAAAAACTTAAACCAATAACACGGGTTTTTTCCCTTTTTCGTTTTCAATGCGGAGTAGAAGGGCCGTTTGCTTGCTGGGCCGAGAAAACGGTCAAGTGTTCCAGGGCTTTTTTGCCTTCTCCCGCCAGGCACGTGGCTCCTAAATTTCCCGGCACTTGGACTGGGCATTGCCTGCTCCTCTTTGTCCGCCACGCTCCAGCCTGCCGCCTGCCCCACAAGTCCCTGCCCGTCTACCTGGTCCAGTGCTGGGTGGCTCATATCCCGGGTCTCTCCAGACCTGCTCCGAATGGTGGGGTCTAGACGCCTGCCTGATCCACTCGGGTCCCTTAATGGTGGCCCCACTTATGTGTCTGTACACAATTAGCACTGCGCCTTCTGAATTCTGAAGTGCCCCCCCCCCATGTCGCCTAGCTGCTCCAAGGCTCTATGACCAACTTTTAAACCCTCAAGGGCCCTCTGCAGTTTGATTGAAGAATGGTTTAACCCTGCACCTAGAAGGTGCCACAGTCCTGATGGCAAATGTTGGCTTCTGGATACCCTGGCAGTCAGTCCTCTGTGAAGTGGACTGGGCAGCCCCTGCCCGGTAATGTGAGAATCTTCCAGAGCAGAGTTGCAAAGGAACCCAGCAGATGTTAGCTATGAAGCTGTACATTTTTTTCAGATTATCAGCTTTAAAGTTGAAGGCCCAGAAAATGTGAGGAACCTTGAGGAAGGTCAGGCTTCCGTCCTGTGCTGATGTGTTGATCCGTTCAGCTTGTTGAAGCTGGTGGAGCTCTTTCATTTTGAAGGCAGGCAGCAGAGGCTCAGAGAGGTTAAGAACTCTGCCAAGGTCATGGAGCCAGGAGCATTAGAACAATCTGCCTGGCTCCACTCCTGAGCTGATTTTCTGAACCCTCCTTAGAGAAAGTGGCTCTCAGTCCCTTTTGACCTTGACCCACAGTAAGAAGTACCTGTTAAGTCTAGACTAGACCAGCCAATGTTGCGTACTTGTGACTGAAATGAGAACTTCAGGAAGTAGCATTGAGGCTTGCTGGGTGTACCTGCACCAGACTGTTGACTTGTGTATGACACTGCTTGAAGACGGCTTCTGTGCTGTGGGCCTCTGCTTGGTGGCCTGGCGGGGACTCCCTTTAGCCAGCTTTGATGGGGAAAATAAATGTCTGCAGGATAATTCCTAGCTAATGGCAGAACACGATTGACCCCAAGTTCCAAGTGTACAAGCATGCTGTAATTATGCAGTTCAATTTTTTTTTCCTATACAGGCTTTTAATTTTGTTTAAAAGGAATTTTTGGAATAGAATCTCTTCAGTGACACTCTTTCTAATATTTTGTTTCCTAATTTAGAATCCAGATTGGATCTGATTTGTAGAAAGTTACAGATAGTTCTGCTACTTCCAATTGTTGTACACTTACTAAGCAACTTAGTAAATTAATTTTAAAAATGGAGTTCACAGTAGGTTTATATTATTATGCCTGTTACAAGAAATACTGTTACATATGTAAAACTGATATTTGGATTCCAAAGTTAGAAATGTTACTGTTTCTTAATTTTTCCAAATTATTGAAAAGAGTGAGGATAGGTGGATTCTGCATTGACCCTGAAACTTCATAGATGAATCAATTAGTTGTGGGCTCCCCCTCCCCTTCCCCGGCTTTCCAGCACTGGGGATTGAAGCCGGTAGGCAAGTGCTCTACCACTGAGCTATATCCCCAGTCCCCCGGTTTTTTATTTTTTATTTTGAGACAGGGACTCCATAGGTTGCCCAGCTGACTGGGAACTTGTGATCCTCCTGCTTCAGTGGCTGGGAATGCATGTATGTGCCACCTGAATGCTATCCACCTCGCCCCCTACTTGGAGATCCTAAGTGGTATCTAAAGGCTTGTTTCCTCCAAGGGGTGGTTTCCCAGAGTTTTGCCTACTTAATGTTACACCCCTTGTGAGTTTGCTACAAAATAACCTCCGTGACATCCCAGTCCTAGTGAGAGTTGTCTAACCAGGATCTTGACTTTGACAATACCTGGCTTTCCTTGGTAATTTCTGGTGACACTTGATTCTCTCCAAACCCCATTTCTTCCCGGGTCTGAGTTGTCCAGTTGTCCCAGCAAGGATACGAGCAGCTCTCCCAGTGGTGGTGCCTATTTACCACGGCAGTGCTTCTGCTTGGGCCAGAAGGCATAGTGGTATGACTGTGCAGTCTCCCTTTTGCCTATCTGCAAGAGCTCTGCCTCCTAAAAACTACTCTTTTAAGAAGTAGTATTTTTTCAATTTGTAATTTCTGTATTGAAAATTTTTTTTTGTTCGTTTGTTTTACACTTACTCCCACCCCCACTTTGGTAGAGTATCCAGGGTGCTCTACCATTGAGCTACACCCCTGGCCCTTTTTAGTTTTTACTTTTGAGACGTCTCTTGCTAAGTTGCTGAGGCTGGCATCAAACTTTGGATCCTCCTGCCTCAGCCTGCCAGTGCCTGGGATTATAGGCATGGCCACTGCTCCAGGCCATATTGAATATGTTAACAAGGGTCTGGTTTATTCTCTATGAGCTAAGCAACATTCTGCTATAGTGTGCATGTCTGATAAAATGTGTTTTTATTTTATGAATTGTTATTGTGGACTTTGAAAATGTAACACTTGATTTTTTTAGAAGGAGTTACTATTGTGGAGTAATTTGAAGAACATAAAAGTAGAGTGATTAGTAAAAAACTTGCCTGTTTCTCCCTCCCAGACTTCAGTGGTTACCAGAATATTCTACTTTTGCTTGCTTCCCCCACTTTTTTTTTCTCTGTGGACGTGCTTTTTTTTGGGACAGACACAATTCCTGCATTTTATTTTGTGTGGTGCTGAGGATGGAACCCAGTGCTTCAGCACCGGCGAGGCAAGTGCTCCGCCACTGAGCTATGACTGCAGCCCCTTTGTGAATATTCTTTAAAGCAGTTCAAGCCCTGTGGCTCTTCCTCGACCTGTAGGCGAGCACACAGAGACCAGGGAGGTCTGATACGCGACCAGTGCCACTGTCACACAGGTTGGCTGTCACTTCTCATCTGCTCGGAGACATGCTTGCAGTCGACTGTTTTCTATCCTGAATTTTAATAACAGTCACACATAAATTTGAGTTTCTGTCTTCTGAGGTGTTTTACCAAGTCCTTGAAAGCTGGCCCCTCTTTTGTCCTTTCTTTTAACTTGTTACAGACATTTAAGTTCTTAAAGGTATGTTGTCTTCAGGGTAGGCGTCTCCTTCCCCTCCTCTTTACTTCCTTCTTTGTTTGTATTGAACCCAGGGGTGCTTTGCCACTGAGCCCCACATCCCCAGCCCTTTTTGTTTTTTATTTTGAGACAGAGTCTTGCTTAGGGCCTCCCTAAGTTGCTGAGGCTGGCCTCCAAGTTGGCATCCTCCTACCTCGGCCTCCTGAGCTGTTGGGATTAAGGTGTGCATCTCTGAGCCCAACCTGATTTTCTTTCTTAATCAGTTCTAGAAAGAATCCACATTCAAAGTCCTTGGTTTCTTGCCGAGTGGAGACAGTGCTTGTGATCTTCATTCCAGTGGGCTCACCTCAGGTGTCTCTGTGGACAGGCCACTCTGACTGTAAATTACAGGTGCAACAGAACCCTCTTCACGGGGCTGGGGCTGTAGCTCAGGGGCAGAGTGCTTGCCTAGCATGCGTGAGGCACTGGGTTCGATCCTCAGCACCACATATACATAATAAATAATAAATGAATAAAATAAAGATCCATTAACAAGTAAAAAAATTTAAAAAAAAGAAAGAACCCTCTTCACCTGGCATTCTTTCAGTACAAGTGACCTAACACGTAGAAAATAGAAATGACACTGTGGACTTAAAATTATTCAAAGAAGATGGATTTCCCCTCCCCCATTTTGGGCTGAGACTGCCTCTCTGGCATGAGGTGGGGATCCAGGTCCTGCCCCCACTCACCGTGCCCCTTATCTTTCCCCACCATTCCTGCACTGGGCAGCTTTGCCCCCACCTGGCTGCGCTATCTTCTCAATGAGCATTGCTAGTCCACACCCATGCTGGCTGTGTCCCACCCGGGTGCCATAGCTATGGCCTGTCCTTTTCACTCTGGCCAGTTAAAATTAGGCTCTTGCTGTGGTGAAATGTCATTGAGCTACACTGTTCTAATTTCTTTCTCCATCTTTTCTCCCTAGAAGTGTAAGGACCTGAAACCGCTATTTGTTCTCTGGCCCCTTAGTCTTACTGTTTTTGTTGTTGTTGTTTGTTTTTGGCACCGGCTATTGAACCCCTGAGCCACATTCCCCAGCCCTTTTTATATTTTATTTAGAGACAGAATCTCGCTGAGTTGCTTAGGGCCTCACTAAGTTGCTAAGGCTGGCTTTGAACTTGTGATCCTCCTGCCTCAGTCTCCAGATCTGCTGGGATTACAGGCATGTGCTGCCGTGCCTGGCCTGGTCCCTTAGTCTTTGTGGCCAGATAACTGTTCCCTTCTAGTTTATCTTTCAGTAGAGCTGTACCCAGTGACCACAGCTTGCCCTCTTAAGCTGGGGACTTTTATAAGTCAAACAGGGTACTCCTAATTGCTTCCTGGGACTGCAAGCACATGTAAGGGCTGTGGGCAGATTCAGGTAGCTGGTCCTTGACCAAAGAAAGGATGGCGTATAGCCTCAGAAATGGTAACACCCTTTAACTGTGTCACTCCTCTGTGGTCCTGCAGCCCAGGTGCTGCAGGAGAGCCTGCAGGGTGCGTGGGAGCATGCTCCCTGCCATGTGCCAAGAGGAGGAACTGGAGTCCCACTTGCAGCCTTTCTTTCCTCCAAGCATTGTTTAAGAATCTGGTCATCGGCTCCAGCCCTGTCTTCCTTTACTGGTAGAGTGTGGGGACTTTGCCCCTGTGTGGGCCTCAGTTTCCTCACCTGTAATGGCCAGGAGTCTGACCTGGGTAGCTCATGCTCTTTCCATCTCTGGATCCTGTGACCCAGTTGTTCTGCCTCCTACCCCCAGGGCCAGAGGCTGAGAGAGCTGCACATTTTCTCTGTTGTCTTGAGAGTATTCTGGCCAGGTGGATAGTTACCTAAGATATGAGAGAGAAGGCTGCTCAAGGCCCAGCAGGGATGGCCAGAGCCAGGGTCAAATCCAACTGGCAAGCCGGGCACGGTGGCGCACGCCTGTGCTGTAATCCCAGCACCTTGGGAGGCTGAGACAGGAGAATCCCGAGTTCAAAACCAGCCTCAGCAGTGGCGAGGCGCTAAGCAGCTCAGTGAAACCCTGTCTCTACATAAAACACAACATAGGGCTGGGGAGGTGGTTCAATGGTCGAGTGCCCCTGAGTTCAATCCCCAGAAACAAACAAACAAAATCCAGTAGGCAGTGTCTGCTCCCAGCCACTGTGCTGTGTTGCTGGCAGAGGTGTCCAACTAGACCATGGATTCCAGAGTCAGGCCCCAGGTCCCTGTCTTTCCTGACTCTGGGTAACTCGCGCACACAGATGCTTTCCTGGGAAGCACAGGCAGCTGAGGATGGGAGCACTGGCTGTCCAGGAAGCAAGTCGAGCAAGTGGAGGTTGTGGTGCTGTGGAGGTGGGTTTGTGGGGAGGAAATGGATCCCTGCTTCTGAGAGGCGCAGAGTTGGAGGAGTTTGTTGGGGACTTGGTAGCTGGGCAGTACTAGTTGTCTCAAGAGTTGAGGCCTGGCTTGGTGGCATATACCTCTACTCAGACCACTCTGGGGGCTGAGGTAGGAAGATCACAAGTTCAAAGTCAGCCTGGGAAACTTGGTGAGACCCTGTCTCAAAAACTAGGAAGGGCTGGGGATGTAGCTCAGTGGCAGAGCACTCACCTAGCACATGTGAAGCCCTGGGTTCAATCCCAGCACCACACACACCAAAAAAGGTGGGAGGGATTGTGTCTGGGAATTCTTGTCATGAACCCCGGAAGGCTGAGCATGCTCTCCTGGGAGACAAAGCGGCATGAGACCCTCCTGCTGTCTCTGGGAGAGTGGTGTGGGGGAGGGGGTGACTGAGCCCTGGGAACAGCGGGAGGACACCAGTAGCCTGTGTGCTGCAGGGAAGAAGCTGCTCCAACTGTGAAAGGCTCCTCTACTGCCAAGCGCATGGAGGGTCAGCTGGTCAGACTTGTTCTAGAAAGGCCACTCTAATAGCATTGCGGTAGGCGGGGGTGGGGTTGGCAGCGGTGTTGGGGGGCCGACAAGGGGCGGAAGTGGGAAGGAGAAATTGCAGGTGGGGTTCGCAGGGCGGGGCGGCTCTGGGGGCAGTGATGAGCTGGAGCCTGTGGGCCTGGCTCAGGCCTGGGCCCTGTGGGAGGGTGGACACTGGGACCAGTGCTCTGGTGCTGTGTGGGAGGTGACAGGTAAGGCAGTCCACTCAGGCACGAAGCCAGCCCAGCTCCCCTAAGCAGTGAGCTCGTGTGTGGCCTGTTGCCTCCACTTAGCTCCACGGCCTGGACAAGCTACAAGGCTCTCGCAAGACCCCCTTACCGAGAAGATGCAGGCGGTAGCGCACTTCCTGGGGGCTGTGAGACGGTGACGGCTGAGCTCGTCAGTCAAGGGGGTGGTTTCAGTCCACTGGGTGGGTGTCACCCTGCCTTACCAGGGGCTTTCTGCAGTTTTCTGGAGAACCTGGCACAGGGCCCCACGTGGGGGAAGCAACCCACACATGACCTTGGGCCTGGCGGCACCTTCATCTGGTAACTTCAGCTCTGGGGATGTTTGCGTGAGTGACTGCGTGCACTGTGGTATCTAACTGCAGGTCCTGTGGGCAGTGACATGGTTAGCAAAAATGAATACCGAAAGACTCACAGGCTTGGGGAGGGGGGTGTGGGGCTGAGTGGTGTGGACAGGGAGGTTAGGGCCAGGGCTGGAGATGGGCTCAGAAAGGCCGGGAGATGCGGTGGGGGCGTGGGGCTCCAGGGCCAGTGAGACATGTCTGGAGGTCCCCAGCTGGCCTCAGGCACACCCAGCCCTGGGCAGGGTGACCTGGGCAGTGGCTTCAGAGGCACCTGGAGGCCCAGGGAGTGGGCTTTACCTGTCCCAGATGATTGCTGTTAGGTGGCGCTTGGGACCCACTGGTGCTGGAAGTGAGGGTGGGGAAAGGAGGCAGGAAATGGGCCAGAGCCAGTTCAGGGAGCACCATGGTCAGAGCCAGGCCGAGAGAGGAAACCCGGGCACATCCCGGGAGAACAAGGTCATCAGTCCCGGGGACACGGTTCCAGGAGATGCAAGGTGGGTATTGCAGAGAGGACTCTGATGGACCAAAAGCTGTCACTTGACCTGTGCTCCTTTTCAGAAAAGCTCAAAGGTCTGACTGTTGGGTTTGGGTACTGTATGCGCTGCAATTTGTGGCTCCTCTGCAATTTGTGGCTCCTGGTGGCCATGAGCAAGTCTGAGGAGACTCTGGAGGGTTGTTGCCGAGTTGCATAAGTGCAGTGCAGACTGTACAGCACCGGGTTTTTTTTTTTTTTTTTTAGCAGCGGGTGGGGGCGGATACCAGGGATTGGACTCTGGGCCACTCAACCACTGAGCCCCATGCCCAGCCCTATTTTGTATTTTATTTAGAGACAGGGTCTTACTGAGTTGCTTAGTGCCTCACTTTTGCTGAGACTGGCTTTGAACTTGTGATCCTCCTGCCTCAGCCTCCCAAGCCACAGAGATTATAGATGTGCACCACAGTGCCTAGCACTGCATCTGTTTTTAAGAACCTGTAGCCCAAATCAAACCGAACTCTAGCAAGGTTTCAAAACAACCAGACTCAGAAGTCCAGGGGCCTCCTGACTGGAATTTCTTACTGTGAGTGACATCCATCTCCTGAGCGCCCTTCTACAGCAGTGACCCAATAGCAGTGTTTCTGTGGTTCTCCAAGCTATTTTGGGTGCTTCCATTCTGAACTCTAGGGCATACTTTGTGTGGAGAAGATGACAACCAGAAATTTCTGGCAATTACACATAAAATGGTAAAAAAAAAAAAAAAAAAAAACACACTAAGGTTCATAGGTCATAGTCATTGGAGATGTTTTTTCAGGTTTGACTCCTAAGGTAAAATAACATGACCATTGTGGGATTTTATCTCAGCTTAATGGCCATCTATTGGAGGAGCTTGAACCCTGTGCACTTGTTCTGACAGCTGAGGACCCACTGGGGTGTCCTGCTTGGGTTCCTCCCTGGACTTCGGTAGCAGGAGGGCCCTGCAACTGGAACTCAGATGCTTATGCCCTTGATCAGTCTTGCTTTGCCTGAGCTCCTTCAGGACAGGAAGGGGGCTGGTACTGGTGAGGGAGAGGTGCTCTCTGGGCACTGTGTTGGTGGCTGCCTCTGCGTCTGCTTCTGATCTCGTTACAGTGACTGCTGCTCCTTTCACGTGGCACGTGGCACTGGGAGTCCTTAACAGTTCTCACCTGAGCAAGGTCCCCACACGTGTGGCTGTGTAGCTGGCAGAGCAGTGAATAAGGAAGCCGAGCCAGGCTCCCAGAGATGGCAACTTCCCCAGACGTTAGCTCTGGCAGGTGGTTGCGTCATTTAATAAAATGATGCAAGGAAAGAGTGGGGGCAGTAGAGGAGCCAGGGGATGAGGAGGTGTCCTGGAGAAAGCCAGGGAGACAAGGGCCCTGGAGCGCCTCCCCCTCCCAGGAGCCTGGCCTCACCTCTTGGATCCCCAGTCTCTTCCTCTCCTCCTTGTGGAAAATGAAGAGCCTCGTGGGAGCGCTTGGATCAGGTGGGGTGACATGGACCACTGCAGTTGCTCACAGCAGTGTGGCCGGAAGAAAGTGCCTTTTAGTTAGTACTGCTTTTCCTGCCCCCTGTTGCTATTTTTTTAGGAATAAGATTAAAAACATGAAATAGAATTAATCACATTGGTTTTCTGTATTCAACAAAAGCATTTCCCAAATAAAATGGAAAGAAAATGAGAGAAGGAAAACATAGAAATGAAAAGAATGAATAAAATTAAACAAGTTTTTAAACATTGTTTAAAATTAGAAACTGACTTAATGTTTCATCTCTGATATGTTAAGTAATCAAAAGTCATCAATCTTATTTTTATAGTAACAAAAATGTCTGAAAATCAAATTCCATTTCTTGAACCCAACAATGTACTACTAGAGCTCTCAACTGGTGTATATGGTCTTGAAGAATGGCTGGAGACAGAATATGGGCTAATTTGAGATTAAGGAAACTTTGGCGTCCTGTAGTCTTAGGAAAACCCTTGCAGTTCTACAGTTTTCCTGCCAGATACCCTACCAGTTTCCCACTGAAGATTCCAAAAAGACCTCATGTCTCTGATAGGATTAGGTTGTGAATTTTTTTTTAAAAAATATTTTTTAGAGCCGGGCGCGGT